>JARHVA010000616.1:232500-832500 GCA_037957365.1 Torreya grandis | reverse complement strand
CAAAATATTTATGGAGAGGTACCTCTCCAACTTCCTCCTACTTATGTTCTAGTAGGCCCCAAGGATTCCATTATACCTATTTTTGGGTATGAGATATTTTCTAGTAAAATTTAATTGTAACCATTTTAGGCCATGATAGCCTAAGATGGGAAATTGTACCACCTAGAGATAGGCCCCATGTCTCCTATATAAGCAACCATGTTGTATTTTTAAAGTGTTGGAATTTTGTATGTAATGAAAACTTTATTGAAATCAATGCAAATTTTTAGTTTTTTATTAATAGTGTTTCTATTTGTATAGATATTGTCCATTAATTCCTATGTTTGATGAATGTATTTGAATTCCAAAAAGTTAAAAAAATTCCCTATTTCATATGATGAATGTAATAATTAGAACATGTTTGGATACTCTAATTATTTATAAACTTTCTTATTTTTATTAGAAACACTTGTTAGTCTATGTGCTTCATGATCTAGTATAACTTTGAAGGTCCTATGTGTAATTTACTACAAGACCTTATTATGTGTTTATATTTGGTGAAGAGTTTATAGACATTCTCACTATATCCTAAGACTCCTTCCCTATGTGATGATAAATTTAAGCTCCTTGTGAAACTTAGCACAAAGTGGTATAATTGTGGTTGGGCACACACTCCTTAAAGCTTTCACAATTTTATGAACTATTAATTCCTTTCCTACCTTACCCTACTCCTCCATTTTATGTTTATTTTGGAACCAAATAGTCTTTCCCATTTATTTAAAAATTGGTGAAGTAAAGACCACTAGTGCTTAATGTTAAAACTAGGTGAAGTAGGTGTGAGTTAGAAATTTTCTGTCAAATCAAGTATTGGACCCTTAATGGTAACACTAAATATCTTAGAGATTTATTTAAAGTAGGTTATATCATGGATCTAAATACCTAAAACCCATGCCATGGGTTTCTCTTGAAGCAATCCTAAAACTAGAGGATGAAAGTCCTTTATTATCCCAAAGTCATTCTTGAACACTTAATCTCAAAAGTGTTTCTTATGGTAGGATTTTAGACCATACAACACTCTTTTATCTATATTTTCTCACTTCCCTATATCCCACATTGTCGACCTAGATAATATCTCTATTTTTTGCCTTCACCCTTATTTTAATCTATGGAAAAATCGATACAATTTTGAGCGTATTTTTGGAGATTTTTATTGTATCAACCTAGATGATATTGTTCTATGTCAATTAAACATCTTCTAACTATATTGGTTAGGTAGATACTATTAGTTTATATTCTAGGGTTGGTTTGGGTATTGAAACATTATATATAGGTCATATTCAAGTAGTATCATATCAAATGTCATTTATTCACTTTTCCTTCACTCAAACATATACCCTAAGTATTAGTCTTGCATACTTATCTTGAGGAGTCTTGTTTTGTGGTGGCATTGAAGTTCAATAAAATGATTCATTGGGAGTTCCTAACTAAGGATATATTAAGTCTTCATCCAATCATTTTAGGTCTTAAAACTACAACATTCTCATTCAAATCTCCACCTAAGTAAAAGGGAAGATTAAAGTATAGATAGTCTACCCCAAGGTAGAGTATTTATATCCCTCTACTCTTTTTTTAATTTTATTAGTATATTATATATTACTTGTTACTTTATAGATGAATGTATGTTTATCCTTGTTTAGGATTTCTTTATACCAAATAAGCTAGTGTAGTCATAGTATTTATTAGACTTTCCATAAATAAATTTAGGTTGCATAAACACTCATTTTTTTGACCATTTTATCTTACCCATTTATATAATTCTAACCCATCTTAGTGTAGTCATTTTATTTATATCCATAGTGCATCTTTATTGAGGTCTAGTGAGAGCTACATCCTTGTTTCATAGGCTTAGTTTTGAAACCCTTTCTTTTTAATATTTTTGTTTAAAGTAACCTTATGATATATCTATGGAATTAATCTATTCCTTACCTTATCATCCAAGTATTTCAAGATCTATTTGGTTGACTTTATCTAAGTCCTAGTTTATTGAGAGAAAGAGGATAGGTGCAGGTCATTCTAGCCCATGCATACATTTTGGTGAACCTGGTGTGAATCTTATCCCACCATTAATCAAATTATTTTCATGTTTTTATTTATATCTCTTTATCAAACTCCTTAAAATAATCATATATATTTTAATCAAACAATATCAACTAGACCAATATTATTTTTTAGTTGTATCAACTATATTGATTAGCCTGATACAATTTGCTATCTTCTAATGATATCAGCCAACTTGATACAATTCTTTTTGTTTCAAATTATATCAACTATCCCAATATACTAGTTTTATGAGATAGCATTAATTTCACCCTTTTCCACCTTTATATAAAATTATATTATCCAACTTGATACATTTTGTTGTTCAGATGTAGTAATTGACTATATCAACCAACCCAATATCATCTATTTTTTGTGACTAATATTTTCATCAAATGTTCAATCCTATATCATCCTAATGACTCCACTTATAATATTTATTTTTATCCTCAACCCATTCTATTTTTCATGGGTCAATCCTTCTACCTTTCATGACCCTCATTGATGTCAAATCCTCATGGTGAAATTATGCTACACCTTTTTCTCGTGGCCAAGGATCCAAATTATGATTTTCTTACTTATGATAGTACTTATAATGGGACTAAATATTATCTATATGGTCCTCTCATTTATGATGATCTTTATGAGAATCTTAATGACACAACTTTGTATACCTTTGATATTGATAAATATCCCCATGATGATCTTCCCCTCTATGACCCTAATGATCCTTATTATCAGGGTGAGAATCCCAATGATGGAACTTATAGTGGGACTAAAGATTAATAATATGATCCCCCTTTTTTTAAGATCCATATGAAAATTATAATAATGCCACTTATAATGGGACCAAATATTATCAATATGGTTCCCGAATATTTGATGATACCACCTTCAACACTTCTCACATGGTTGAAAATCAATATCAATATTTTCCAATCTATGATGATGATTTTTACAAAGGTGAAGACCCTATCATGATAGAAAATACTTTCATTGATGATTATGACATGGAATAAAATCCCTTCTAGAGTTTTCTCATCTTTATCAATCCTAATTTTAAACCAAGCAATGATAAACATGGTTTCCTTGATGTTTATCCATCCTTGGAAGGCCTTAAAAGAATGAGTCATCAAGCCTCTACTCACATTCAACCATTTTTTTCTAAATCATCAACTTATAAACAAAACTTGATTCAAATTCATACCACATTATGCATTATAGGTGATTATTATCCTCGATATTATCTAAACATTCATAACTATCACACTTCAAACTCTTTTAGACTACCTAATCCACCATTTCCATCACTTATTTCCAAGTGTATCAGCCAACTCAATATCATTCAATAAAAACTTATTTTCAATTATATCATCCAACCCAATATTATTAAATTACAATAATTTATAATCAATAAAAATTTCCATGACATAAGTTGTGTTGATATATTTATACCTCCTACAATCAAATACATCAGCCATAACCCAAAATGTGTTAATATTGTTCCTTTTATCTCATCTAACTACACCGACCATGACATAAAATGTTTCAATATAGTTCTTCATGTTTTACCAAACTATATCAACCTGGATGATATAATTTATTTCATATATGTTTCCCCAAATTGGATTGACTTTGTCAATATAATTTATTTTAGTCCTATTTCACCAGACTATATTGACTTAGCTGATACAGTTCATTTCAGTCTTGTTTCACTTGATTGTATTGATCTAGATGATAAATTTAATTTTATTCCTTTTCCACAAAGTTAATATAGTTCATTTTAGTCATATCTCTCCAAACTATATCGAATTGGCCAATATTATACATTAAATTTTTCTACCACCTCACAAAGATCCTAACATTACCCTAGATGTCACATTCCCTAGTGTAACATAGATTTACATGAATTTTGACATAATTACTAGGACTTTTTATTTTGAGGCTAACTTTAATCCACAAATAACCCATAGTTTGGGGCATCTTCTAATTCCCATCCTCTTCTTACTACACATATTGATGCACCTTATGTTTCTCACATTTTTATTATTTTAGCCTTTGGGGTATTTTAAGATGTCCATCCTTAAATTTATACACCCTTGAAGATGCCCATCCTCATTCTCTTGGATTCTTAATCTCTCATCCTTACCATGAGGTAGAAATCAACAACATTTCACACCTTACAAATAAATAAATTTAGCTTCAATAAACTTTCTAAGATAAATATGCTTGCACTTCACATGTTCTTCATTGATATAGTCATTAACATAAATATTTATTGTTATTTTATGTCATGTTTCTTTGATTTCCTACATTTTATTTCCTTAGCATAATTTTAATTACACTATGTCTTCCTTTTTGGTTATTTGGTATCTTACAGTCAACCTCAGACTTTCTTGTGAGTCCTAGGTATCACTTGTGGGTTTTATATCATTTTACAATCAACCTTATATTTATTTGTTAATCTTATGTATCATCTATAGGTTTTATACCATTTTTTAGTTAGGCTTAGCTTCCATTGTGGATCTTAAGCATCACTTTCAAGTTTATTTTATCATAATTTTATCATTTTTTCAATTTTCCTTAGTTTATTTGTGATCCTTTGGCCCATTTTTATTGTCCCATATTTTTTGATGATTCCTTATATCATTAATTATGTTAAACCTTAGTATAGGTTTTTATAACATCTATAGTGACATTACCATCATGTTCTTTCTTATACATCTCACTTATATGCTTAGTGTTAGTTTTATATATTTTATGGAGTTAATATTTCATGTAGGTTCTACCTTGATTCTCTTGTTGCATTTTGGCATCTTTATTTATATACACACCTCTAGGTTATTTTCTCTCACACTAGCCCTAGTGCCTATCTTTGGTCTGTAAGCCTTTCATCTAGTTTACACCACTTATTTTTATATATTTTGAGCTAAATTTTAACACCTAGGGAATCAACTAGTCCTTCATCACAAACTCCCATCCTTTAATAGTTACCATTGTTTCATTTGTTATTCTCTAGTATCTTCTTACTATAATTTTTATATGTTACACCTCTTGGATTTTTAGTTTGTGAGTTGCATGGAAAGACTTGGGGAATCAACCCCTCAAAAACACCCATCAATTTTCACTTTATTCCATATATTACCTTTACTCCCAACCTTATTTATATGTCTTCTTTAAAATATAAGGCAATGATCAAGATTAATGTTCTTCCTCATTAGAGTCAGTCAAATTCTCTTATGGTAAAACTATAGTAGTCTATGTTCATGTCTTTATTCACATTTTACCATTTATTATGATGATGATTCATACCTACTTGTCATTGTACCATAACCCTTTACACATTTTTTTATAATTAGGGAAACCCAATCATTCTATGATCATTTCCATTGTTTTGTATCTTTAATCTCCATTTGGGCTCACCAAGGTCAGTTTCGTGATTGCAATATGTTTAGTGTGAAAGTCTATTATTCTCTTAACACGATGGTATTTAGGTCCCATATTTAGTGGATTAATGTATTATCTCTTGTTATAGTCATATTTAGTACCCATTTTTGGTTTTTCCAAACATATATGGAGGAAAAAAAATAGAAAAATCCAAAAGAATTAAAATCCATATCATAAAAAATGGCAATGTTAAAAGGCAAGTTGTATCTTTAAAATTAAATCACCTTGAAAGATGTGATATTTGTTTGGAACATATCCTATTTTATTCAAATATAAAACTCCATAGTTTTCCTCATTATAGAGATGAGTTCTATTGGGGTAAAAAAGGCTAGTAGACTAGGTACGAGGTCTCATTATATCATTACAACATCTTACATTTTAGTGCCACATATCTTCTCACATAAATACTCAATGTTAGTTTTAGGCCAATGGCTATATAAGGGGTCTAGAGGAGGGGGGGACATGTTGTGGGAAAGTAGGAGCCTTTAATTTTTAATTCATGTTATCCATCATGGAAAGACCTTTATACTTCACTAGTTATCCCAAGCTTATGTTGTTAGGTAGGGTTCTCTAAGGTAATTGATGTTGAAAACTCTTAGTCTTGCTACATTGATTTAATTATCTTATTTTTGATAAATATCATATTTTTTCCTTGGTGACACCCTATTTTACCTCCTTATATGTTTCCCCCTTGACAGTCAGGTTTATTTCTAAATCTTTCCATCTTCTTGATTTCCTATTCTTTATCTCTTTTTGACATGGTAGTATTATGGTAGTTTTAGCTTTCCAACTTCATAATAGAATTTCTATCTCAGATTTATTGTGAGATATTATCCTTGTCATTGTCTTATCTTTCTAGGATTTCTCTAAGTTGTGTTTGGGACCTTGAGTTTTCTATTCACTTTTTATAGGTCATTCAGTCCCATTTTTCCCTTTCATGTTTTAATATTTGTTTGAGTATGGTTTGTTACTCCTCTTAAAATGATGATTTTTTCTCATAAATAAATTATTTGTGTCCTCCATTAGATTTAGATTATTACCTATCTTACTTCAAATGCATTTTTCAATTTTTTGTTCATAAGTAAACTTATATTTTTAGCTTACTAATATTCATTAGTTTTTATCATATTTCTTTGAGGTTTATTTCTAACCTAACCTTAGCAATCTTGGCTTACTGATTTCTAGTATTTTAATTAATCTTGAAAGTTTTCTATGTTCATCCATATAATTGACCATACTATGTTTCCTCTATATGTTTTAATATATTTTTAGTCTTGTATCCCTATGGTTTATAAAATCCAATGTTTATGCCCTCTGTGATCAAGACTATGGTATTTTCATGCAATCTTTAAAAAAATAGGTAAGTCAGTGTACGTATATGATACTTTTAGTTATTTATTTATCAACAATATTTTTAGAATCTATTTATAGTTATGATTTTGGGTTTTTAATTATTTTTCCAAAATCACTCTCCCATGTTGCATTTTTGTGATGTGTGATGAGCTTCAGGTGGGACATATGTATACACATAATATTTTGTACTCTATTAATTATTGACACTTTCTCTAGTAAGGCTTGTCAAGGTGTCAATCTCCTTGAGAGTACACTTTAAATGTTTCTCCAATAATGGGGTGGGAAATCTTCATTGTACTTTTTGAGAGATGTTTCTATTCAATCTTGATTACACCATTGTTATTATCCATTTGACCTCCTCTAAGTGTCTATCTATATATCTCTCCTATGTCTCTTATCCAAATTTTCTAGACTCCCTATATCTTATGGTATCAGCCTCACCAATACTATATGTTTTGTGCCTTTACCATGTATGTATTTTAGCATCTACATATTTTATAACATTTATAATGTATTGGCCTGGCTAATACTATTTGTGTCAGCCGACATCTTCCAACTGTATTGGCCAAGTTCATACCATTAGTTTAGAGTCTAGGGTTGGTTTTGGGTATTTTACAACTATATATAAGGGGATACTTTATGTCTTCATCCAACCATTTTAAGACTTCAACCTAATGCATTCTCTTGCAAAGCTCCATTTGAACCAAGGGGATATTGAAACATTTACTAGTCCACTCCAAGGTAAGTATTTATATCCCTATACTATTTCCTTTATTTACTTAGTAGATTAAATTTTACTTATTTCTTGTGGATGAATGTATGTGTATCCATATTTAATATTTATCTATATTAAATAAGCTTGTGTATCCATAGGATTAATTATACTTTCCATAAATCACTTTAAATTGCATAATCCCTCATTTGGTGGACCATTTCACCTCACCCACTTTATATCATTCTAACCCATTCTTAATTTAATAATTTGATTTGCAACAATAGTAAAATTTTTTTGAGGTATAGTTAGAGCTACATCCTTGAGTTATAGGCTTAGGCTTTGGAAATATTTCTTATTGATATTTGCATTATAGTTAATCCTATGCTATATCTACAAAATTCATTTGGTTCTTACCTGACCATCAAATTATAGTAGACTCTATTTGATTGACTATATACAAATCATACTATATTGAGAGAGAGATGTTAGGTGTAGGTCATTATAGCCCATGCATACAAGATCCACATGGAAGAGTCATAAGACAAATTCATATATTAATATCAATTCTAAATATAGTATATAATCATAATGACCATGATGATGATATGTATTAATTGAATCCTTAAAATGATGAAGTGATATCAAAATTATAAGTTGTAGGTCAATTGAGACCTCAAATATAGAGATAAAAACACATGTAATAGAATAAATAATAGGTACCTATTGAATTTTGGATGAGTCACCAAGAACATATCTTAGGCTTAAGAGTAAATTATTTTAGGGTTTGCCTATGGCATTATCATCTTTATCCATGATCACAAGCATACTCTTGTAATTTGATCCCCACATATATTCCCTATTTATTTGGAATTTTACACTCTAACTACTCCTTATTCTAGTTCATCTCCTTTGAGAATATCTTCACTTATGGGCACCCATGTTTGTAAAATAATTTGGTTGAGACTCATTGCCTCTTATCCTAATTTTTTGATACCTCCAAGATTTACTTATGTATATATCATGAAAGGAAAGTGTTCAAACATAGTTTATATGTGGATCTTACTTGAGTATATAGGGTTAAGGATATATAAATGATAGCACACAAGGGTTAATATTGGATCTATAGAAAGCCAATTAATGTGCTAAACTTAGATATACTATATGTTAAATTTACTAAACTAAGATAAGATATTAATGAAAATTATAATTATGTTAGATATATAAAATGATACAAAAGTGATGTACTTAGTTGGATCTAATGCTAATGTAGATATGGATTTGGTATAGGTAGTAAGTAGGTAGGAAGATAGTTCAAGAATATTTGTCAGATTCTAGATCTGGTGTATTTGGCTCTCTAAATAATTACATCATCATGGGACAATTATGTCAACACTAGTGTTTGAATCTAATGATAGTGACCTATAAAAAATATATAGTGAAATAGGATTTCACCACCTAGATGCTTTTAGGTTTGGATTTGCCTTCACTATAGTGCATTTAGATCTAGGTCATGGATTGTCAATCCAAGTGAAATGGTAAAACCCTATCTATCCATATTCAATGTAACCTTGGGGAAAATGGGTTAGTAGGCGCATGGTGTCAAGCTAACCCATAATTATCCCACTATAAAATGACACTACCTACATAGCCAATATTCTAGAAGAGGGCCTTAGAATCATGTGGTTCTCCCCTATGTGTTGGCTTATGTGTGAATCATGAAATGTGTGTAAATCAAGTACAATAGTGACCTAGCTTGTAACTTTGAAAATAAGACCTTATAATTGATCTTTTAGTAATTCAGACCTATAACTAGGTTATTCCTTTGAATTATATTAGAATAGAATAGAATAGGAAAGAATTTGGTAACTTAAGTGATTTTTGAGTGCTTTTTTGGTCTGATTGATAGGTGAGGTATTAATGAGGGTTGTTATTATACTTACACCAATCCTATCAAGAAATAACTCACATTAAAACATGTAGACCGACCATTGTAATATGTTTCATTTTTAAATTGAATGACTTTAGAGAATTGGATATTTATGTTAGGGTAGGACAATAATGTTAATGCTACTACATGTACTAGACATTAGTATCCAAGGAGCATGAGAGAAAGATTAGGTTCATAACTTGTACAGGTTTAACATAAGTACATTCTAATCATTTTGGTCAAGATGGGATGTTTTTGTCATCAATATAAGGTTGGTCATACTAAGAGATAGGCCAAGGGTCACAAGATAGAATAAATGAGAGGTTTGTAGAAGCAAAGCATGTGTATAAATAAGAGGAATAACCAAGGTCTAATTTTTCCAAGTGTATAATACTAAGGTACTACATAATCATATAATATCATCTACATAATGAAATTTCTAATTTAAAAGAAAGTAATAAGTACTTGGGTGTGTGTGCACACCTTGTATTTTCTTGAGTTGAATTTGAGTGCTTTACTAGAGTTAAATTTGAGTGTTTTTATGGTGACTAACCTAAAACCAAAATCATGTTATAGTGTAAAATAATTTCATACGATCTAGATTAAAATTACTTGAAATACATTGAAATTAAAAGAGCAAGGTTTAAGAGTACACCTATCTATTGATGTAACTTCCTTGCTTATTTGCAAGTTATTTTTGTAAAAGATGTATCATTACAAGGATATGAAACTGAGATTAGGATAAATATATATAAATATTTAAATTTTATATATCCAAGGAGATATATATATATATTGTAAGGCACATGACCCCAAATTTAGAGCTAAAGTGAGTTGCCCCCTAGAAATTAAGATTATCTCAAACATGCAACCCAATGATACTTATAACTTGGTGATTTTGGATGATCAAATCCAAATTAAAAATTTGGAAATATTGATTTATTTAATCACCTCAACCATACAAGAAGGTGAACCAACTAATGTAGTAGATTGGCTCACTAAAGTCTATAAAAGTCTGTGGGGTATCAGTATGTGTAATAGTTTTGAAATCTAAGATAGATTTGGATTTTAAAATTTTAGGCACATGTTGCATAACATATGCACCTTAAAAATGTCACATGTTAAAAATGTGTAAAAAAATGGTACCATGTATATAATTATGCCACAATAATGAATTTGAATCATATAATTGTGTGCTTTGGCCAATTTGGATAACTATGTAAGTGTGGAGGAAATGCTTCCAAATCATGCCCCCACTATATATGGAGAAATATGAAACTCATATAAGTACCAATATAGAAGACAAGTTTACAAAACATGCCCCTACTATAAACTATAGATGTTGAATATTGTGGATGTGTGGATAACATGCTTCTAAAGCATGCCCCCACTGAATCTATGAATTGGTATAAGTACCATATTGAATGAGTGTGAAGAAAATGCTTCCAAATCATGCCCCCACTAAACATAAAAATAATGACTATATGACATACCCCAACTAAATTTGAAAAGTGGTATAAGTATCAAATACTAAATAAATGTGAAGCACATGCTTCTAATATGCCCCCACTGTAATCTAGAAAATGTGAATGTGTAGAATCCATGTCCAATTGACATAACCCCATTGAATTTGATAACTATGAAAATTTTGGAGAACATGCTTCCCAATCATTCCCCCACTAATATTCCTCCCTTTGATGTTAGAGAAAAATAGTACTTAGAAGTTACCTCACCTCAAAAGGGTAAGACAACTATAAAATTTGTGAATGTAACCATGTAACATATAGAAGTAAATATGTATAGTTAAATGTGTCATTGAAGTGCATATAACTAATGCAATCACATGTAGGCCTAAGATGCATTATAAAGATCATGGCAATGTCTAGATGGTAACAATACAAACTGAATAATCAAACAAGCACACACACAAGATCACTAAAAAGTAAGTCAAAAATAAATGGGCCAAGAATACCATAAAAAAGGGGCATTTTCAAATGTCAAAAAATTTAATGGGACACGACTTAGTTAAATATCCACAAAATTAAGGGATGACATATTCAAATACCCATATAATAATCAATGACATATTCATATGTCCAAGAAGAAATAATGACATATTCAAATTTCCAATAAATTAAAAATAGTCATAGGGGCCACATAACAAAGCACATTCAAATGTTAAAAAAATTAATACAAAATCAAGGCAAAACACTCAAGGAAGTGTGTAAAGGAAAATCATAAGAAACTAGCATAAACATGTCATAATGTCACATGGATCAATTTTGTTAGTAAAAAATGTCAAGTACATAGCATATCAAGTACCATGTGTAAGATGTAATCATGTATAATAGACATCTATAATTACATATGTAATCTCAAACTTGATAGTGTAGATTGATCATCAAATAATATAACCTATGTATCAATATTATATAATGTGGATGCCCCCAACATCTTATTGATGTGAGTAGAGGAAAATCCCAACACATAAATATATATCATGTATCTATGTATGTAGGAGTAAATTATATTCTAGCCCTCAACATGGAACTAACACATAGATGCCAAGGAGCCAATAAAACATGTAGGTGTTGAAAATGTTTTTGGATTTTTGTATGTTTTTTTATTTTTTTGGTATTTTTGAAGATTTTTTTTAAATGGAAAAAATATCCATTTTCTTAGTTTAAATGTAAATAATTAACCATTTTCCAAATTGAAATGAAAATCACTATCTGGTAATTCAATTTTTTTATTCATATGGTAACATATCTTATGAATTATCATGTCACATGTTGTGATGCATTTTGGTAAGCATATTACATGCATTGTTATCATAGATTTCTCATTGTACCCATAAAATGACACACGTATTTTTATATTTTAAAATTGAAAGGTAAGATACATGTTTTTAATATCGATCTTTGCTTCCATATCAGTCAACCAAGACCAACCTAGATGAAAAGTGAAATTTAGTTTCAGATTTGTTACCCATATCATAGAATATAGGATCTTTGGTCTGCATGCTATAGGTAGAAATATGTATCCAAGGGAGTCTATATTTAATAGAGATTAATTTAGTTCATCCATATGATGTCTAATTTGTTCAAAAAACATCCTACTATAAAGTGTGTCTCATTTTATGCCCATTAAAATATATGTATAGCATAACCCATCGGTATTTACATAAATTATTATATGTCCACTTGTAGGTGGGTTTGAAGGTTTATCTTCTTTGGAAAAGTGTGAAATATTAGACTTGTTTTGTTATAGGAAAAAAAATTATTTGTACAAAACTATTGTATTATTGAATTTTGGCCTTCAAACCCCCACATTGACTTGCATTGTGGCCTATGATCTGATGGTAATTACAATATGAGAATCCTTCTTGATGAATAAGGTGACTACCTAATCTATGTTGAGTAAAAGGTAAAGAGATCGTGTTAAATTCAAGTAACATGGACAAAATAATATCATTGTTATCTTGTTGTGTTGTGATATATAAATTTTTTTGTGCTCCTTTTGAGAAGACTTCTTATAATGGACATGATGTAAAAAATCTGGGTTCTCATAAAAGTGATCTGATGTGTTTAATGAAAATAAAGGTATGGAAGATGATCATCTATATGCTCATGAATTCTTATTATCATACCTTTTTTATCTAATTTTTTATCAAAAAATTTCATGCCATGAGGATGGATCACCAAAGGGAACTCGATTGTTTGATTCTCTTTTAAGTTTTGTAACATTGGTTCCCCTTGTGATGGTTCTTGATTTTTATGTGCATCTATGTCCAACTTAATGTTTAATTTATTTATAGGCTATTGGTTATCCATTATTATTTTTGAATATTCCAATCCTTTCTAATTTTGATTATGATTGAGAGATATATGATGGTCAATTCCTTGCTCATGTTCACCTAATCCTTGTCCTTGATACCCACATTTATCTTTCATCTTCTTTTTCCTTTTCTACTTGGCTTGGTCCAGGAGGAGTCATGGCTATGTTGCCCAAAATATCAGTAGCTTCAATTTATAGCCTTTTTTGTTCTTCCAGCTCCTCTAAACTTTCTTTAGACTTTTTATGATGTTTTCTTTCTTGAGGAGCCTCAAAATGTGTAGACATAGGTCTCCTCTTAGAACTTCTTCTGATGTTCACCTTTTGCTCAGGCCTAGGTGAACTATCATTGTCAAAGATAACTCAACCCAAGTGATGTTTCTCTTTTATAGTATGGTTAATTTATGTGTTAATATACAAGTTACCCTTGGGGGTTCATGTGTAGTCTACTATAAAATCCTAGCATTTATAATTAGTGAGAGTTCATATTTAAGGCATACTCCCTTATTTCCTCATACTCTTCCCATTGTCTGTTCTTGGAGGTATAACTTTAGTGAAACCTAGTCTATAGTGGTATAATTATGACAAGTACATTCAGTTCAACAAATATACAAGTTCTTGCCAAGGATCCCATGGAGGAAACCTTCAAGTGATTATCACTTGGTGAATATCATTTGTTAACTCTTGACATGTTCCATACCCCTCAAGAGTATGTAAAACCTCACATGAGTTCTAATGATGATCCTCGTATTGGTATGATCATCCCATATGGTCCACCCATCTCAAAACTAGCTTCACATATGGGGGAATTGATCAATCTCTTGTCATAGGTAATTCATCCTCTTCACCCCAAAAGTTTAACTATGACCTTTCCTTATTAATAAAGCCTATGTTTTCACATACTTATCTCTATAGGTGTGCTTATAAAGGTTTTGGCCTAAGATGTTACAAGCAAGGTGCTCAGGCATCCATTCAATACCCTACTCATCAAACCATTGATAATGCCAAATAAAGGCATGGCATTGGTTGTGTTGACCCAACTCAATCCATTAATAATTCTTCTATTCACATCATTGAAGAACCTATATCTCCTTCCAACTCCTCTTCTCCACCATCACCCTTTAAATTATATGTATCTATACCTCCTAATTTTTTTTCAATAAATGTCATTCACTTGGCCCCCTTACCCATCACCAAGGTAGGGAAACATGATCCTTTCCTCTCATACATCCTCACATGATCGATGAGGATTCTCCCATAATTAACACCATATCTTGTGTAACTGATGTGTACATTCTTACATATATGGGTGATGATGATTCCTACATCAAATGATCACTCCCTTATAAGACACAAGTTATGTTAAATGAATCAACCATTGACATTAACTTGCCTTCTCATGATGACCCTCGTATTTTTTAAAAATTCCAATATCTAGATTCTTTTGAACAAACTAAATAAACCACATTTCTCTATGACCATAGTAAGCAATGCAAATATAATTTTTTTAAAACGTACAGGTCAAATATCAAAGGCCAAAATTATGTAATATTTTAATTGAGGATTTTGAAGTATCTGAAGCACATGATGTATCCATGATTGTCATATTGGATTTTGTCACCTTATGTTTATAATGTTTTATATGTGTATAATTCTTCCTTTTTCTTGATGGATTAATATAACTTGGTAAGTATGCCATAATCTCTTGGTTAACCTTTCAAAAAAAATTAATAACAAATGAAGTGTAATAAGGATCATCACCCTTAATAAGGGTAATATTGTTTGGAAATGTATGGATAGGAGGGGTTTGATCTATGAACTTGAATGAAAATCCCATTTATTAATGATTTACAAATCCTCCCTCATTTCCTTATAGATTTTTTGGAACTTGTCATGATAAAATAAAAGTATCTTATCTCCATGTGGAATAAATTTTGGTATATAAGGCAAGGGAAAATGATTTGAATCCTCCTTAAGATGGATCACATCATGTCTTAAAAGGATGGAAGCATGGATTTGATTAGAGGGATAGTATCTACTACCATTTAAAGCTTTGATATTTTTTGACTTAGCACTTGGAGGAATGCAAGAGTAATGGATTTTTATCCCTACTTAGAGATATTTTTTAATTGTTTCATAAGCATAATCATCAAATCAATCAATGTCATCCATGATGAAAGATAAAAAGAACACAGATTAGGATAAGGCAGGAGATAAGCATCTATAAGAGAATGCTTATACAATGATGATGCTCAAAGATAGGGTTCACCAAATGTTTAACCCTATTTTATATGTGGATCCTAATTAGATAGATAGGGCTAAGGATATATAAATGATATGATAAAAGGGTGGATATCAAATCTATAATAGGCTAGTTAATGTGCTAAACTTAGATGTACCATATGCTAAATTTATTAAACTAAGGTAAATGAATAATGGAAAGTAAAACTATGATAGATATAGAAAATAATATAAAAGTGATGTACTTAATTGGTTTTAATGCTAATGCATATCTAAAACTGGTATAGGAGTAAGCAAGCAGGAAGACAATTCTAGAATAGTTGTTAGATTTTGGATTTGGTGTCTCTAGATCTCTATAGAGTTGTATCATCCTAGGATAGTTATGTCAATGTTAGTGTCTAAGTATAATGATAGTTTCCTATATATAATATCTGGTGAAATAAGATGTAACCACCTAGATGATTATAGGTTTGGATTTGCCTTCACTCTAGTGAATTTAGATCTAGGTCATGGACTCTTGCTCTTGGTGAAATGGTAAGACCTTAGCTTTCCATCTTCAATGTGTCCTTAGGGAAAATGGGTTAGTGAGAACATGGTGTTGATCTAACTCAAAATAACCTCGATGTCAAAATACACTATCTACATATCCAATACTCCAAAA
Organism: Torreya grandis; assembly: GCA_037957365.1. Lineage (NCBI taxonomy): Eukaryota > Viridiplantae > Streptophyta > Pinopsida > Cupressales > Taxaceae > Torreya > Torreya grandis. The sequence goes on along the minus strand of JARHVA010000616.1, from coordinate 816,246 downwards.
TAGGGTCGTAGATTCATATATTTCTCCCCTATGTGTTGGTTTGTGTGTGAATCTGCAATGTGTGTAAAGTAAGTAAAATAATGACCTAGCTTGTAACTTGGAAAATAAGACCTTATGACTGGTCCTTTAGTATTAAAACATATAGATGGGATATTCTTTTGACTCATATTATAATAAGGAAGAATTAGACAACTTTTGGTAACTCAAGTGCTTCTCAAGTGTTCTTAGTCTGATTACTAAGTGAGGTATGAATGAGGGTTTATATTATATTTATACCAATATTATCAAGAGATAACTCATATTAAATTACTTATGAAAACCATTTTAATACATTTCATTTGAACATTAGATGATTTTATGGCATTAGATACTTATGTCAGGGTAAGACAGTAATGTCAATAATACTATTTTTACTAGACATTAGTGTTTGAGGATTAGGAGAGTAGGCATAGGCTCAAAACTTATAGAGGTATAATGTAGTCATATAAAATGAAAAATTTGGTAACTTGAGAATGGGTAATGACACTTAACCCTTAGGTCACTCTTGCTTTCTCTCCTAACCCTCTTAGGCTTATTTTCAATGATTCCCATTCATCCATAACATTCTAAACTTAGTCCTAGCTCACCCAAACTACTCTTTCCAAGACAAAACAATCCCCTAAGTCCTATCTACTCAATATAGTATCACCACACTTATACTATAGTACCTCTACCACTTCTATCTACTTTTGATGTTCTTATCCAAATCTAATTCTATCCCCAATGGTTATTTCCTTTTAGTTCCCCATCATTCTCCTTATTGGCCTAATGTGAGCACATTCCACCCATGACCAATAGATCCATATAAAATCCCATTCAAAGTTATCATTTGGAAAGGGTTGTAAATTATCACTAAGCGAACAAGAATATAAACAAGACTACTCAAGCAATCTTCCCTATTCTCTGCATACAACCAACCAATACACTTACAAGCTCATTCAAATCCTTACACCAGTCCCTAGCCACCTCAAGCACATCTATTTTAGCATTTTTCATCTTCATACACATAATTTCAAAAATTACATCAAGTGGGAGAACTACATATGGCTTGATCCCTCTTTGGAGTATTGGTATGTAGGTAGTGTCCCCAAACAAGGGCTATGGAACCACATCTAGTGAATCTTACACACACTAACCCCCCTCTTTCTCAAAATTGATCAAAGTATAATGAAGTACAGGTTTTGAAGAGAAAATTTTCCTTATAAGGAGCTTTATAGGCTTTCATCTACCAAAACTTCATAGACAGGGTCACACAGACATAGTGAATAAAACCCAAAAAGCTCAGATCCTTAGGACAATAGAGGTAGAGGTGGAATACAGTGTTGATGCTAGTCCTATCTAGTTTAGGTTCCCATTTGTAATTAAAAAATTAATATTAGATCTCAATTTTTGATGGTGTCCCATTCTTTTACAATAAATTCTAACCTATGTCTCAATCAAATCATTCAGTTTCCAACTAAGTCTTCTTTTCCATCTCTTATTACTATTTTTACAAAGGAAAAAATTAAAATCTAATTTACACAAATAAATAGCTTAATTATTGCATATTTATTTACTAATTTTAATACTAATACCCTTTAACTAAGTTAGGAATAATACACTAATATTCCTAAAACTGTTAAATCATTTGGTAAACTTGACTTACTTTGTTTGCACCTAGAAACCCTAGGGTAAAATTCTTACTACTTTTTCCTATATTTTATAGATTTTTTACCTACATAATAAATTCAAAAATTAGCATTAAATTTTAAAATTTTATAGTAAATTTAAAATAATTTTCTTTCAAACCCTAGTTATCCATACTAGGTCCCAGTATTTTCCCAGTAATTTTCCAATAATTTCCTATTTTTTTACTAGATATTAAAATCAAAAATTTACTTTAACTTTCAAAATTTCACAGTAATTTTCAAAAAATTATTTTTCTCAAAACCCTAGGTGCACATACTACATCCTATTCAATCAAGCATTTTACAATAATTTTCTAAATTTTTAATTGCATATTTCACTCAAAAATTCACTTTAAATTTCAAATTTTCAAAGTAATTTTAAAAATTAATTATCTTTCAGACCCTAGTTGCATATACTAGGTCCCATTGCTTTTTGAGGTATCACCTTACATGTTTGTGAGTTTTGTATCCTTTTCTACAATTTCTAGTTAACAATTTTTAGGAATTTACATTTCTTATGTTTAGTACTTTCATTTTCTAACACTTTGTCTATTACAAATTATTGCAAAAAATTAAATCAAAACTCAAATTGTTTTCCTACTTTAACAATGGTCCAATATATTGGTTCTAATGAAACCAATAAAAGGGAACTTCAAGAATTCTTAACTAAACACCCTAACATGCAATATGACAAGCTTAAAATACTATAAGAATAATAACAAAGAGTAAATAATAGTCAATCTTCTCAAACCACAAAGCAACAAATTATAAATGTTACTACGAAGGAAACTATGTCTCAACCCCCTATAGAAGCCCAATCTGCCTCTATGCCACCAACTACAGCTAGTACATCTTTGTCTCCCGATGTGGTATCCCTTATGCAAGAGATAAGATCTCTTCAATCCAAGGTGTTACATCTTGAGAAAGATGCCTCTAGACCTATGTAGGCTTTGGATTCTTTTGATCTATTACATTCACCATTGGCACATCACATTGATTCTACACCCTTGCCATAAGGTTCTATTCAACCCAAGCTTACTCTATATGATGGCAAGGGTGATTTAGAGACACATTTGAGAAATTGTCATGCATCATGATTGGACTATGTACCAAATGACTGGCTACTTACCAAGCTAATTACATGGAGCCTAAAGGATTATGATTTATAATGGTTCTATAGTCTACCAAATTAGTCAATCAATGCATTCAACCCTTTAACTAACATCTTCCTAGCTTATTTCAGCATTAAAATTGGTGATAAGGTTTCATATGCCCAAGTTGCACAATAGAAACAAAGGTCAAATGAGAATCTCACAAATTATATTCTTTGATATAAGACTATTTTGGCTAAGATGACTAGCCCCATAGTTGTTCAAGAGTTACAGGATCTCTTTAAATAGAGTCTTCTACCAACTTTACATGAATCAATTATGTTCAAAAGATTCTCTTCCTTCATTGAATTGTGTCACACACTAAAGGAAAGAGAAGTAAAACTAATTTTAATGAGAAAACTCAAGTACACAAGTGTCTCAAAAACAACAAATAAGAGTAATAGAAAAGTCCCATACAAAGTCAAGGTCAATGATGACAAGAATCAAAATCAACCAATAGTTAATGCGGCTTTCAAGCCCCCTCAGCATGTGGTTTTATTATTACCTCCTCGATAAACTTTTACCAATCTACCAATTTCTCTAGCTAGAGTTTTATAGTTGCTATTGGAATGTAACATCATATCTCTCCCTCATATTTGATAAGTTAACCCAACAAAGCCTCTTCCATGGGGATATGATCAGCATGCATTTTGTGAGTTTCATAGGGCACTAAGCATTATTTTGAGACACAAGATATAGGATTTGATATATGGCAATCATATTGATCTTGATAATTTAGTTGAGCCTTTTAGGAAAAACAAACATAGGATAAAGCTTAAAAATCTTCTTAGATCCCTTTCTTCAACATTTTAAATAAGAGATAAGGCATACATTAGGGGTTCACCATGCATATCATGCACATCCCCCACCAGAAACATATAGGGTACTTTTAGTTGAGACACATCCTTTGAACAACATGATTGGTGCATACAATTCTAGAGTTCCAGCTAGACCTTACATCTCCTTCTTAGAGTAGGAGATCATCGAGGATGATTCAAATTATCATGCACTCTTTATTAGAGCTTACATTCACAATCATCATATTCATAGTGTTCTCATAGATAATGGATCTAGTGTGAACATGTGCACTATGAAATTATTATAGAATTTGGGATATTTATAGTAGGATATTACCCCAATAGACATAGTTATTAGTGGATTCAGTGGGCACATATAGAGTTCATTGGGTGAGATTGTACTTCTTTTATAGGTTGGTCCAACAAACATGACCATACCATTCATTATTGTTCCTAGTGTAGGAGTTTTTTATATGTTGCTTGTTCATCCATGGATTCATAAACTTTGAGTAGTCCCTTCTATAATTCATAAATGCATGAAATTCATTCACGTTAATCAATTTGTTATAATTGGTGGAGTTATATATGAGTTACCAATCCCACTTAAAATCCATCTACTATTTTACAGTCACCCATTTCAATTTTTCCACTAGTTTTAGTTTCACCACTAATTGTAGTTATACCTATAGTATAGATTCAAACATAGTTGAGGCATCCATCACCAGTACAGAGAGTTCATACACCTCTATAGCTTCAAGATTTTAGATATATTCTAGACATAATGTTGACACTTATGGAAGTATCATTGAGATCTTGTGCATCTTCTCATAGAGCACATGTCTAGAGAGCTTCTCCTACTACTAGATGGGTCCCTAAGAGCCCTAAAATTACATCCACTTCTCAGAGTTACAAGGGGACCCAATACTTAATTTCTACTTCAAATATTTTAGATAATTTATAGTATATACATCTTTCAAAGCCATAGTCTCAACATTTCCATCATGCTTCATGATCACTCATGATTTCTCTCCTTGATATAGGAAACCATGATAAGGAGTCTCCCATGAGACTCAACAATTAGTATGATCCTTTCATAGCTTACTTGTAAATAGTTTATTATGCTTGATTGTGCATAGCTTATATCAAAAATACCAAAACAATACAAAATTTCAAAATACCAAAAATATTCAAATTTAAAAACATCAAATAATCCAAAAATACCAAAAATATTTTGATTGTATTCATCATCCATGCTTTACATTTATAATATCATGTTAGACTTACTTTATTATTTTATGTTATTGTTTGTTAATTTATCTACATTACCATGCTTCACTTGATCTAGTTTGAGTGTGTGTAGTGACATCTAACTCTTTGATTGCTTCACTCTACCCATTTAGGGGGCATCTTACTACTACATTCGAGACATACATTGATATACATACCCACTGGGGGCATCTTCTATGTGAATACACCATCCAGGTTATGTCATTTCTACACAAAACTCTCTAGTTATCATATTGATGTACATTATTTATTAGCTTACATAGATTACTCTATCGACACTCACTAGTATATAGCACTTATGTATTTCTTAGCATATACCTAGTCTTATACTAACATGTCATTGCATACTTTCCCTCTTGTTTTGATTAATTAAATGTGATTGTAATTTGAGTTATTACATGTTTTCCTTTTCTTTCTTAGCATATCCTGATGTGATTGCATTACTCAATTCCTATTTAGTCTCCTATATGTGTCTTAGGACATTTGCCAATGTCCTTTACTTTTATTCTTATGAATTCCTTAGGACATTTTCCAATTTCCTTTATCTATACTCTTCTATATGATTGTGGCTTTCATGCCAACCTTGTTTTTTTCTAATTATATGTGTATGTGGCATTTTAACATGCCTTGTATGTTTACTTTCTAGTTTGAGTGACATGTGCCCATGTCCCTTATTTTCTTGGCCCCTTGGCCACTCTTGTATGCTTCTTGCTTCTTACCTTGCATTCTTATTTCTTGATTTATTTCTCAATTATTTGAAATGCCATGATCCACATCATGAATTATCTTACTTTCTTAGAATCTATGATGGACATCATGTTCCATCCCTCCTTAATAATTAATAACTAATAATTAATCAGACTTCTAGTTTTAATTCAATATATTACACATGTTATTACATTATTATATCTATCTAGGCATACCCCTATTGATCTAAAAATATCTCATTACAAACCATGATATATCTTGATATATCTTATTGATTATCATTACTATATCATGTATCTTTGCAGCATAACACACTTGCAGGGCATTTTCTTCTGAGGGTAGTCATTATAGGGTATCTATTCCTACCCTCAAAGAGGGGGAAACAAATAGAGGTTTTGTTATAGAGATAAAATCTCCTAACATTAAAAAATACATCTTCTAGAACACCTAAAATAGTAACTAGACATCAAAATAGTCAGAATAGACTAAACAAATAGTGAAAATGTCAGAACAATCATCAAATTTGGCCTAGGACAATAGTTCCAAGACTAGAATATAGTTTTGGTGCCATTACTATTAATTTTTAGTGTTATTATCCAAATATTATAAAAACTAGACTTTTTAAAAGTAGGGAAAAAAGGAGGTTCAACTACAATTTTACATAGTTAAACCAATTCAAAATCAATAGTTTTTAGTACACTTTTGCTTAAATAATCTAGATATAGGGGGAATTATGCATGGCATAATGGTTCTTAATTCTAGTTTTAGATAGAGTAGTGGTTATAACTTCTAGATTAAAATCCATGTTCTAGACACCAGTGATTAGGGGCAATGTGCGTGACACATTTATTTTCTTTTCTTTTTGAAATTAGTATTACCTAGGCATTTTTAGCAGTTGCATGCCTTATTCCATCTATAGGTGGTTGGTATCATTTTGGAGTTTGATTTTATACAATCCTAACTTCCACATTTTGGAGTGGATTTCATATAATCCTAGTGCACCAATTTTGGAGTGACTTTTATACAAGCCTAATCTCCATCTTTTGAAGTGGCCAAGAGTGGCCTAGTTTCTAGAATACATTCGACTATCCACACCATCATTATCAAATAATATTAAATTTATGGGATTCAAGAGCCATCCCATAAGACACACATTGATACTAGTATCAATTCATGGCTTCACTTCATAGGAAAATGATGGAGCCAAAGGATTAGCTAGCCTTTGTATTCTTGAGCCACCTATCTTGAGGGATTGGACAGATAGTCAAAACATTGATCAAAACATGTAGGATCACTTAGTTTCACTTAGTGAGAGATGATGGATTTAAAGGCCTAGCCTTTACATTCTTGAGCCACTTTTGGGTAATTGAGTACTCATCTCCATTCATGATATTACTCTTAGATCAACACACATCCAACATTGCTCAGTATCACCTAGCATTACTTAGCATCAAAATAGGTTTTATATTGGTTTACATACTTGGTGAGGTGTATTCATTCCTTTCTCTTCCTCTCTCTCTTACCCAACTTTTTACATTCTTATTTTAGATATAGTATATCTAATAAGAACTAATCTACTCTTTATTTTCTCTTGCAGATTTACACTTCACAACATGCTATCTCTATGCACACCTAGCATCACAACAACTTCATGAGATTCAACCTTATAGGTAAGTTTAGGTACACTTTATATTTTTCCTTTATCCTAGTATTTCAATTTTTTGCATCACTAAAATAAAGCGGGGGGGAATGTAGTCATATAAAATTTAAAAATTGGTAATTTTAGCATGGCTAATGACACCAAACCCTTAGGTCCCTCTTGCTTTCTCTCTTAACCCTCTTAAGATTATTTTAATTTATTCCTAGTCATATGTATCCTTCCAAACTTGATCCTAGCTCACCCAGAATACTCTTTCCAAGACAAATCAATCCCCCTAACTCTTGTCTGCTTAGGATAATAGCATCACACTTGGACTATAGCATCGATGCTAATCCTATCTACTTTCAATGATCCTATCCAAATCCATTTATGGCCCTAACGGTCATTTATTTTTATATCCCCATCCTTCTCCTTATTAACCTAATGTGAGCACATTCAACCCATGGCCAATAGATCCCTATAAAAGCCCATTCAAAGATCATTTGGAAAGGGTTGGCAATTATCACTAAGCAAACAAGAATACAATCAAGACTAATCAAGAAATCTTCCCTATTCTCTACATATAGCCATCCAATACACTTGAAATCTTATTCAAATCTTTACACCAATCCCTAACCACCTTAAACACATCTAGTTTAGCATATTGCATCTTCATACAAACAATTGTATAAAGCACATCAAGTGGGAGAACTACACATGGCTTGATCCCTCTTTGAAGTATTGGTATGTAGGCAGTGTGCCCACATGAGGTGTGTGGATCCACATCTAATGAATATTAAACTCACTAACCCCCCCCCCTCTTTCTATAAATTGATCAAATAATAATGGAGTATAGGGTTTGAAGAGAAAATATACTCTACAAGGATCTCTATATACTTTTAGTAGTCAAAACTTTATAGACAATGTCACATATACATAATGAACAAAACCCAAAAAGCTCATATCCTTAAGACAACAATAGTAGAAGTGGATTACAACATTGGTACCACTCCTATCTATTCTTGGTGCTCTTGTCCAACTCTAAAACAAAGTCAAATCTTAGTTTGTGATAGTGTCCCAATCCTGCATAGTAAATTCTAGCCTCTGTCTCAATCAGATCAGTCAGTTTCTAACTAAGTATTCTTTTCCATCTCTTATTACTATTTTTAGAAAGGAAAAAATTGTAATCTAATTTATACAAATTAGTAGCTTAATTATTGCATATTTATTTACTGATTTTACTACTTAGACCCTTTAATTAAATTAGGAATAATACCCAATATTCCCAAAATTATTAAATCATAAGTTTCATTTGAACATTAGATGATTTTAAGGCATTAGATACTTGTGTCAGGGTAGGACAATAATGTCAACAACACTATTTGTACTAGACATTAGTGTTTAGGGATTAAGAGAGCAAGCATAGGCTCAAAACTTATATAGGTGTAACATAAGTACATTTTAAGCATTCTAAGAAATATGGGATATCTATGTCAATAATATTAGTCTATTTAGACTAAGAGATAATATAAGGGGCATAAGATAGAGTAGATGTGAGTCTTACATAAACAAGGCATGTGTAAAACTAAGAGAAACAACCAAAGTCTAATTTTTACAAGTTTATAATATTGAGGTGATACATAATAATAGAATATCATTTATATTAGGGTGACATAATCCACCCCTTTTACTCATTATGTAAGTAAAATTTTTGATTCAGTTGGTGATGTGTCTGGGGTAACAAATATAGTCACTTTCATCCATATTTTGGCTAGTGTCCAAATGACTTTACCAATATCAAGTGTTATAATGGATTCACCTTCCTTACTTGTTTCAATTCCTTGTTATTTATTTTAATATTAGGATTTCATCCAAATTTATTGTGTTTCTTAAATTTACAAGTTTTATTGGGCCTTCTATTCACATGACTAATAAATGTCTTCATTATTTTTACCTCATGTTTTCTCTGGGCCTTTTATTCACATGACCATCAAACATCTTCATTATTTTCACCCCATGTTTTTTTATTCACCAAAAAAGGTTCTTATTTCATCTCCCATTATTTTCAATTCACCTATACCCATTTTTATTTATACTCACCACCATATAATACTTATACTTCATTCATTTCACAAGCCATATCATCACCTTCCATGTCCCTAGCAATATCTAAATAGGGAGATACTTATCAAAATTACTATATTGATTGTTTAAAAATAGCTAAATCCCAAAGGATTGAGATGATATATCATGTAGAGATTAAGATTAAATTCAAATTTGAAAATTATTTAGGGAAACTAAAAATAATAATAACAAAAAGGTCGACCCAAGATGGCACCTTGTAAACAAAATACAAAATATTCTCACTATTTAGGAAAATGAAAAGAAATAATTTAAAAGGTTAATAAGAATTTATAAAGGAACTAGAGTTAGTTTTATTAGACTCTCACTAGATGAAAAAAAATATTTTTAAATGTATGACATTTAATGTTAGGAGATTATAATTTCAATCCAATACCGCATTCCTAGAAATAATTGTTAATAAATTGGAGGATGCCTTAAGTCCACTTTTTAACTCCTTAATTTAATTCATGAAGCCAAGTTTTAAGGTGGTCTATTGTATCAAAAATTTCAAAAATAATTAGTCAATGTCACCCACATGTATAATAATTTATGAAGTATTGTCCCTATGTTAAATTAAGGCCTCTTTCCTTGGCTTAAGATAATGATAATATATGATAACCACATATGAAAATGTTTTAAAATTCACATGAGATATTCACTTGAAGAATGGTCAAGTAATGTGAGAATTGTAGCCTCAATTATAGATTAATATAAGGGAAAATAATGGAAAATAATTTAATGAATTGAATATTCCCTCTCTATATCAGTGAGATAATATACTTGTGCCTATTATGATATTCAGTGAATTTTTAAATAATGTCATGGTTTTATTAAAAATAAATGTAGCCAAAGCTAATGAATAATTGAGTAGGTCACAAGTTACTAAAAGGATAGAAATAGTTAAATGTTCAAGGTATATCTTGAGAAATGTTTGGATAGTCATGCAACATTTATGACTCATGGATAACTCTTGTTAAAAGATCAAATCCCAAATAGATGAGGACTATCATATAATTGTTTAATCACTACAAGGAAAACAAGAAGTCAATTCAAAGTTTACTCCTAAATGGATTATTTCACATGCTTCTTGAGATCAAGAGCTATTTTTAGCTATCTAATTTTAGGAATAATATGTTATTCTACATATTTTAGCTTTTAGTTTAGTTTTATAAATAGGAGTATTTATCCTTCATTCAAATTTTATTTTCAATATGAGGTAATGACCCATATTTATATAATTAAATTCATTATAAACTTGGTTAAAAGAGGAAGAATTAGTGAGACTAGGCAAGCTTTGAAAATATATTGGGACATTTCATGAGTTTATCTAGTTTCTACTTTCTCAATTCTTATATTAATATTATATATATTCTAGTTTTTAGTTTTCATTACATGGGATTCACTATATTATTATGGATAGATTAGATTAAGTGATTAACTAGTCTATTTATATTGATAGTTAGCTTTACTTAAATCAATTATTGTAGGTTGATGTGCTTGAGTAATTTGTTTTAGTAATTCATCTTACAAATGCTATGATATTGAGATTTGTTCACCAATAAATTCCTTAAACTCTCTGTTGTGTTTATAATAGTTTGTGTGAATGGAAAACTTGATGAACATTGGATGACATGCAATAATTCTCATGATATGCTTTCTTTATCAAAAACTATATTTGATCTAAAACTAGGAAACATTATTTTTTCTTCCTTGCCCTTCTTTCTTATTTTAATTTTTTTTAAATCATAATTTCACTTCGTATAATAGCATTATGAATATATTTTAAATTGGTGACTTCAACATTGTTTAGGTGATCTCTATTCCACCATTACCATTTATGAGAGTCACAACTTATAACTCATGCCCTGGGTTATCTTGGGTAATCCTAAAATAAAAGGGTGAAAACCCATCAGCTTATTGGGTAAGTCATAAATTCACAATAATAGTCTATTCACAATATGAAAAATGAATGGAGTTGACCCATTTATATAGTCTTTAAACAAAAAAATCAAACACTAAAAAAATAACTCTTCATATTCCATATAATCTCCATATCTTTGTAGCCATAGCTTCTATCAAAAACCTAGAAGAAACACCAGAATCAAGGTATCATAAAGACTTATGGTGACAATTTATGAGTTCTACAAAAATATCTATTTTTAAAGCCTATCAAACCCATTATAAAATGTATTGGGTGTGTCCTAATAATTTTTCACAAAACCTAACCTAGTACAAATGATCAAAGATTGTAAGCTTATTAAAATATATTCTTTATCTTAAATTTACTATTATTAAATATATTAATTTACCATTTATTTTTTTATTATGTTCTTTTCCCAAATCACCGTCATTCACTACACTATTATGATGAACATTGAAATTCAAGAGGTGTATTTATACACATTATTTTCAATTTATTGGCACCTATCTTATTTATGGCTTGTTAGCATATTAATTTCCATGAGTGAATTTTCACACATAATCACAATGGGTCAAATCATAATGAATTGTAAAATACTTGTCATGAAAAATATTTCTTACCACCACCTTCACACTACCATCACATTATCTTAGTTGTTCTCCTAGGTTTTTAACCCCTCCTCTAACTTCTTTTTCAACATTTGCTTTCCCATATTTGACATCATCTACTTGTCTAATGATGTCATGTATCACCCCATGTTTTTTCCAACATCATTCACTAGGTTGATGATGTAATATTTTATTCAAAATTAAAATCTTTATAATTCATTATTTAGGTTGATGATATCGACTAAAATAAAAAAAATAGAGATTTGATCCATATTTATATGGTTCACTTTTATAATTTATAAACATAGACATGAACATTCCACTATGCATGTATTAAAAAATACACCTTAGGAAAAATAATAAAATTTAGGGCTAAGAGGAGCTCACACCAAGGAAAACAATTTGGCTAAAGGCCTTGAAGATGTCAAGCATAGGAGTTATAAATATAAGCTTTATAAAATATTTAGATTCCATGAGTATGGTCTATTAAGAGTTTTACCTATCCATATTGAGTTTACCTACAACCATCTCTCACAAATTGTTATAAGCTAAGGGGGACATTATAGTACTTACAATTCAACAAAATCTAAGTATCCTAACCCTAATACCTCTTCATTTTGTATTGTGACTAATATTTTTATTATTATTGATAAAGGAGTATTTTTTTAATAGGGTCCTGACCTTTTCAAAAAGAGATAGTATACAAGTACAACAAATCCAGAATAGACACAATAGTGTACCTATAAAGAACTAACAAAGTAAGGAACTAATAACTAAACAACTAAACATCTAAAAAAATAACAAGAAAATAGTTTAAAAATAGCTAATCAACTGGCCAAGAGAAGAGTGTCTAAACCATGAATTAGTTTTCCCACTAAGGGATTAATCCCAAGTGTCCATCATATTCTTAAAAGGGTGTCTCCATATTCTTCATTCCCCAATTTTTAAAATATTCATCTTTATCCCTTATAGAACCTTTGACTTTATTACCTGACCTACTCAAACTCTTTGTTTCATGCCTCTTCTTAATAAGTTACCACGGTCCATTCATGATTTCTAGACAATTATGAATAGCCTCTTTTCTAAAAACCAAAATGATTAAGTTTTCCTTGATGATCTCATTCTCCTCTATAAACTTCAATTTCTCCTCCAACCACTTAACTTATAAAATCATCTCCTTAAAGTCATGCTATTGAAAGTTTGCAACTTTCAATGTCCACCTAGCAATCTAATCCTACCTTCATCATTCCTCCTTTTTTGGTTAATTGAATTGGGTCCTGGATTTAATTTGTTGTTCTATTCCTTCCTCACTTTCTACTGGTCTTGGCCTTGAATTTTTTGAATGCATTCAAGTCTATAGATTTAAAGGATTAACGACTATTTTATGAGCTTTAAAATTGATGTTCACGTGCCTGTCACTATGTTTTCAACAGTTAGTTCACTGTCTTGAATTTGACATCTTTAGGTGCGTCACCCCTTGGCCCTTCTTTGGATTTTCTATTTGGCACTTTTATAGAAAGAAACTACCCTTTTGGGCCTTAATAAATGATCTTTGAATGGCCTTCGGGCTTCTTGTTTTACATCTTCCTGAATGGAAGGTGACCCTTCGGCTTTGGGGAAGTGTCCTTCTATTCGGAAGTTGGGAGTCCCTCACAAGGGCACCTGCCCTTCAGGGTCCTTCGACGGCCTTTCACAGCTTTCCTATGGGCATTTTCCTTGAACAAATTCCCATGGACAAAAAGTCCACGGAAATTTCCCGCAGACAAAAAGTCTATGGAAATTGTTCCTATCACTTTTGCCTTGGTTATTTCTTCGGGCTTTCTGCCCATGACTTCTCTAAATTCTTTCATATTTTTTGTCTAAAGGAATTCCTTCAGACAAAAAGTCTGAATGAATTATGCCTCAGTATTTTTCAATTGCCTTAAATAAAAATCCAAAAGAATTTACCTTTTGAGGCTTCTTTGAAAATGACCCTTATGAAGGGTACTTTTGTCATCCAAGTGCCCTCCGCAAGGGCACTTGTCCTTCAGGAGGCTCTTTGAAATTTTGCATTTGAACTGCTCCTTTGAACTGTCTAAGTGAACTACTTCATTGAACCAAGCCATTGAACCATTTAATTGAACCAAAGCATTAAACTGCTTGGTTGAACCAAACGTTGAACCAAGCCGATGAACCAAGTCGATGAACCGCTCCATTGAACCACTTCGTTAAACCAAAATGGTTCAAATCAATGGTTAAATTGAATGAACCAAGCCTTTGAACCATGTGTTTGAACCAACCGTTGAACCAAGTTTTGGTTCAATGATTCAAACAAAGCCTTGAACTAACTGACGAACCATTTGATTAAACCAAAGGATGAACCAAAGCATTGAAACAAAGAAGATGAATCACTTGGTTAAACCAAGCCATTAAACCATTCCTTTGATTGAACCCGCCATTGAACTAGAAGTGTTGAACCTTTTAAAATTTGAACTCATTGAACCTTTGAACCAAGGTGGTTCAATGGTTCAACGGTTCAAGTCTTCTTTGCTTAGATGCTTGCCGATGGAGATTTTTGATTGAACTAAGGCATTAAACTGATTATAAAAATGACCAAGTGTTAAAAACTAATTCTTTTGGTTGAACCCACCTGCAAAAGCCTTTGAACCTATAAAAATGAACCTACTTGCAGAGTCCATAGAAATCAAGTCTGTAAAGCCCATTGAACTTAGCCTGCAAAGTCCATAGATTTAACCCTGCAGAGTCCATAGATTTCTGAGAAGCTTGAAAAACTAAGGAATTTGAATGTCTAGGAAAAATTTTGAAAAGGGAAGAGACAATTTTGGTCTATAGGACCAAAATAGTTCAAATGTTGTCCCAATAATGAGTAATATTTTTGGGGGACAATAGCTGGCTCCAGTTGGAGAACTTCTATCAATTACAAAAAGAATTGAAAGGAGTAGAATCTAGAATCTCTAGTGTCTTCATGTGTACCATTTGTTTATGGATTCATACTACCCAAAAATGAAAGGCATCAAAAATGGAAACAAACAAAACAAAATAGAATTAAAAACTGTACAAATATACATATATACAGATGCAATGATCTGATACTTCAAGAGTTGAAGTGTTTCAGATGCTGCCCATTGTGAGGTAGAGAAAAGAGTGTGCCATCTTGATATTTCAATAGAAATATATTTTCACCAATGTGCTAATGAATTATAAATGGGCCTCTCCAAAGGGAGTTAAACTTTCCATGCATCCCCTTTGGTTCTCTCCTTTTGTCCCACAGCAAGACTTGATCCCCAATCTAGAAATTACAATTTTTGGCCTTTTAGTCAAAGAGTTTATTTACCAGACTTTGATGAGTATCAATTCTATCCACCACCATGGTTCTCTATTCCTCTAGCTCAGTCAGGCACATGATTCTTTTATCAAGAGAAGTTTCATATGTCTAATCTTCAATTACCTTTACCAATTTCAAGGCTGGCAATTCTAAGGTGATTGGTATCTCAGCATTGATACCATAAAGAAGTTGAAAAGGATACATACCAATTGCCCTCTTTGGTGTGATTTTGTCTACCCATAGATCATCAACCAATGCTTTGTGTCATGTCCTTTGATTGTCATCTGCTAGCTTCTTGATGATAGTTACCAGGTTCTTATTACTGGATTCAGCTTGTCCATTCCCTTGTGGAAAAAATCAGAAGAGTGAGAGAGTATAATTCCATAATGGAAATAGAATTGTGTAATCTCTTAAGAGGTGAAATAAGTTACATTATTAGTAACAATTTTGATTAGAACTCCAAACCTGGAAATGATATTCTCTTTGAGGAAGTTGCATACAACTTTTGAAGTAACATTCTTAGTTGGGATTGCTTCTACCCATTTGGTGAAAGAGTCAGTTGATGTAAGGACATAATCATGTCTAACACTTGAAGATGGGTTTATTGTCCCAATAAAATCAATCCCCCATTGCTGGAAAGGTTCTTCTATGATCACTGGCTTGAGAGGCATAGCAACTAACTTGGGTCTTCCAACAAATTACTGATAGAGTTCACATTTTCTCACCCACTTATGTGCATCTTGGAAAAGAGTTGGACAATAATACCTAGCTCGCAGAATCTTGTGAGCAGTCACAAGAGCCAAAAAATGTCCTCCATAAGATAGATTGTGGAAAGATTTCAAAATCTGGCTTTGTTTCTCTTTGTCTACACAGCGAAGGAATACTCCATCTATGCTTCTCTTATACAAGCCATTGTCCCAAAGGACAGAATTGGTAGCTTTCAACTTGATCATCCTCTTTTCTTTGTAAGACAAATGAGCAAGACATTCACCATAAGTAAGGAAATGAGTGATACCTAAATACCACTCATTGGTAGTGGAGACAAAAAGGACTATTGGTGTCTCTTCCACTTCAATTTCTTCATTCTGTGTGTCTTCTGGCTTATTGTCAGAAATTAATTAGCATAGGCCTTTACCCCTAACTAGCTTTGTTAGCTTGATGTCTAGATCAAACTCTTAGATATTTGCAATCCAATTACCTCTTTTTGTGCCAAACTCCTGTTGAGTTAATAAAGACTTGACTGTAGTGTCAGGATCTAAGGTAGTAGTGTGTCAATTCAGAATATAGAAGTGGAAATGTTTGAATGCTTTCACCAAGGCATAAGCATACTTCTCTATATTTGAATACTTCATCTCATGGGTTTTGAGAGGGAAACTCATGAAATAGATAGGAGATTCCATACCTTCCTTGTCTTGTTAAACAAGAATTGTTGAAAGAGTGTGTTCAGACGCATAGCTATATATGATGAAATCTTTGTTGTAATCTGGGCAAACCAAGGTAGGGGCGTGAGCAATGGTAGTTTTGATATCCTAAAATGCTAATTTTCCTTCTTTAGTCCAACTAAAGATGGTCTTCCCTTTCATCATGTTCACAATGTGTCTAGTCTTCTCAGTAAATTTAGGGATGAATCTCCATAATAAATTCATCTTTCTAAAGAAAGAATGAACAACGTTCTTATTTGTAGGAAAATTAAGTTCTTGAATAGACTTGACTCTGTCTGAGTCAATCTTTATGCCTTCTTTGGACACAATGTGTCCAAGGAGTTCCCCTTTTGTTACTCCAAAAATATACTTTTTAGGATTTAAGGAAATACCATTCTGGTGATAATGATCCAACACTTGTTGTAAGTGGCGTACATGATCAGATCGACGCTTTGAAAAGATAGTCAAGTCATCAAGGTATACCACTATGAATTTACCAATCTCATCTTTGAAATCTAGATCCATTACTCTCTGAAAGGTAGCACCAGCATTTATTAAACCAAAAGTCATTCTTCTATATGCAAATGTACCCCAAGGTGTGGTGAATGCAGTCTTGTGCTGGTCTGCTTCACCAACTTCAACTTGATTATATCTTGAGAAGCCATCCAGCATTGATAACATCTCTGAACCTGTCACTATTTGAAGCACTTGATCCATAATTGGCAAAGGATAATTATCTTTCAAAGATGCTTGATTCAGATTTCTAATATCTACATAAATGCAAATTTCACCATTCATCTTCCTTACAGGCACTATGTTTGCAATCCATGTAGAATGATAGATTGGGAAGATGATTCTAGCATTTAACATTTTTTGTATCTCAGATAGAATAGTACCTGATATTTTTGGATTATACTATCTAGATTTTTGCTTGTAGGGCATTGAGTCAGCCTTGAGAGGAATGTCATGACAAATTTCATCAGGTTTGAGAGACTTCAGGTCTTCATAAGAAAATGTTAAGACATCCATGTATTGATAGAGTAAAGAGGTGAACTTGAATCTTTCTTTAGGGGTGCAACACTTACCAATATTGACCATCTTGGGATTTTCTTCAGTAGTCAAATTCACTTGATCGAATCCCTGAGAGAAACTCAAGTCTGTTTGTTGTTGTTTGATGAATCTATCATGCTTGTCAATCAGCTTCTCAAGAGAAACTAGGCCTTTGGGAATTTTGTTTCCTTTCAACTATAATAATTCTTTATTTATATCTGAACTGGATTCAGAGATAGATTCATTCTTCTGAGATTCACTACCTTCAAAACATAGTTGTTCAAAATTATCTTTTCATTCCAGGAAGGCAATGATTTGATGATCATCATTGAATACTTGCCAATGATTAGCATTGTTAGGAACACTTGGTCTATAGACCAGCTCAATAGTATACCTGTCTTTTTTGAAATTTGTATGAGGAACTAAGAGAGTTCCTAAAATAGCAAGTGCATCAACTCTATCATTAGACTCTCTGGGTATAGCAAAAATGTTGAAAGCATCAAATCTTTCAATTTGATCCCAAACCAAGTTACAGTAGTGGCATAATCTTTCATTTTTGGTTTGGTATAAGTTCCTCACTTGACAAACCACTAATTCATCATCCCTTTTGGCATGAAGAAACTTGATGCCTTTGTCTTGAGTAGCCTCATGCCAAGCAACAAAGATTCATATCCAACTGTATTGTTAGTGTTGCTAAACTGTAATTTGTAAGATGAAGGGAACATATCTCCTTGAGGAGATATCAAAACAATCTTAGCTCCTAAACTGGTAGAGGAACAACTACCATTAAATTCCAAAGTCCATATCTCATCTGATACTGATTTTTCTTTAGACTTTCCTTCATCAGCAATGGAGGATCCTTCTTGTTCTATATTGTAACCTACTAGTTTTTCTATTGTTCTTGTTGAACTAATTTCTAAGTTGACACTTTCAAGAATTATATTAGGTGTTTCATGCACTTTATCTATAGATATAAAATAGTTACCCATACCTGTGGATTTAAAAGAATTTGAGCTTCAGGGGCTGATGTTTGGGTGACCACATATTTTGCTTCCTTTTCAGGGAGCAACCTCTTCATTACGCCTTGGATAGGGATCCTTGCCTCAGACAAATTCATCCAATTAAAATGCCATAGGATGCTGGGATGCTAGCCACCAAGATAGTCATCTTGATTCTCTTGTCTGGAAAGGCTGTAAATGCAAATTGGTCATCTTTGATTTGCCCTAGCAATGGTACTTTCTTGTTCTCCATGGAAAAACATATTCTAAATGTCTTGGTCAGTGTGAGACCAAGAGACTTAGCTACTTTAGCTAGCATGACATTATCAAATGTGTCTGAGTCTATAATACAGTTACTCAGCTTGTGGCCATTAATTAATAGGGAAACATAGAAAGGTTATATTTTTCCAGGAGCAGCTAGGGGAGTAATGACTAGATTATTTGGAATAGGTGTGTTCTTAAGAGAATCAGGAGTTACATTTTTAGCTTTTTGTCTTGTAAGGATGGTTTGGTTCTTGACATATTAGACCAACTTATTCGATTGATCAAGATTAGACTGCAAATATTCAAATTTAGACATTTGTATTTTGGTCTTTTTGACATGATCAATTATGTCAAATGGCTGAATTGAACTAGGAACAGAGGAAGGCATTTCAACCTTTTGGGTTTTAGGAGGGATGGGAGGAGGGTTGGTTTGAAAAATGGGAGTAGAAGGTGAAGGTGAAATTGATGTACTTACATTTTTGGTAATCACCAAATCCTTTGGCTGAAAAGGCAGAGTGGTTCCATGTTTAGCAATTGTAATTGATGGCTGCAGTTTCTCTTTAGTCTTCCCTTTATCAGCTTGCTAGACTGATTGGTTTTTAGACCTGATAAACACTTCATATGATCTATCAATAGCTTCTCCTTTGCTTTTGGGTTCATCTTGGTAGTTTAGAAAACCAATGTGGGAGTCGCTAGCTGATTCTTCTTAATTTTCTTCAAGGAGGTCAGTGTCATTTTGTTGATTCAATTCAAGCTAGAAAGAGAACTCTGATTATACTTCAAGATATCCCATTGCTGAATTGGTTAGAGGAGCTTCCAGGGAAAGTTTCCCTTGTGGGGAAGGAAGGTGATTATTTTGCCCTTGATTCCTAGCAGCATTGCCCTGATATGACTGATTTAGGAATGTCCTTCTTGGCATATCTCTATATGAAGGAACAGAAGACATTCCTTGTGCCATTTGCTTTTTCAAGGCCAGCACTTCATTTGCCAGCTTTTGCACCATTGGATTAATGGTGCCTATAGATGCATATTCAAAATATGATGAAGGTTTATTTTTGTTTGGATCTCTTCTTATCTTCCCTACTAAGATGAGATCATCTTCTATCTCAGTGGCCAAAAGTTGAGCTACAGCAAGATCTATTTGACCAGCACGTCTCAAAATAAAATTGACTTCAAGTAACTGAGAATTAATGAAGAAGCATTTGAGATTCTCAGCTGTAGGTTGAGAAATTATAGGAATTCTATTCCTCGGCTTGTCAAATTTGGCTATGAAGTCTCTCATAAGCTCATAAGGCTCTTTTTTCATCTGTGTAAGTTGAGTCAGAAGTGCATGTGCATCTTCTACAGGTTTGAATATGGCTTCAAACTTATCTTTGAGGGCATTCCAATCAGTTACTGATTGAGCCTGTAAATGATAAAACCAATTTGCAGTATCACCTTGTAGTATTTCCAAAAAAAGCTTGACTGCTACATCTTCAAATTCTACTCTGATTACTCCACAAGCTATGTTGAAGGCTGCAATGTGTTCTTCAAGATGAACTTTCCCATCACCATAGAATTTAGGGAAATTCTTCCTTGAACTATGTGGAAGCTCATGTAGAGGTGGAGTAAGATTGAGAGGACCAAAAGCATTACCCCATGGGCCTTGAACTACCATTGTAGGATTATGAAAAGGAGGGATAACAAATCTCAAAGGGGTAATTATTGGCAAAGCTTTATCAATAGCAGAAGTAGATACTTCATCTAGTAATGGAGATCTGAATTTAGTAGGAGGAAAGCTCTTGGTTCATTGGAGATGAGATGGTGAAGGAAATAGATCAAAATCACTTTGTTATACCAACTTGAATACAGGGTCAACTATACCTTTAGCCTTTTGGCTTCATGTATACCTTGAATCTGCCAAATTGTGAAACAAAAATGGAAAAGAATTGACCTTGCTTTAGTTAAAGCTTGAGGCTTTAAACTGTGCACTCTTTCTTGGTTAGTGTGGAGGTGAATGGATAGATTATAAATGGATAATGGATATTATATCCCTAGTAGAGTCATCAAAAACTATTGGTTGAATATTTTGTTGATCAGCATACCGATAAACAAAATAGGTCTGATCTACCAAAGTAGGAAGATTAGTCATCTAAATGTGTAGGTTTACCACATCAGAAGGGGACTGATCTATCCTCTCATCAAGGGGAGGTTCCCTATAGATAGGCTATATATATATATATATATATATATATATATATATATATAAAATAATACTCAAGGGCAG
This sequence comes from Torreya grandis, assembly GCA_037957365.1. Classification (NCBI taxonomy): domain Eukaryota; kingdom Viridiplantae; phylum Streptophyta; class Pinopsida; order Cupressales; family Taxaceae; genus Torreya; species Torreya grandis. The sequence continues at coordinate 794,981 of JARHVA010000616.1, read as the reverse complement.
GACAAACCATCCATCTCTCTTTCTTCAGAGATGATGTGTGCGGATCAAAGGAGAAACTCAAGGAAAATGACAGAAAGCACTCCTCTTCTTTTAGAAGTACTATTCAACAAGCCACAAGAATACTCTAGGTAGTAATAGCAAAATGTAATAAAGGATGCAATAACTAGTAAATTGAGATGCAGCACAAAGTCTATGCTTGAATTGCTCAAGAGTACGATACGAAGGACAATGAGGGCACAAAGTCACCCCAAGGTCCTTTACACAGAAATGAAAAGAAAACACACTAAAGGTAATTATGGGGGCACAAAGTCTCTCCATAGTTGACTCTTCAGGACACCTTCTTGACTTTTGTCATTGATTCTACTTGTTGAATTAAAATAACAGAAGATATATTAAGAAAAAAGACATAAGAACAGTTTCCTCAACAACAAAGATATTACAACACAAAGTCTAAAAAACCACTTGCTTTCTTATTCCAATAACAAAATATGATAAACAAACTAAGCTCAAAGTCTTAGAAGTGCCTTTAAATTTGGGCAGAGTTTCATTTTGATTTTCAAAAAGAGATATATTTACAATAGAAGAGGGTCCCTTATATAGCCTCTTCAAGAAGGACTCAGGAATAGTAACACATCATGTTGCATTGGAATGTATTAAGAACATAGGCTAGAACTTAGGGGCATTTACCCATTTGATTTTATCAATGCAGAGAAATAATTCACGCTATTGAAAGTTTATAACTTTCAATGTCCACCTAGCTATCTGATCCTACCTTCATCATTCTTCTTTTTTTGGTTAATTGAATCGGGTCCTAGATTCAATTTTCTATTATGTTCCTTCCTCACTTTCTACTGGTCTTGGCCTTGAAGTCTATGAATGCATTCAGGTCTGTAGATTCAAAGGATCAATGGCTATTTTATGAGCTTTAAAATTGACGTTCACATGCCAATCACTATGTTTTCAATGGCTAGTTTGTTGTGTTGAATTTGACTTCTTCAAGCGCATCACCCCTTGGCCCTTCTTTAGCTTTTCTATTTGGCACTTTTCTAGAAAGAAACTTCCCTTTCAGGCCTTAAGAAATGATCTTTGAATGGCCTTTGAGATTCTTGTTTTACATCTTCCCAAAGGGAAGGTGACCCTTCAGCTTCAGGGAAGTGTCCTTCTATTTGCAGCTGGGAGTCCCCCGCAAGGGCACCTACCCTTCAGGGTCCTTCAGCGGCCTTTCATAGCTTTCTTGCGGGCATTTTCCCTGAACAAATTCCTACAGACAAAAAGTCCACAAAAATTTCTCGCGGACAAGAAGTCCACGGAAATTGTTCCTATCACTTTTGCCTTGGTTATTTCTTCGGGCTTTCTGCCCATGGCTTCTCTGAATTCTTTCATACTTTTTGTCCAAAGGAATTCCTTCAGATAAAACATTTGAAGGAATTATGCCTCAGTCTTTTTCAATTGCCTTAAACAAAAATCTGAAAGAATTTACCTTTTGAGGCTTCTTTGAAAATGACCCTTATGAAGGGTACTTTTGTCATTCTTTTGGTTGAACCCACCTGTAGAAGACTTTAAACCTGTAGAAATGGACCTGCCTATAGAGTTCGTAGAAATCAAGTCTGTAAAGCCCATTGAACTTGGCCTGCAGAGTCCATAGATTTTTGAGAAGCTTGAAAAACTAAGGAATTTGAATGTCCAGGACAAATTTTGAAAAGGGAAGAGACAATTTTGGTCTATAGGACCAAAATAGTTCAAATGTTGTCCCAATAATGAGTAATATTTTGGGGGAAAACACTCTTCATGGCCTTAGTATGCTTATAAATAAAAAATATGATATCTTAATGAAGGGGAAATATATTTTTACCATTATTTACATCATCCACTGAACTTTCCAAATATTTAAAATAAAAAATGGAAGACTGACAGGAAAATGGTGTCTAAAATAATTTATAAACACAAAATGAAACATTTTCACAACTATGTACCTTCCCTCAAGGGTAAAAAAGATTAATATGTTATTGGCAAATTCATCATAAGGATCTGTAAGTGAGTCATTTATAAAAAATTGAATTATGACTAATATTATGGTTGACTTTTTGTCTTATTTATTAGATGCATTATTTAGTACATGATTGTTATGTGAATTCTATATTTTACATTATTATTGGTTATAGATCTTTATTTACACCTAATGTAATTTTAATCCTAATAATACTTTATTTAATAGCTTTAGTTTACATACATCTTGTTTCATCATATAATGACACCCCAATTCTAGTAAGGTTATTCACTCTTTAGTTATTTCGATATTTTATGTGTAGATTCCCCTTATAAACTCATTACAACCTTCTTTGCATACATGCCTTGTTTATAACTTTAAACCACTTTTTTGACTAATGTCTTATTATTTTTGGATTTAGAATGGTCTTATAAATTTTAGCTATTTAAATTATTATTATATTTATAAGTCACATTTTAGGCCCATTAGATAATAACTTTGGGATTCATACCCTCTATCCTCTTCCCCCTTTGGGAAATATTTTGGAGCATGTAATGCATTATAAGTCACACTTTTCTCATAATTAATTTTTATTTGATAAGGTAAAATATAGGTTTAAGAATGAATTATAAAATAAAATAAAATATATAAAAATAAATCTTAAAAAGGGTGCCTCATTAGGTAACCCATGAGAAAAAAACAACCAATAAGTAGAAAATCCCCTACCACTAGCAAAAACTAAGGTAGGAAATAAATAACCATTCACAAAAAAATTACCTCTATAAAAAATCTGCATAACAAATTCAAAACTATAGCCCTCCAAAGAGGTTCATGTGGGACCAAATAATAGATAGGTATCTCATCATATCATGGAAAATACCATTCACAACTTACCATTGTCATCTATGAAAACTCTACTCAACATAGATCTTGCCTTTCTAGCCACACAACTTCTACACTAAGGCCCCATAAATAGAGGGTCATGCTAGAATACTATACCTTAGATCTTCTACCATTTTTATTCATCTATAATTTGGTCCACTCCCCATTATCTTTTATATTTTATATGGCTGATGGTATAAAAATTTCAAATGGTTTACAGGGTTGATATTTTTATTCCATTAAAGTAATGTTTGATGGTTCTACCCTTGGTGTTTCAATTTGTAAATTAATTATCCTAAAGATAGTCTGAACATGGGTTTATAATATTGAGTCTGACCCCATCTCATCAAGAGTGGATGGGTTAGCATTGGAATGCCCTCTACGTGGGGAGAGTTATCATGGTCTTTTTTTAGAGTAGGAATCTAAAGCTCATCTAAAGACAAATATGAATCATCACTCTCAAATTTAGGATCAATCATAGTGAGGTGGGTAGGGAATTAGTTTATCCACTAGGAAGTTTCCTTATTTATGCTGAGCTTTTTATAGTATTTAGCTAAATGACCTATGTTAAAGTAGTTATGGAAGTTAAACAACAAGCCTTCATAATCGAGGGGTTGGGACCATGAGCAGTTGACTAATTTCAAGATGACTTTTCTAGGTAGAACCTTTGAGGTTTCAACATTGACTAGTATTCTGGCAAAGGTGGTATTCGAAAAAGAATTAGTGTTTGGGTGCATATGCATAAATTTACCTAGGGAGTTTCCTATAATTTTAAGGCTAGAAGTGGACCAGAACTGGATATGGAGGTATGGTAGGTGAATCTAGATTGGTATTTCATTTAGAATTTTAGTAAATGGGTTAAATAAGGGTGAGTTATGACTTTTCTCATAATTATTACTAATGTGGGATTAATATATTAACAACCCAATCATGTATTTACTCTAATCGATTTAAGACTTCTATAAACAAATTAATTAACTCATATATTTTAAATATGTTTATTTGAAATATGCTAAGAGGTATTGATATCTAGGTGTCAATCCTGGACATATCACATAACACATTTATTAATGACTCTATTTCCTTTTCTTTGAATTTACCTATGATTAGTGATAGATGGCCTCAATCTAGTTGTACCATTGCATTAAGGTCAAAATAAGAAAAACTTTCCTAAAATGGTCAAATAGATGTTAAATGTAAGATTAGTCATTTTTATTGACATATATTCCATTGTAAATTATGCCTATAGATATAATTAGATTATTAATTTATGTCAAATCTTACTTATGGGTGTTTAATTCATCTCAATATGACCTCAATGAGTATTCATAACCCTAATATCATTTTAATTCATGTATCTTCACTTCATCATATTCATAATATCATGATTTTTTTATTGCCTTCTCTAAACAAGATGAAAAGTTGACCACTTATGGTCAAATAGACATCAAATTTAAGATCACTCATTTTTATTAACACATTTTCCATTATAAAGTGTGCCTCTTAACATAACTTCCTTATTAATTTGTGTCAAATTTAATCAATGGGTTTTTAAGTCATCTCATGATTACCTCCATGAATAGTCATCACCCTAATATTTTTTTTATGAATGTATTTCGGGTAATAGTCACAAGGCAAGGAAGATATTTAGCACACAAGCTCCTAAAAAAAACCTAATAAGGGAAGAAGTGTGAATATAATCCAATGCTTTAGGATTCTCACCCTTTAACATCTCTTTTATGAAATTTAATTAAATTGTTTATTTTATTTACCAATTATTTTATATTTTTTGTATGGATTATATAGCACCTTAGTCTTGTACACTTGGTAAACTTAGACCTTGGTTGTTCCTCTCAGTTTTAGAACTTTTCCACTTCCTCAAGTTTCATATCTACTCTATCTTGTGCCCTTGGACTATATATCTTAGTCTGAATAGTCTTATGTTGATGACACAATCTTCTCTCTTTCCTAGAATGCATAAAATCTACTTATCTTCCATCTTCATAAGTTATGAAAATGTAACTAATTTCCTTCTCCATAGACACTAACGTCTCATACAGACACTAGCATAACCATTAGTATCTTGACTCTACACAAGTGTTAGCACCCTAAAGTCATCTAATTAGCAAATGAAATGTATCCTAATTGACAGCCTAAGTTATTTAATATGATTTTGTATACACCCTAAATTGGTCAAGCAACCACACATATCATGTCCTTTTTTAGTCCTCTTCATAGGATACTTTGACTAGAGAATATGAGCTTTGTTCGCACTAGCCATTTCTTTGTTTTTATTATATTTATCTTATGTCTCTCTTTTATCACCTTTATATTATCTCAATCAACTGATTTATACCCCCATCGACCCCCAAACTTGGCTTGTGTCAATCCCAACCTATTTTTCTAAGTGTCAAATAATAGAATTTTGATAGACTACAACACTCGATGCTCCTATCCTCCCTAATGCTATTATCCAATGGTCATTTTTCCTTACTTAATGGGTCCCAAACCCTTCTTAGCCCCTCCCTTAAGTTTTTATTTATATTTTTGATGTCGACTGGCACAAATAAAGCTTTTAAATTTAAAATAAAGAGTCTCCTATACAAAAGGCTTCACAAGGCACTTTATATCTAGCACTTACTACTTTGGCACATTAAATAATTAAAATTAGTCAATAATATAGCTTAGAATTTTGCATCACACATAGATTTTCATGATTGATTAAGGAAAGGCCTAGGCAAAATTTCATTCTTGCATCTATTGTGTACGTTGATTATGCACGTTCCATAAGGGAAAACTACATTTAATCTGAGACCCTAAATTGAAGGTTAATGAAGGCAAATATCATGATAATAGGGGTTATAGATCATGCAATCATACTTCCCCTAACCTAGTTTTTTTTCCTTTTGGATTTTGATATGTTTATTGTTTTATGTGTATAGATATACCTAGGGTTTAAAGATAAAATTATCTCCATAATGAGTTCCATTAACAACCAGAACTTGATTTTTCATTCAAATTCTCACATAATCGTAACACAATTACCTATAAATTTTTAGGTCTATGTGATTAGTTTGGACAATAGCGGTAGGAACAGACAACAACGGTAGGAACAGATAATAAATCCAAACATCAAAGCATATACTTTTTGGTGCTCCTATCCTTTCACCCAATGAAATCCATATTCAAGTTTATGACACCTTACTAGTCTTGTACATCCATTTTCAACCATTGTATCAGTTGTATCAGTCTATTTTCCATCTAAATTGTATTTCTTCTTATTTATTGTTATTTTTAGAAAGGTGAAAAAAATAAATAGTTGCACAAATTAGTACTATATTTATTTCTATATTCTATAATAATTTATTAATCCAAACCCTTAGCTAAAATAGGAATAGCACTCTATTATTCCAAAATAAGTTAAATCATTTGGTGAACCCGACTTACTTTGAACAAATCTCAAACCTTAGGTACCCCTAGGGTTTTCCTTCACATTTTTGTGCACAAATTTAATTTCAAAATATTGATTATTGTATAAATTTTTGTACAATGTGTTTTATTAAAATTTATTTTAGAATTCAAATTATTTCAATAACTTCAAATTTCTAAAACTCTAACCCCAAACCCTAGATTTCCAAACTAGGTCCTCAAACCCTAAGCCTTCCTCAAAAAAATTAGATAAAAATTTTGGAATTTTTGAAAATTGTTTGGAGTGTCAAAAATATTTTCAAAATACATACGTTATTAGTCATTCTTTAATTTATTTTCTTAATAATAATTTTACATACTCTCTTTGGTGAAAGTAATAAAATAGTCACTAAGGCACTTCTTCCCTCTAATCTTATAAATAATTTTTTTTAATTTTTCTCTTAATTATGACAATGAATGGACAAATTTGAAAAATCACACATTAGCCAAAAATGAGGAAAATGATTTCATTTAAAATGAAGAAAATTACTATTTTTGTAATGAGGAATATGATGATGCATATGAAAGTGATAGTAAAGAAAAAGTAGATGCATCTACTTCTCTCAAACCTATCTCTTTTCTTCCCTCTTCCAAAGAAAATAATTTTGATAAATGAGAAATTTAATTTTCATATTATTCCCCTATGCATAATACATCAAATGTAAAAATTAGTCATGCAATTCCAAGTGAATCTCTCATTGGTGATAATTTTCTTGCATTTAAACCTAGTTTCTCCCTTTTTTTGCTATTTCTATGTTCAAATTACAAAAAAATAAACAAAATAGAATCAAAATTATAATTCAAAATTCAAATGATACATCTCATGTTCTTAACTTTACTTTTTCATCTCAAAAAATGATAAAATAATGTCTAAATGATAACTCTCTTACTCTTACTTCTCATATTACAAATGAAAATAATGCATACACTCCATTCAAGGAAAACATGGATGCACATAATATTCCAATATCACATGACAATTTATTCTATATTAGAAAATATTTAACATATTTACTTACCCCTCTCCCTAATGATAATGGAAGTGATAATGAGTATGATAGTGAACATGCAAATGAATATGACAATGAGACTAAATATGAATGTGATACTTCTACTTCTCCTCTTTCAAATGAACAAAATTTTGATTGTGATAATGCATGGAATAATGATGACTATTATACATATAGTGAAGAATAAAATGCATCTCATACTTCTAACTCTTCACTCAATCTTCTCAAACATAATACAGTACAAAATGTTTCCTCTACTTCTATGCATGATTCTATTTCAAATTATAAACATGTTAATAATAAGATGGCATCTTCTATTCAATTAGAATGTGATTCACTAAATACTAAAGATACCAATGAATCTCTCAAGCCACCCCCTACTATAGTACCACCTATTTCTCACTCTCTACCCAAAGAGAATGGTATCCCACATCCCTCTACTAAGGTCCAAGTTACCATTCCTCTAAATGTTCAAGTGAGGACACCCCCTTTCTATGATCCAATTACTAAATGTAACATTCCCATGACTAAAATAAATGATAAAATTTAGTGCTTAAATGAACCACTCAAAGATACTAATATACCATCCCAAGAAATTATTTATTTGATGCATGAAGTTGGTGAATTATAACATTGAGCACATCTCCTTACTTTGGAAAACAAAGCTTATAAATCTTGGATGGATGTCAATGAATTTCATGGTAACCCTATTTTGAAGACATTTTTCAAAGCTTCATTGCATAAAAACTTCCAAATACCATTATTACCTCAATTTGATGGAGCTAAAAATCCATTCGTACACCTTAAAGACTTTTGAAAGGCTTTGCCATCTCATGTGAGTCCTTTGACTCTACTTAAGTTGTTCTAGTAGACATTAGTGGGTAATACACAAAATTGGTTCTTTCATCTACTCCATATCAGTTCCTTACATACATATGATGAATTAGAGGAGACATTTCTCAGATGTTACATAGCAAACATGGGCTCTCATGTTACATTTGAGAAACTTACTGCATTACATCAGAATCTTTCAAATCCAATTAGTGATTATATCTTAAGATTTAAGACTTGCATGTTATGCTTGATCTATAAACCAATATATTTAGAGGTCTATCTTATCTTTATTAATTGGCTTCACCAACCCCTTCTAGAGCATATATTATATCAGATAGAGTCCTTTTTTAGACACTTATGTTATATAGTTTTTGCCTTGGAGAATAAATTGGGATTGATTTAGATTTAGTTGATGTCTTACTCTATATTTCATAACATTACCTCAATATACACCTCATATCACACAACATCCACCATAGCCTAAAAAATATAGGATACCATATCTAGAAAATCAACTAGTTAAGAATAGAGAGCCAATTTCTAGAGCACCACCTATAATATGCATTACAAAGAATAGTAGTAGGGCACCACTATAGTTTAATCTAGAACAAGATAACCCATATGTCATATTATCATCACTCCTAAATATGAGGTTAATCACATTTACTTCTACTCATCATCGAGATCCACATCTCTTAGATAACCACATCATCCCTTTTGTAACTATCATCATATCTATGGACATAGATACAATGATGGTTATGGACTCAGGGACTATATTAATAGATGTGTTGATAATGGCATCATAGTATTCACATCAAGATCTCCTTTATCATGGATCCATAGACCTCATTCCTCCATGATTGAGTCATCTTAGGACATTCCTTCATAGGAATCATCGATTACTCATCATGAGAGTAATACAATTTCTAAGACAGAGCCTCATAGTAGATCTCCTATCCCACCTACTCAGAGGGTTTGTAGACAAATAAAATAAGATCAGCCTATATATATCATTGTAGTCTATGGAGTACATAGTGAAATTCCATATACATATCTAGCATAGTCGTAGACACCATAGCAGAGTTTTTAAGGTCTTATCTCATGTAGCAACCTGCTACAGTTATGATTAGATGAACCCATATCATAGAGTACTAATCCATATAGATATTCACTGTAGCCAAGTTTTTAGGGGTCTATTTCATGTAGAAACCTATTATGATTGAGATTAGACAAGCCCCCATCATAGGTTACAATTATATCTTGATCTATCACTCAGTCAAACACATCATAGTAGAGGCCACAAGGTGTTATTTCACATAGCAATCCATTACAATTGTGGATAGATGAGCCTCCTTCATAGCACATAGTTTCAATTATGCATCTTATAGAGTCTTGTTGAGGTGTGGAGCTAAAAGCTACACAAATGAGCAAATGCAAGATTGCTATATATACACAGTCACTGATGTCAGTCAGGGATCGACTGGAGGCTACCGACGTCGGTTATGGATCGACTGATGTTGGCCATGTGTAGATAGACAGGGACCGACGTCGGTCACCTGTGCATTTCAGAAGTCTATTTTCATGGGATGAACAGATTGTTTGCATGAAATGTTTAACTGTTAGTTGTAAGTTTGCATTTCTATTTTTGGCAAGACTGATTTGAACCTTTGATTAGGAGGTGTATCTAACGATGGATAATGCATATCTCATGATCCCTAATTCTATATAATAGGGATAGATCTTCATAGCTTGTGTAACAGACATGTAAGATAGACAATTCAAGGATTGAATTGTGTTTGTAATTGATAGAGAAAACTCTTGAGGGAAAGAGGTCTGTACATATGAGAGGTGTGGAAGAAAGAGAGATTTCTTCAATTGTATTTCCTTCTGGAAGAGTTTAATACAAGTTTTTGTTGTTTCTTGTATCTCATGTTCTTTGCTTATTCTAATTTCTAGTTACTTATAATTTTGGTTTAATTCCGTGTTTAGTTGCTTACAAGAGTAATCAATTGTCTTGTTAGATCTTGACAATTGGTATCAGAGCTATGTTTGTTCTAGATCCTGACAAGTGGTATCAGAGCCAGGGTGCTGGTTCATCAGAGCTAGGTGGAGGTTCTCAGAGCAAGGTTCACTAACAGGTGGTTTTAGATTTGTTAAGTGTTTGATGATTACAGGTCACTCTTAGGGGTTTCTGATTGAGTGGGAGTATAGAAATGGCAGAAGAAAGTAAGCTAAGAATGGAGGAACTCAATAGCAAGAATTCTCAATTACTGAATTATGGAAAGAAAGAGTAGGTAAAGAAAGATTGTTGGTCGATAGAAGATCAGCATGAAGCAAATGAAGAAGCAGATGTTGTAGGTGTTGTTGCACAGGATGCTCGTGAATGTTCCTTGGATAAAGTAGAATCTTGGTTTATAGATTATGTTGCCTCTTTCCATGCAGCCCAAAATAGAGTATTTTTCCATGTTAAGGTCCATGTAGACTTTGGAAAGATTTATTTAGGGGTTGGTGAGCATTGTCAAATTGTTGGCAAAGGGGAAGTGCAGCTGAAATTGTAGATGGCCAACACATGGGTGTTGAAGGATGTCATGCAGGTCCCAGTCCTGAAGAGGAGTCTAATTTTAGGAAAGTTGGGTGATGAGGGATGCACAGTAAATCTTATAGTGGATGCACTTGAATTAGCATGTGGTAAGAAATTAGGTACTCTTTATCTACCTACTTGTAATACTGATTCTCCTTCTGTTGCAAAGATGTGGCTTTGTAGGCTTGGTCACATGAGTAAGAAGGAGATGCATGTTCTTAAGAGGAAGTCAGATGTCTTTGACAAACTTAAGAACTGGAAATCCTTGGTTTTCTTGGAGGAGATGATAGATAGAGATCAATTGAGAGGGCTGAATAACTCTGAGCAAGGTAGTTTGGACAGGGTTTTGATCCAAGGTGAGCTCACAGGTAAAAAGTCATCACTCATAGGAAAACACAGTTACCAACATCAATCAGGTGGAATCGATGTCGAATAGGTAGGCACCGACATCGATCATGTGTAGACTGAAGAAGTTGATGGTGTTGAGCAGGTTGACACCGGCGTCGGTCAGGGAACCGACGTCAATGACCAGGTGGACACCAACATCAGTCAGGGAATTAGTGTTAGCGATTAGGTGGGTTTGACATTAGTCGGGTGCAGACTAGGGTTAACCAATAGTGAAAACATAACCTATTGAACTTATAGCTGTAGTACTCAAAGCTACAGAAGGTTGTTGCCTTGTCTACTATAGAGGAAAAATACATTACAGTCATAAAGGCTAGCAAGGAGATGATATGGATAACATGGTTCATGGAAGAGTTGGGAAAGTAGCAAGGGAGTTGTAGATTGTATAGTGACAGTCAAAGTGCAATTCATTTGGCAAATAATTTAGCCTTTCATTCAAGAACCAAACATATATAGCTTAAGTACCACTTCGTTAGATAGGTGTTGAAGGATGTCATGCAGGTCCCAGTCTAGAAGAGGAGGCTAATTTTCCACAATCTTCCCACACCTCTAGGGCTCCCACACCTCTAGGGCATATAATAATTCTCTTCAAGAGTTCTCTCTCTCAATTACGGTCACAACAAACAACTCAAACACAGAGTTTTTATTCACCTCCACCAGTCAGTAATAATACTACCAGTACACAAGTACTCAATGTACTCCAAGTAGATCTTACCTGATCTTGCTACCTGTTGTGTTGTTGATCTCCTTGATCTTGCACACTTACAGATCAACCTGGTTTTGCACACCTACAAACCTAGATCTCACACACACATACACTTCTAGATCAACTGACCTTACTTACCATGTAGATCTCACCTGATCTTGCTATACCATAGATCAACCTAGCCTTGCACACTTGCCGACCTAGATCTTACACACCTAGAAGAACCCTTTTCCCTTGGATAGAACTCTGATTCTACAGAACTAATTTTACAATAATCTTTGAGAGTATACCCACCAGCACCCTTATGGATCTTCTACCAGATCTTACTCTCCCGTAGATCTACCTGATCATACACACTTGGCACTATGGCACTATGAGGAGCTAACCTTGCTCTCTTCCCTCTGAAGGAGCTAACCTTGCTCTCTTTCTATCTAACACTGATGAACCAACACCCTGGCTCTAATACCAATTGTTGGTGAACCCAAGCTCTAATACCACTTTACAATACAGCCCATGGGTCTCTTAAATAGATCTCATACAAACAATAATTAGACTTATAATTAAAATAATTAGAATCGCAGCTCCAAGACTAAAATTAGTATTTTACATGCAAACTAATTGTCTATCTAAAATTAGACCAGTTCTAGAGATGCATGCAAATGCATGCACACACAAGCTGCCGACGTCAGTTCCTATCTGATTGATGTTGGCCGACCCATAACCGACGTCGGTTATTGTGAACACTAAAGATGACTAATGTCAATTGATCAGACTGATGTTGATTGCCTATAACTCAGCAACCTCCTCTTGTTTGCATCCTGGTGAAGCTTTTAGCTCCACAACCTAACAATGATCTCCCTAATCTTGCACACCTGCAGATCAACCTAGTTTTGCACACCTACAAACCTAGATCTCACACACACATATACCTGTAGATCAACTGACCTTACTTACCATGTAGATCTAACCTGATCTTGTTATACCACAGATCAACCTGGCCTTACACACCTGCTGACCTAGATCTTACACACTAGCACCCTTGTGGATCTTCTACTAGATCTTGCTCTCCCACAGATCTACCTGATCATACACACTTGGCACTATGGCACTATGAGGAGCTAACCTTGCTCTCTTCCCTCTGAAGGAGCTAACCTTGCTCTCTCTATCTATCACACTTTACAATACAGCCCATGAGTCTCTTATATAGATCCCATACAAACAATAATTAGACTTTCCAATTACAATAATTAGAAATGCAGCTCCAAGACTAAAATTAGTCTTTACATGCAAACAACCAGTTCATTAAACAAATTTTTTGTGTAACTAACAGTTCTAAAACCACACAGGTGACCGACATCGATTGTTGTCTATTTGGAGATGACTGATGTCAGCCGATCCATGACCAATGTCAGTAGCTTCCTGTCCACTCCTGATTGATGTTGGTTGGCCTGACCGACGTCGGTTACTGTGACACTTAGCACCTCCTCCATGTTTGCATTAGTGAAGCTTTTAGCTCCAAAACCTAACAATTCTCCATGTATAATTTTAATTAGTATAATGCATATAGCATTAGATATAGGGCATGTTCCTACATAGCATAAGTAGTATGGCTACTTGTTTAGTTGGCCATCAGGGTTCAGATAGTGATACAATAGCCATGGGGCTGATATACATAGATGATATATTACATCCCCTTCTACTAACAACTAACATTCCTAGATATAAATAACCATACCTATCCAAACCAAATTATCCAAATGTTGATCTTACAAATATCTTATTTTACCAATATTAAACTAATTCACTTTATCAAATCAATTTACCAATTACAAAACAACAAAGTTTTTTACTCACATATGATTCAAAATCAAAACTAGCATCACACTTGAACCTATCAACAAAAATCAAATCACATCCCAAATACCATTTTACCAAACATATGAAACCTCAACATCAATGCCAAATCAACTATTTCTAATCAACTATGTACAACAAATATACCAATATATTCCAAATTCCATAACATAATATGTATGAGTCAAAATCAAACAAGTATCCATATATATAATGAGTTTTCAATACATATACATTGGTATCAAGTAAAATTAATCATGAATGGTCATTAGGCCCTCACTCTCAATCTCATTCTCTCCACCAATGATAGTCCCATAATCCACCCTAGCACTCGATGGCCCCACACCTCCTCGAGTTATTGCATTCCTCTTGTGATAAATCTCTCACTCAAGTAGCCAACCATGCTCCTCATGTAGATCTGCATATCATATATAAATATGTGTATACTCATCCATGATCCTTATACTAATAGATCCAAAATTAGGTAGAGGCATCCTATGCCTATCTAGCTCAGCTCTCAACTCATCTCTCTCTCATGTTCCCCTAACATATCTAGTTATCGTTATAACTACCCTATCAAATAGATGGTCATGGATACCAGTCATGACCATTACTTACTCTATCAATCTCTCATCCACTACATCATCAAATACATGTTATGTGAGCTCTCAGAGTATCGACTCAATTACAGTCTCCTAGTAGTCATCATCTCCACCTCCTACCCTAGCCTATGTTCCACCTTGAGTACCTCTCACTTCACCTACACATAAAGTATGACACTATGTTAGCTATATAATTTGTAATCAAATTAAAGAAAAAATTTATAAATAGTTCAAAGGTAATCACTACTTACCTCCCATCATCTAGATTAGCTTAGGATCCTTATACTCTAAAGCATCCCCTACCTTGATAGGGTATAATAGAACCCATCGATGCCTAGCCTAAAATGTGTTATATCATCTATACATCCAATGTCATCCACATCCAAAATATCTATGAATGCATCCCTCATGTCTAAAGGCAATGGTGTGAGTTTAACCTCAATAAGCCTCACATAAGCTGCTACCCTTGTAGATGTTCATGCAGTCCTCACCCACACCCTTGCTACTAGGGGCACATCCTATGGTACCCTAAATTGTCTAGTAACATTCTCATATTGAAATCACTCATAAACTCCACCCTAGTGGCCATGTATCTAATAGCTAACCCTCATGTATCATATTTATACTCCATCCTCTGTCCACCTAAGAAATCCTCTATAAGGCCTCCATATGATGTCACCAACTACCAATCTATCTAAAACCTACCTATAATGGTCTATCCCATGGGATTGGATAGCCACTATGATCATCCACCATTCCTTGAATGGATGTGGAGGTGCCCACTCTACCCATAGTAATCCAATCAATTTTACAACTACTATGTGCTCATAGACCCAATAATGCAATAAGGTCACCACACTCACCCTGTCACTAAATAACTCTTGTGTAAACATTTATAGGTCCCTATATAGGTGTACTATCATAGTCCCCCTCCATGAGAATATAGTTCCATATACCTCCACACTGTACACAATCCTATGCATCCTATATGAAATAGATAATCCACTCCCATCCATAATAATAAAATATGCTAACAAAATAGCCAACCACTTTTGCAAACATGGAAAATTAGATTTCATAATGATTGATAGTAGCACATCACTATCACTACCTCTCTGATGTGTACTTAAGGGCACATTAGTAAAGTATAAATATTTATTATCAATCACATCGACACCCATGTCATCTTGTATTATCACTCATTTCCCACTAATTGATAAATGCCACATATAATACACATCCTCCAAAGCCACATTCATCTCCCCTATAAGAATCCAAAAAGTACATGTATCTACATTCTACCTCTCACATAAGGTGGTAATCAGACATCAGTCCCATTACACTATACCTAGGTCAAACACATGACCCAACCCTACCCTATCCATAATCTCTCTCGTCTATAGATATCAGTAGTAGCCTCAATGTCTCCATCACTTGGCCCCTACCAAACTCTCTCATTTACACCTCACCCTACATCACCAAAAATAACACATGTATCAATTAATAATACCAAGTTGAAATCCAAGCTATCACAATAGTAAACAATAAAGTAGCATCATAGAAAAAAAATTCCTCTTAGATAATAATGTTATAGTAAGGATAGTAGCATTGGATAGGAGTGCCCCAAAAGGATAGGAGCACTAAAGCCCTGGATAGGAGCACTAGACTACAAGATAGGAGCACTGAAAATAGAAAAAAAATCCTAAGATACTTTTAAGCCCTCAAAAACACCAAAATAGGCCTAAAAGCTAAAAAAAACTAAGTGTTTGATTTACTTGCTAGGGTCACATCACCACCATCCTAAACTTGAGCCACCACCTACTCAACCCAGATCATGATAGGTGTTCATCTCCTTGATATTTTTCTCACTCTAGATCTTAAAATCTTAGCCTAGTCAATGCACAAATGAATCATAATCAATCTAATTTCCTATGTTAACCAATGTTTTTTGTTCAAAATGAAAAACCATTTTGCTCATAACTCAAACTTCATAACTCCATTTTTCAAACTATTTCCTTCCATATAATCATGATAATGATACCTTTGACATCACTCAAACTTCACTCTCTTACTACCTTATCTACCTACTATGGCATGGTTATTTATATATTTCTCTTATACCTAGACACATGCCTTGGTCATCACAATAAAAATGTGTTCCACTCTCAACAACCTTTCAATGTATTCACAACATACCAACCTTATTTCTATTATTACACCATTAGTCATCACTTTTGGCTTGACCTCCTCTATCATAGATTTTGTCCCTCTCCCCAAAAGGGGGAATCATTCATACTATTCCTATTTCTACACTTACCTAGCATACCCATCCACTCTCATAAGTGGATACACCATGATTCTTACACATCCAACATTTAGATTATCAGATTTATCTCAGATTGGTCAAAATATATAGTGACTCAGATTATGTGGGTCACTCAAGATATTCAAAGGGACATACCTTCAATTCATAGATACACAAACTATTTAGATATAGTGGTTTAGATTATATGGATTCACAATGATTTTGATACAAATACATAGACTATTTAGATATAGTGGTTCAGATTATATGGATTTAAAGTGATTTTTATATATATACATAGATTATTCAGATACCATGGTTTAGATTATATGGATTCACATTTATTTTGATACAAATACATAGACTATTCAGATACAATGGTTCAAATTATATGGATTCATAGTGATTTTGACATAGATATATACTTGGATACTATATTTAGGGGCATCTACATGCTACACATCTCACACATACAACTTCATACAACATGACACAGTTACAAAATCAAATAGCAGACTATAGGCATAGTGCAGATCATAGTGTTTTGGTCTCCAATTTTTCACATGAGGCATGGCAAGATATGTTATATCACATGTGGTTATATAAATTACAACATTGTATAGATGCATCACTTATATACCAAATTTGGGGGCATGGCACAGATTTTCATGTTCTTCATCACTCAAGATTATATAGATGGAATGGTAAGACATTCCATTATTTTCTTGCACATTGACCAAATTTTTAAATTATACCCATCTATACCCAAGTTATCACCAAGTTTGACCGCATGGTCATCTACAATAATTGGTCCATTGTATTACTCAAATCCAAACTACATGAGTTTATGCAAGATAGAGGACAAATATTGGTTTTGGGCCTCTAATCACTTCTCAATTCTAGTTTAGATATTTAGAGTGGGGGCATGATATATTTTTCTCTTCATAGCACACATATTCTATACATACATCCAGATTACATAATTTTATGTGCGACAAAGGATAGACATTAGTTTTGGGCCTCTGATAATTCCTCATCTTTGATAAGATTCAGCATAGGGTTAAGCATTTCCTTCATTATCCATGATACATGGATTCCACATTAATATTTAGTATATGGGGCATCCACTCCATGGATTCTTTCTCTCTCTAAGCACTATTCATCTCTCCATCCACTTCCCTAGCTAGGAAGTGAGTTGGACCCTTGCAACACATTCACTTCCATGTAGGTAGGTTTAGGTATGCATTTTTTTCTTCTTTCTTTTACTCTAGTATTTCATTTTATTTCACCACTAGAATAAAATGGGGGGAAATGTATACACCCTAAATTGGGTAAGTACCACACATATCATGTCTTTTTGTAGTCCTCTTCACAAGAGACTCTGACTAGAGAATACGAGCTTTGTTCGCACTAGCCATGTCTTTGTTTTTCTTGTCTTTGTCTTTTTTCTCACTTTTTTGACCTTTCCATTATCTCAATCAATTGATATGTACCCTGAAATACCTGTAGACTTGGCATGTGCCAGTCCTAACCTATTTTTCTAAGTCTCAGACAACAATATTTTAGTGGACCATAGTGCCCAGTGCTCCTATCCTCTCTGATGTTATTGTTTAATGGTCATTTTTCCTTAATAGGTATTGAACCCTTCTTATGCTCTCCCTTAAGTTTCATTTATATTTTTGATGTAGATTGGCTTGAATAAAGCTCCCAAATTCAAAATAAAGATTATTTCTTATAAATGACTTCAAAAGGCATTTTATATCTAGCACTTACTCCTTTGGCACACTAAATAATTAAAATTAGACAATAGTATAGCTTAGAATTCTGCATCATACATAGATTTGCATGCTTGATCAAGGAATGGCCTAGGCAAAAGTTCATTCTTGAATCTAATGTGCACATTGATTATGCGCATTCCCTAAGGGAGAACTACACTTGATCTGAGACCCTAACTTGAGGGTTAATGTAGGCAGTAATTAAAATAGTAGAGGTTCTAAATCATGTGATCATACTTACCCTAACCTAGTTTTTTCCTATTTTGGCTTTTGATATGTTTGTTGTTTCATGTGTATAGATATACCTAGGGTTTGAAGAAAAGTAAGCTCTATAGTGAGTTTCATCAACAACTAGCACTCAATTTTTCATAGGCATACTCACACCAACACAACACAATTACCCAAAAAAATTTAGGTCTTTTTTATTATTTTGGACAATAGTGGTAGGAATGAATAATAGCGTCGAACACCAAAGCATCTACTTTTTGGTGCTCATATCCTTTCACCCAAAGAAAGCCAGATTTAGGTTCATGATACCTTCCCATTCTTACATAGCCATTTTCAACCTTTGTATCAGTCATCCTAGTCTATTTTCCATCTAAGTTTTATTTCTTCTTATTTATTATTATTTTTTGAAAGGTGAAAAAAATAAACAATTACACAAATCAAGACTGTATTTATTTCTATATTCTATACTAATTTATTAATCCATACCCTTAACTAAAATAAGAATACCACTCCATTATTCCCAAATAATTTAAATCAGATTTATTACTCCAAATGGATTCATATAAATAAAATATCAACCCTCATTCATTTTTCACCTAGCAAAATATCAAAGAGACCAAGGAAACTTATCAAAATCACTCTATAAAACATTCAATTAAACAAAGATTCCCTATTTCCATATTAGTCATAATACAACACATTTACAAGTCTAAAGTACTAATAGAGTACCCCAAGATCCTAATTTTCCAATTTACATGCTAGGTCATTCTTGTACTTGCTTTCCACATATTACATGATTCACACACAAGCCATCCCATAGGGGAGAATTATGAGTCTAAGGCCCTCTTATAGAGTATTTTCTATGTATGTAGTACCCTATAATAGTGGGTTCTTTAGGATTATATCTATATTGTGTGCCTACTAACCCATTTTCCATCAAAGTCACTATGAAGATGGAGAACTAGGGTTTTGCCATTTCACAAGGAACAATAGTTCATGAACTATATCTAAATGCACCAAAACAATGGTGAATGAAAACCCAAAATCATTAAGGTG
This sequence comes from Torreya grandis, assembly GCA_037957365.1. Lineage (NCBI taxonomy): Eukaryota > Viridiplantae > Streptophyta > Pinopsida > Cupressales > Taxaceae > Torreya > Torreya grandis. The sequence continues at coordinate 775,285 of JARHVA010000616.1, read as the reverse complement.
GTTGTATCCTTTTCCAATAATTATTTTGTACATGGCACTTGTGTTAAACCTAGATAGTAACATCAACACAATCATCCTAGGATGACATTAGTGTCCAGCTCACTAAAATTGTTAGATTCAAAATTTGACCACTATTCTAGAATCATATTCTAGACTACTTTATGTATGTTCTAGATCCATCACTATGTTAGCATCAGAACTAGATAAGTATATTACTTCTTTGTCATTTCCATACATAGCTTAGTTTTACTTTCCATATTTAGATTAGCTCAACTTAATAAATTTAATGTATATTTATAAATGAGTTTAGCATTTAATTGGCCTATTATAGATCTAATTATAACCCTTGTGCCATTTCATTTCTATATACCCCTTTAATAAAATCTAGTGTTAACAATAAGCTCACCTTAGATTGCATTTTAGGATTTTTTTATTTTTTGGTTGCTACTCCATGTTTGCTAAAAACTTTCAATCATGTTTTTCATGGACATATATGTAATTTATTTCATGGTCCAATACCTTATATTTGTTATGGTTTGCTACATTAGCTTCATGGTTCAAACCATCCTATCTATAAGGGATTCAAAACCTGCAATCCTGCATGATCCTTCTTATTCTAATGTTTACAATAAGAGGGTTTTAAAGCAAAAACAACACGTGATCTCTCTTAAAAATTACTTTTTTAATGCCACAAAGATATAATCTAAGGGATATGACATTATTTATCAATACACATATAAAAATTTCAATCCTTAAGATCCTAAAGTAATGTAATACCTATAAGGATATCATGTATGAAGCATATGTGAGGCACAAGTTCCAAGTAATATTGAGCTTGATTATTTTGTGGGTATTATGAAAGATCTGAATAACAATAACAAACTCATCACCTTTGATCCAATAGATTTACCATCCAAAGATATTATTGACCAAAATGTACCTTTATTCATATAAATGACAATATAAAATAAAGATATAAAAAGAATGCTTATTGATAATGGATTAGGAATAAACATTTATAGCATGAAATTCCTAACCACAATGCATATTAACACAAACCTTATTCAAAATATAATTATGCATATAAAAATATTTGACAATACACATAACCCTTTGGTTGGTCAAATTACATTGAATATTATCGTGGGTCTTTGTACATTGTCCACTTTATGCCAAGTTATGAAAAATAATTTGAACTATAAAATTCTATTGGGATGACTTTGGATTCATGAACTATATGTGATTACCTCTACATTACATGCATGCTTAAAATTTTATCATCAAGGATTCATTTACACATTTCCAATAGATCCTTATCCCTTCAAACATTATGCAATGGTTTAATAAACATATAATCCCAAACTGTAACACTCTAAATATGAATCCAAATTTGATACATTAGTACAAGAACCTAATTAAACTATGTTATCTAAGGTACTAAAAAGGTGGTTCTCATATTTTCCTAAGTCCCTAACATCATTACTTTTATGATCAATAAAGTGTAATCTTATATCTCTCCCTCATCCTATCAAGGTTGATATGAATCAACCTCTACCCAAAGGATATGATGTGAATGACTATTATCACTATCATAAGGGACCCTATAATTCTATGAACCATTAATTTACCTTAAATCACAAGATCCAAGGTATTATCGATGACCAAAAGATTACATTTTAGGATCCTCCAAAGGAATTAGGTTCATAAAAACTCAAAACGTATCCAAAAAAATAAGATTTAACAATTACATTATACATGGGTGGTGCTTATTTTTATCATAAACATATTGATCTTACACAAACAAAAACCACTTACCATATAAAGCATTTTTAGCAACTTGCTTTTGGTCTACAAAACTTGTCAAAAAAGGTCAGTTGGAAAGACTCCTTTGGAAACATACTAATACCAATTTCTTATGTTCCTAAAGTAATTCAAATATAAGTTTGGATTATGCCTACTACATCTCCATATGCATTTACCCTAGGAACTTTTTGGCTATACCAAATAGAAGCAAAAATCTATCTAAATCAACAAAGTATTTCCTTTCCTTGTGAAGGCAAATTAATACATATTCCAAATGATAACATTAATTCTTTTACTACACATGTAAAAAATGAAGAGAAACATGTTATTTACCTTTTCAACCTATCCAATCATGATACATATAATGTAAAATACCCAATTATTGAGGTCAACATACCCCCACTTTTGAAAATTAGGACCCTTGAGATACTTTGAACCTTAACCTTGAAACCATGGCATGTTTTGAACATTATTAGAATTTGAAGATCATTAACTTTGATAAAGTTGGATTACTAATTTATGGTTTTGCTTTGATCTTTCCTAATTTTTCTAATAATTCATCTTCATGTCATAAAGATACAGGTTTCATGGAGCTCTTGTTAATAGATCATGCTTAGAGTTTACAAATTAACTTTTATTCAAGATTCATTTTCTAAAATTTATCCTTCAAAAAACCCTAGCTCAAGCCCTTGGTTCAAATTTACATTTGGTAAGAGAAAATTGGTTGATTTTAAATTACTTTGGACTTAAGTTTAATTTTCATGTTAAGGCTTAGTCATATTTCTTAACATAACCAAACCTTGACTTGAAAGTCTTACTTGATCCCTTTTATTTTCCTCCTTTGTTCCCTATATTTCTAATTGAGTATAACATTCATGATTGATAGGATCCTTTTAATTTTCTATCATGATCCTCTTTATTATCTATTTAGCCTAAAGCCTTAAGGCTAAGGCCCCATTCATGTTTATCAACATGAACAAGACCTTAGTATTAATGTTTTAGCCTAAGTCTTATTTCATCTCATGTCCTAACTTAAAAACATCTCTTCTTTGTAGATCTAATGGCCCACACTTAAGCAGAACCAAATATCAGGTAGCACGAGGAAAGCATGAAGGTTGTATGGGCCCCAATATTAAGTATAATCTTAAGCCTAAGTTTTATTGTAATCCCTTGTTATATATTTTAATACAACAAGACCTTAGTTTAAAACTTAGGTTTTTAATTTAATTAATCAAAAGAACCAATCATGTCCAAGTGCTTCGATCATGATCCATGGTTCACTATCACTCATAGATTTACATATAATAGAGTGAAAGCAATGATGAAAAGTCAAAAGGCCCATGAAGCCTCATGGAGCCATCACGTGGCACTCCCACATACAAAAACTTCATGATATTAAATTTGAGATCTTCATGAATGTCATTTGACATCTGTGAGGCCATCATTTGCGTCTGTGAGGTCATTGAATTTAATCTCATCAAACATTTTTACTTAGATAAAAGGGGCATGGTTTATGCCATTTAAAGGGTCATTTGATACTATGCTTTAAAACCTAGCATAAAATATTTTACATTAAGTCTATGGCATGTTCATAACATGAAATAAGCCTAGCTTAAAATATTTTAGCCTAAGTTATTTTATCACTATGCACTGATTAAAGTTCATGCATCTTTGTAAATCTAATGGTTTGCCCTACATCAAGCTTGGATGATCCAATGGTGAAATATTTCCAATGACTATTCAATGGTTCTATGAGAGCCCACGAGCTTGACACATGGTAGATGTGCATTCAATACATGACTAGTATAGGATACAGAGCTCAAAAAGCCCATGGAGGTACTAAGTAACACAACCATGGGGCTCGATATAAAGATGACCAATGATAGGCAAGTCTTGGATCATAATCAATGATCCATATTGATTTGTGAGAATGATCCAATGATACAAAGTAAAATACAAATTTCAAAAAATAATGACTAGTATTTTAAAGGCATTTATGAAAAAATTCATGAAAGTTTCTAGATAGACACCAAATAAGCACCATGCAAGCACAAAGTGAAAAAAAATAAATATCTTATGTGATTAAAATGTAAACATATAAAGGCAAAGGTCAAAATCAAATCTGAGGCACGTATGAGCTAAATTCCAAGTAAGCCATCACCATTAAAGATTTAGGAGAGCCCCAAACTTGCATAAAATCCCTAATTTGAGCTTGAATTGATCACAGTTAAGCTAAGAGAGATTCTAATTATAATTCAAGCACAAAATATTTGACCTAGATACCATTTGGAACATAATAGTAAGTAGTTCACAAAGTTTAAAATCCATGGTAGGCCAAAGGAAATAATACAGGGATGAAATAGAATTGTATTTCTGTATGGATAATGAAGTGAGGGTTTTTAAGGACACAGACCTAGAAACTACTACATTGAACAATAGCAATAAGAATTGGTTCAATCTCTTCTAGACCATCAATGAAATGTAGTCTATCATAAAAGAATAACAAAATATTTCTACTATAATTATAAGGTATTACGACTTAGTTATAGTCTAAATGGACAACCTCCACTATGTAACTACCAAAATAAAGGTAATATATTATATCAACATATTTTCTCCCATTTTTAAGGATTTTATGAGTGAGAAGGGTTAGATTATTTGTGAAAGGACCTTTAGAAGAATTGAATTAATTTCCCCATTAGCCTTTGAGAGTTATTACAAGCTTCCAAAACCCCAAGTGGATTTACCCACTATTAAGGAATGGACTAGCAATGATGATCTAGAAACCATCCTTAGGCCATGGTTGGTCTAAGGGAACCATGAGATCCGAGACCCTGCTAGAAACATCCCAATTTAGAGAGGGGGTTAGGGTAATTATGACCTTCTTAAATAGAATATCAAGATCCCATTTAACCACTTATGTTAACAAGAGTTGGATGTCTTACATCTACTTCATGGTAGATAAAGTGCTCGCTCCCCCAATTGAAGATATGATCAGCATCTATCTAGAACAACAATTCATGGCCATTAAAAATAAAAGTAGTAACCAATTATTCATGATGTCATATTTTTTAGATGCCTTACTAGCCTCCACCTATATCCCTTATATAAAAAATTGGTCACCTAAGGGCAAATTCATAGTCTTCCACCACTATTCAAAGCTACACATTTAAATATAGGCATAAAATCTAATTAATTTGTGACTGTATGTATCCATCCTTGGTAGAATCCATCATAGGGATCCCTATGCCCAAGGTAAGCCCTATAATCAAGAAATATGTGGAGAAAATGGGAGACATCTAGTTGTATCTAGATTGTATTATGATTAGAATTAAATTGATTTTGATCCAACCTTATAGGTTGCCTATCTATGTTCCCACCAAGTTGGTAGAGAAATAAATTGCATAAAAACTCCTTAATGTTGTGGATAGAGAGTGAAAATATAAGAAGAAAGGTCTCATCCATTCCTTTCCTTTAACAATTGGAAAAAATATGTTACAGGATTAGGATCAAGTGAATATTATGGCCAGGTATAGAGACTTTCAAATTTCAACTTCATGAGCTAAAGATGTGGGACCCTAATGGCATGGTCTCCACACACTTGAAATTGAAACAATTTTCCAAACCAGTATATGTGCACCAAATCAATGTCCATGACACCATATATATCAAATAAAATAATTTTGAATAAATATTGGCTAGGATTAAGGGATATAACATTAGACTTGAATAGATTAACTAGTGATTAGAAGTCACCAGGTGACATATGGAAAATGGGACCTCTATCATACCATTTGTTGCATGAACCCTCAAGGCCCCCTAAAGAGTAACCACAATTGGAAGGGCAATAGCCCCAAGCATAGATTACATAAGCTTTAGGTAAATATAAGATGCAAAAGAGACCATGTGAGGGCCCATCATCCTTAGTCCTTCCTAATAGACTAGCATATCTAGTTAAATACCTAGACATGATTACCATGCATACTAATGAGATAGTGGAGGATTCCCTCAAGGTCTTTGTTGAGGTGTATGGGTTTGATGAAGAAGAGGAATAGGCTGAGGAAGAAAAATGTGAAGAATTTGTCCTATACCTAGTCCTAATGGCACCATTAAAGAAGAGAAAGACAAAATTGCCAATGGTCCCAATTGGATCAAAGAATCCAAAATTGACTTTTACTCACCCCATGAGTGAGGTAAACTTATTTAGTGATGAATACCCCATACATATACCAATCATCCCTGATTGGTTCATCTATGGAAAAGTGCAGAAAATACCCACTTGGCACCACTCATGGGCCCTGACCAAGACTATTAAAATTGATCTACATGATGATATCAAGCCATGGATAAGGGATTTGATGAAGGATCAATAAATAAGAATAGTGGATAATATAGGGTTAGGTATCAAGTACATAGATGCTCTAGGAGCATCAAGTAGTACCTAGATGGAGGTTCTTAAATCTCCAAAGTATACTGAACCAAGTACTACTATGCAATTCAATCTAGAGATAGTTGGATTAGAGAGAGTGATAATAATAAAATACATGTTAGGAATAGAGTAATTCACCATTAATGGACTTAACTCTAGTTATAGGTTGGCAACCTAGTGAGCATCCCATCCATGTAGAGGATATTAGAGGCTCACTTAGCTCAAGTTAGTTATAGCATCAGCGGGATGAAATAAAGAATATCTAACTTGGAGAAGGAAAATAAGGATTTGAATACACATGTCTTATCAATGCCTAGGGTAATGGTCAAGATGCTTAAGGAATCCTTATTTGATATGTTTGATGCATTGAAAATAATGAAGTTGAGGTAGAGTGCATTATTGCAACAAAATATAGTGACTAAAGGTATAATAGCCCAATGGCAAGCTTTATAGGACAAAATAATAAGGTTACTTGACATCAGAGTTGGAAAGTAGATTCTTAGTTTTAAATCAATAAGTTTAGGATATTTGAATGCAATTATGGGAATTATTGTTGACAAAATCCATAATCTGAATGCCTGGTCCAAGGATCTAGAGAGATTCCTAAAAGAAGATGAGGATTTAATGGAAAGGATTGAAAATCTCTTTGGGACAATGCTCAAAGATCTTGTGTAGCCCATTGTCTTGGGCATCATCAAGGATGATGAGTTCAAACATAGGGCTACCTTAGTGACCCAAGAAATAAAAACTAAGAGTTAAAGCTAGTATGGGGTAGATAATAGTAGGGTCTTAGATATTATCCTTAATATAGGAGAAAGGATAGTTGAGGCCAAGAACATCAAAGAGGCCATGATTGTAAATGATATAAAATTAGATGCTCTAGCTGACAATGAGGAAAAGTGTCTCTTAAGACTAGTTGTGGACTTGGAACGAGTTAATGAGCAACACTAGAAGGCTATGAACATCTTCCAGCAATAATAAGAAAGATATCAAGAGCAGGGACCACCAATGAATTAGTTGAATGATATTTTATTTTTTAAAAACCTCATAATATTTTGAAAATATAATATCCTTTTATAAAGGGATATGCTAGTTTATTAGCATATTGCCTCTAGGTTAGTTTAGTTTGGAAAAGCAAATGTATTCTAGAACTTTGTAGAAAAAGGATAGTTGTCCTTACTTCTTGTATATTTTTATCTTATAATTGACTAGTAGGCTACCTTGTCCTCATATGAAAGGCAATACTACCATTTGGTAAAGAGATAATTTTGAGTAAAAATTGGTATACTTTGAGCAGTTAATACAATCAAGAAATTCTGCAAAGATAGTCCAAGTTTGTTTATGTCAATTGTTATATAGTTCTTCTCTTAATTTCTAGTCTTAAGTATTAAAATTGAATAGTTTCTATGAATTCTAATTTACACCTTTGATTATAGGGTTACTAATTTATGATTATGTTAGATTAGTTGAATGGTCTTGAATTTACTTCATTGTATTTACTCTACATTAGAATGTGCAAATGTTATTTGAGTGTGGTAGAAATTTTTTAAAGTAAATTCAGTTTTCACTTGTACTTATTTTATCATTCTTTGAGGTTTACCTAGTGTGTAGTGAGATCTGAGCTTATGCTATCTTTCACTATATACTAGTTAAATTCATACTTAGTTGTAATTGAAACTGTGTCATAATGTTTGAGGCAAAGATCAACAATAACTTATTCTCTTTTTGCCTTACCCTTCTATTTACTTCTTTTTTAACCAGTTCACATTTATATTTCATTGTAAATGTTTATTTAGAGTAGTCTGTAGTTTAAGATTTGATCGCAATTCACTAGTATTAGCACAGATACTTACATTTTTCAAAGATTTGGTCCATGATTGTTCCCAACAATCAATTAATATAAATTTTATGAAATAATTAAACATTTCTCTATCGCTATTTCACCATAGGTAACATAAGTTTCCAAAACATACTACTCATGCCCTGAATTCTTAGAATTATAAAATGAGAAATGTTTTTTGAACACTAAGGACACAAGTGATACATTTAAAGGCATCAACAATTTACGCTGACACTAGAAGGAGGGCCTATTATTATGAATTGGTTGAATATTTTTTTAGTCTTAGTGTGTTTTTATCTAATATTGGTGTTATCTTTGCACTTTTGCATAATTATTTGCTCAAAAGTGTAAATATCATTGATCTTTGTGGTCTTTTACCTATCTTTGTGCTTCCTTTAAACAAAGATAAAAGTTATTTGAGATTTGAAGCTTGATTTTGGTAAAGATAGCTTAAGATCTAAGAATTCATAGTATTTGAGATTGGAATGGCTTATTTTGATCATAGGTTGATAAATATTTCATGAATTTTAGTTTATTTGAGCTTAAAAGTGTAGAGATTAATCATATTTGCATAATTGGACATATATTTGAGCTAATAGTCAAAGGTTGATGTCCTTTATTGTTTTTTATACAAATATTTTCAAAATTAGCTTAATGTGAAGATTTAATCCTTGTTTTTTATAAATATTAACTTGACACATCATATTTAAAATAGGATATTCAAGCTAGATTATCTAAGATTTGAAAAAGATCACATTCAGAGACAAGAAGACCTTTTCTTGAGCTAGAAGTTCATAGAAGAACTAGGTGAGATAAATTTAGGCATAGACATTCCAAATCTTTTCCAAACTCACCTCTTCAAGGTACCCCTACCTTTAATATTTGTCTAGGTATGGCTTGGTTAGGAGATTCTTCAATCAACATGTTAGGTGTGGTACATGATCTCCCATGTAACCCTAAAAATACTTGCCAACGTTTAGTCCAACTTGTATTATAACTATTGAAGAGCACATTAAATCTTTCAAAATTGATTTAATGTTACTAAATGTCACACATGAAGATGTAGGATGCAGATTATTCCCCTTCACTTTTAAAGATGTTGCATATGACTAATTTCTCAATTTGCCTAACAATTACATTACCAAATTGGATGATTTTAATCATGTTTTCATAGATCATCTTGGCAAAAAATTTAGTCTATGTGTCATATACCACTAGTTCACCACCATCAAGAGGGATGTAAGCGAGCCCATAAGGTCCTTTAATTCCAGGTTCTAAAAAATGTATAACAAGACTATAAACCCTTATAAGCCTAATGATGCTTTAGCTCTAAAATTCTACAAAGATGCAATAAATCCATTGACTTTTGTATTCCTAAAAAGATCTCTTCTACCTATAACTTCATTATCCAGGGCTTATTCTAAAATAATGATTGTTAGTGATCAAATATAGCCCCAAGGATAAATGGTCTACTATGTTCTAAATATAAACCCACATTTTCCCACTCTAAACATCTTCCCTAATAATAATCAGAATGTTCTAGCCTTGAATCAACTCCCAAATCTTAATTAATCACCTTTAAATCATGTTACCCCCAATCAGAATGTAGGGTTCATGAATCATCCTAGTGCTAATGGATTCAATACAAATGATTAAAAATCCTTAGTACCAATTTTTGGTACTAAAAATAACCAAGTTCACAATTCTAAAAATCCTAAGAATGAGAATGAATCTATCCTAAAAATGGTCCAAAATTTAAGCATGGATTTCCTTTAGTTGTAAAAATAAGTTGGCAATACTGGAGAAAGCTCCAGTAGGAAAATTTCATTCTAAAGGTTTAATAAGCCTAATAATAGGTTTTAAAATGATAGCTTCTATAAAAACAAGGCTAATAAACCTTCTTCTAGCAATAAAACCATGGATATTAATCTATAGTCATATAAAATGCAAATTTTGGTAACTTGAGAGTGGTTAATGACACCCAATCCATAGGTCCATCTTGCTTTCTCTCATGACCCTCATAGGCATGTTTTCACCAATTCTCAGTCATTTATAGCCTCTGAAACTGAACCCTTATAGAGCTAAATTGATCTTTCCATGCTTAATCCATCCCTTAGGTCTTGTCATCCATGGACAATAGCACCCAAACTTAGACTACAACATTGAAACCCAGGGTGTCTTATTTCTGGCACTATTATCTAAGTTCATTTTGGTTACTAATAGTGACATTATTTTGAATCCTTATCCTAATTCATGTTGGCCTAACATGAATTCATTTAACCCATGATTATTAAATCCCCTATAAAATTCCATTCAAAGTCCATTTGGAAGGGTTAGCACTTATTTACAAGAGAAAATTAATCATACAAGCAAGACTACTTAAACACTTTTCCCTATTTTCTACATATAGTCATCCAATAGTATTTCAAGCTTATTCAAACCTTTACACTAGTCCTTAGTCATTATAAGTACACCCAATTTAAAATTTACTTACATTTTTATCACACTATTACACTAATCACTTCAATGGGAGAACTACATATAGCTTGATCCCTCCTCAGAGTATTGGTATGTAGGTAACATGCCCACACATGGAGTGTGAAGTGCATCCAACGTATCCTTTACACACTAACCACCCCTCTCCTTTCTCTAAATTTTAAATTCAATTTCAATCACAAAGAGGACATAGGGTATTGAAGACTAAATTAGGTACACAGTGATCTCTATGGACTTTAAGGTTTTAATATTTCACAAATAGGGTCACACAAACTTAGTGCACAAAACCCAAAAATATTAGATCACCAAGGCAACAACATTGAGATAGGACTAAAATATTAGAACCTCCCACTTTTGATAGTCCTATCTAATAAAGAAATGAAATCCAGATTCTTATTTATGATAGTCTCCCAAGCCTATACATAGATTTTCAGACCTTGTCTTAGTTAGAATAACATAGAATCAAATAAGTTTAATTTTCTCTCTCTCACTACTATTTTTAGAAAATCCCTAACTATAGTCAAGTTTCACAAATTAGTAGCCTATTTATTGCATATTATTTACTAATTTTATCTACTCATACCCATTTATTATTTAGGAATTAAACATCTGATTTTCCAAATAGAAATAAATCATTTGGTGAACTTGACTTCCAATTTTACATAAAAACTCTAGAAACCCTAGGGTAAATTCCTAGCTGATTTTTCCCATTAATTTCTAAATTTTTTTTTGAATATTAAAATTATAAATTATTCTCAAATTTTAAAATTTGATAGTAAATTTTAAATTTTTTTTTTCAAATCGTAGTTGCATTAACTAGCTCCCAGTAATTTTCCAATCATTTTTTGAATTTTTAGTTGCATATTAAAATCAAAAAACCACTTCAAATTTCAAAAATTCATAATAATTTTTAAAAAAAAAAAATTTCAAAACCCTAGTTACATCTACTATGTCCCATTAAATCAAGCACTTTCCCATAAATTTCTAAATTTTTTCTTGAATACTTAACTCAAAAATTCAAAATAAATTTCAAAAATTTATAGTATTTTTCAAAACTATTTTTGAAAAATCCCTAGTTGCATGTACTAGCTCCTATTTTTTTCTTGAGGTATCACCTTACATCCATAATCAAATTTCAAAAATGATGCTCATTTATTTACAAAATTTTCTTACATTTCTTGCAAATAATAAGGAAACCATAATGAGCCCTATCATGTACATGAATGATGAATTCTATCATATGTTAGTACAAAGCTTCATCCTTTACATTTCATTCATATGTTTCATTATAAGGGATGATATTACTAAATTCATTACCAAAAATGCACAAGATTTCAACTTTCCTTTTTCATACTCTCTCTTGATCATATGGAATAATTACCAACTCCATTTTGCTAAACACATTAGAAATGTTCTGTTACATATCAAAATTTTCTATGCCTTTATGCACAAAGTCATGTTCTCTATCCTTTACTTTCTATTTTTCATGTGGAATTTTTTTCAAGTTTATCATGCTAGAGACATTACAAATGTCACTTCATATGTAAAAGTTTTTTATGCATTCTTGCACAAATTAATTCTCTCTATCCCGTGCTCTCTATCTCTCATGTGGAAACATTTTAAAATTTATCATGCTAAACACATTACAAATGTCATAGCACATGCCAAAGTTTTTTATGCATTACTACACAATTCTATGCTCTCTATCCCTTGCTTGCTATCTATCACGTGGAATGTTCTTTATAATCATATTGTTATACATAGTTTCTACTTAGATGTATCTAACTCTTTGGCTACTTTTAAGCATATCCCTATCACTACTAGACACAAAAAAAAACTAGTGATTATATTTATCCCTCCTCTCTTTAACCTTAGTTCATATAACTTTCATCATGTACTTACTACCACCTCTATGACTATAGTAGATCATGTGGTATATGTTATCACCCAGGTTTACAAAGATAAGAAAGTTGATTACACCTATGGTTATAGCTTTGTCGCTTAGGTTATCACCCCTTTCGATCCACTTTTAGCTCCTTCACCTATTACAATTCTTCCTCCAATCTAGATTTAGTTACAATCAAGACCTTCATCACCATCATTGATAATTCATACACTTCCATAAAGATCTATTTTAGAGAAACCATAGTTTCAAGATTCTAGATAGGTTCCATCTTTGGTATTCACACTCAGGGCAGTATCATTGAGGTCTCATGACTCTACACATAGATCATATGTTTAGAGAGCTTCTCCTACCACCAGATGGGTCTCTAAGAGCCCCATAGTTACATCTACTTTCTAGAGTTATAGGGGGACCCCATAATTAGTTTCCACTATAGGCATTTCAAATCATTTATAGCATACACAACTTTCATAGCCATAATCTCAACATTTCCATCATGCTTCAAGATCATGCATGATCCTTCTTCTTGATACAAGACAACATGATAGGGAGTCTCTTATGAGAGTCACCAATTTAGTATCATCTTTTTTCAACCTTACTTGTACATAGTTTCTTATTCTTTATTATACATAATTTTCCTATGATTAATTGTACATAGTTCAAAAATTCTAAAATACAAAAAAATATAACATTTCAAAAATCTAAAAACATTCAAATATTTCAAAAAAAAAAAAGAAAAAATTATTGTATGCATCATCCATGATTTACACTACTACTACTATGTTGGAACTTATATTTTTTGTTCCATGCTATTGTATGTTGATTTATCTACATTACCATGCTTTACTTGATCTTCTTTGAGTGTGTGCATTGAAATCTAGTTACTTAATTACTTCACTCTACCCATTGAGGTGGCATTCCTATTTCTACATTCAAGACACACATCAATATACATACCCATTGGAGGAATCTTTTACATGACTACATCATCTAGGTTATGTCATTCCTATACTCCACACTCTAAGTTATCATGTTGATGTACATTATCTACTAGCTTACATAGATTACTTTATCGACATATCATTAATATCTAGCGCCTATGTATTTCTTAGCATATACCTAGTTTTGTACTAAAAATGTCTTTCATACTTTCCCTCTTGATTTGATTAGTTAGATGTGATTATATATTTCTAATCTTTAAATGCTTTATCTTCTTGCTTAGCATAGCTTGATGCGATTGCATTACCACTTCCTACTTGTATCTTGTGTGTGACTTAGGACATTTACCAATGTCCTTTACTTCTATTCATATGTGTGCCTTAGAACATTTTCCAATGTCTTTTATTTTTACTCTTCCATGTGCTTGTGGACCTTGTGCCAACTTTGTTTGTTTCAATTATATTTGTATGTGAAATTTGAACATCGCTTATATACTTTCTTTCTAGTTTGAGTGACATGTGCCCATGTCCCTTGATTGCTTGGCCCCTTAGCCACTTTTGTCTGCTTCTTACTTTGTATGATTATTGCATGATTACTTTTCTTAGTTATAATGCCATGATCCATATCATGCATTTCCTTTATTTTTTAGATGCCATGATGGAAATCATACTCCATCCCTTCTTGCTAACAACTAATAACTAACACTTTCAATTCTAGTTCAGTACATTACACATGTTATTACATTGTTATATCTATCTAGGCATACCCCTATTGATCTAACAATCTCTCAATACAAACCTTGATATATCTTGTCAATTATCATTGCTATATCATATCTATGTAGCATAACACACTTGTAAGGCTCTTTCTTCTAAGGGCATTCATTACAATGTCTTCATTCCTACCCTTAAAAGAGGGGGAAATAAATAGGGGTTTTTTCATAGAGATTAAATCTCCTAACAGTCAAAAAAATAGGTTTTAGAACACTCAAAAAAAAATTTAGACATTAGACTGGGTAGATAGCAAAGAATCTAAAATAGTTACCAGATTTGCCCCTAGACAATAGTGCAAAGTTGGTCTATAGCATTGAATAATAGGGTGCCCTATTTTTGGTGCTCCTATCCAAATAATAAAAAAATCATTTTTCATATAAATAGATAGAAAAGTGAGTTTAGTCACAGGTTTTTTAGCTTAGTATAGTCCAAATTCAACATATTTTAGTATAGTGTTTTCTCAAAGAATCTAGATATAGGAGGCATCATACATAGCATGATGTCTCTTACTTATAGTTTCAGAATAGGTAGTTGATATAACTTCTAGATTAGAATCCATGTTTTAGACACCAGTGATTGGGGGTAATGTGCATGTCACATTAATCCTCCCCTTTTTCTAAGTTTAATTTATTTTCCAAGCATTTCTTAGCAATTGTGTGCCTTAGTCCATCTACAGGTGGTTGGCATCCTTTTTCAAGTTTGGATTTCATACAATCTTAGCTTCCTAAGTACCCAACATCCTATTTTAGCTTCCACATAAGTCTAATGTACTATTTTTAGAGTGGCTTTCATGCAAGCCTAATCTCCATCTTTCGAAATACCCAAGAGTGACCTATTTTCTATCATACATTCAACTATCCATGCCAACATTATTAGATAATAGTACATTCATGGGCTTGAGAATCCATATCATATGACATCTATCCATATCAATATTACTTCATATATTCAATTCATAAGGAAATTATGGAGCCAAAGGACCAGTTATTCATTGTATTCTTGAGCCACCTATTCAAAGGGATTGGACACACAGTCCAAACATTGATTGACACATGCATGATTCGTTAGCTTCACTTAGTTGGTGATGATGGAGCCAAAGGGCCTACGTTTTCATTCTTAATCCATGTCAAAGGAATTGAGCACTCAGCTCCATTCATGATATTAATTTTAGTATAGCATACACCTAGCACAATCTAGGATCACAATAGGTTTTATATTAGTTTATGTACCTAGTGAGATGTATTTATTCCTTTCTCTTCCTCCATATCTTACCTAGATTTTATAGATTATTATTTTAGATATATCATATCTATTAAAGATTAATCTACTCTATGTTTTTCATTTTAGATTTACACTTTTCTCTCTCTCTATGCACATCCAACATCACACAACTTTATGAGCTTCAAATTTATAGGTAAGTTCATGTATGCTTTCTATTTTTCCTTTATCCTAGTATTTCATTTTATTGCATTACTAGAATAAAGGGGGCACAAATGTAGTTATATAAAATGAAAAATTTGGTAACTTAAGTGTGTCTAATGACACCCAATCCATAGGTCCATCTTGCTTACTCTCATGACCCTAATAAGCATGTTTTCACTGATTCTAAATCATTCATATCCTCCCAGACTGATCCCTTATAGACCCAAATTTTTCTTTATATTCTTAATCCATCCCCCCAAGTCCTGTTAGCCATGGAAAATAGCATTGAAACTTATATTATAGCATTGAAACCTAGGGTGTCCTATTTTTGGTGTTATTATCCAAGTGCATTTTGGCTTCTAACAGTCACATTCTTTCAAATCCTTATCCTAATTCATGTCATCCTGATGTAAATTAATTTAACCCATGATCATTAAATCCCCTATAAAATTCTATTAAAATTATATTAGAAGGTTTGGCACTCATTTACAAGAGAGAAGCAATAATACAAGCAAGACTACTCAAGCACTTTTCTCTATTCTCTACATATAGCCATCCAATAGTATTTCAAACTTATTCAAATATTTACACTAGTCCTTAGTCATTCCAAGTACACCTATTTGTGCATTTTCATCACACTATTGCACCAAGCACTTCAATGCAAGAACTACATATAGATTGATTCCTCCTCAGAGTATTGGTATGTAGGCAGCATGCCCACACATGGGGTATGAAGTGCATCCAATGTATTCCTTACACATTAACCTCTCCTCTCTTTTCTCCAAATTTTACATTCAATTCAAGCACAAAGAGGACATAGGGAATTAAATACTAAATCAAGTACACAACAATATCTATAGACTTTTAGGCTTTGATATTTCATAGATATGGTCAAATAGACCTAACACACAAAACCCAAAAAGCTTAGATCACTAGGACAACAACACCAAGATATAACTAAAACATCAAAACCTAGGGTGTCCTACTTTTAGTGCTCCTATCCAATCAAAAAATGAACTCCATATTCCTATTTGTGATAGTATTCCAAGCCTGCACATAGATTTCTAGACCTTGTCTCTATCAGAACAACATGAAATTAAATAAGTTTAATTTTCTCTCTCTCACTACTATTTTTAGAAAATTCCTTACTACGGTCAAGTTTCACAAATTATTAGCTTATTTATTACATATTATTTACTAATTTTATATACTCATACCTATTTATTATTTAGGAATTAAACATATAATTTTCCAAAAATAAATAAATCATAATCTTACTGACATTTCTTTGCTTGATTATTGTAGAGTGCATTATACAACCAAACATGGTGAGATTAATTGCATTGAATTTTGTAAATATTTTTAAGCTTTCCAAGAAGATTTAGACATTTTTGAAGTCATCCCTAATAAGGACACTAGTGCAGGTACCTTGAGATCCAAATAATTTAATCAAGTCAACATGGTGGAAGCATTTGAATTCCCTTTTCAAGAGGACAACCAACCTGATGATGTCCCTAAGGAGATCTAGGGCTTCCAATAATTCTTGAAGAAGACTTATCCTTTGAGTAATAGAGATCAAAGGAAGCCATTAACTACCTCAATTCCTCTAAATAACTTTGGAACTCCTATAGACACTTTTTCAAGAAATGATCAAGAACCACCCAAAGAGAGTGCCTCTAAGAATAATATTGATGTTCCTAGCTCTTCAAATAAGATTGTTTATAATATTGTTGAAGACATGAAAAGATAAAATCTAACATCACATTGCATGAATTAACATAGATCATAGAACAAAGGGACCTCTTATTGGAATCCTTATCAAATAAATCCAAAAAACCACCTAAAGTTGATAATGTTAATTTGGCTTTACACAAATCTAAGACAAAATATCCTCTTTTCTTGCTCACAGTCAAGATTTTTGATAAGAATTTGCACAATTGTTTATTAGATTCAAGTGCATCCACTAATATCATGTTAGCAGGTATTTTCAAATAACTTGGATTGACACCTATTAAGTATGATAAGGTTGTCACCTAATAAGACAAATCTAAATTCAAGGCTATTGGAAAATTATTAAATGTTCACATGTAGTTGACCTTTGAGTTTAGAGTACAATAATTTATTGATACCCAAGTTGTTGACATTATTGATTCATATGGACTACTTTTGAGTAGAGAATGGACTAAATATTTTAATGGATATATGTTCATGGATTCTTCACATTCATGGCTACCTTGGAAAGGAGTTTCAAACTAGATCAGGGTTAAAAGAGAGCCAAGAATGAAGCATATGATCACTTAGTATAATGTTTTCAATGAAAGGGTCACCATAATTGACTCAGACTGAAGGGTTTTCACCCTAGAGACTATAAAGGTATATGATCCTAAGAATACCCATGTTATGCCTAGGCTATGGAAGCTACATTTTAATGGTGCTAGGTTAAGGGCTAGTGTTTTTCTCAATTTTATTTTATTTTCTAGTTAAAGAAGTAAAAAACTAGATATGGGTATCATAGAAGACCCTATTTTTTTTTGTACATGTGATCCAAATTATTATGAAGAGATCCTCTTTGTCTTGGGAAGAATGACCTATAGATAAGAAAGCAATAATTTAAAGTGATTTCTAGATGGATAGCAAGGTAGATTGCCTAGAGTGAGCTAAATCCAAAAAGACAAGCTTACTAGGAGACTGTTAATCCACTCTTTTAAAATAGTTACGTTAAAGGAAATAAAGATGATATACCTGCATCAAATGATAGAAAATATTGAAAGGGAGTAAAAGAGAAAATGAATGCTTAATAAAGGAAATAGACCAATTATAATAATAAATAGGTCGATACCAATGCTAAATAAGTCAATTTGGGTTCAAAAAATAGGTGAGGACTCTATGGATGGGTAGAAAGATAGAAAGTGAAATTTGGTTCAGGGTAAGTAGGTATAAATGACTTGTTATTTCCTACCATAGTGACCATTGGTAGTTAGGGTGACCATCAGTGGTTAAGGTGACCATCGATGGTTGGGTGACCATCAACAGTTGAAGAATGACTATTGATAATTAGGGTGACCGTCGATGGTTGTTATGGGTTCTGAGAAGTGTTGCATAAAGCTTGGGCTAATGAGGTCAATGATTAGGTAGTAGATTTTTAAAGGTTTGGTTAGGTATGGGAGCCTAGAAGATATAATGTAGAAAGGTTAGAGTTAAAAATTAAGTAATCAAAACTTGAAAACAAAAAATATACTTAACTAGTTATTTTATAGTTGGTAGCTAATCCAGAGTAATTATGGTAGAGTAACGGTACTTTACTTGAAGAATAATTTTATCAGAGGTTCATATCATAGTTGTTGACTTGTTAGAGGGAAGAACTATAAATTTATTAATGTTATAATCTCCTTATGACTGCTAGTTGATAGCTTAATTTCCTAATTGCTTAATTCTTAGATGGATTGATCAATCCCTTTCTCGCCCCTATTCCTCTCTTTTATAGGCAAAAGAGATGGAGGTATAGGTTATAGAAGGGGTGAAACTCATTAAATAAATTTAATTCTTGATGTGTTATCTTACCACATGAATTAAATTATGATGTGTTTGGGTTCACACATAGATTGAATTTGAGTGCTCAAGGGGTAGGGATCTAAATTTCAGTGGTCAAGGTGATTGTCGATGGTCATGGTGATCATTGGTAATCAAGGGTCAAAGGTTAAGTGGGGTGAAAAGGTATGTTAGTGATTTTTTTTAGATAGTTAACTAACTTGACTTAGGTTCATGGTCAAAGGATAGCTAATTGTTTGATCTAGGGGTGTTTTGACATCTAGAACTGTTGTGTGTGGTTTTCTAGTGTCTATATTTTGCCCCTTTTTGTTATGTAGTTTGTATCAATAAGATGTAAAATAAAAATGAATTATAGGTTGAAAGTTTTTTTTTCCTAAAAATATGAGTAATTTTTCACTCTCAAACTAAGAGTGGGTGAGGTGAAATCAAATCCAGTATGGGTTTGATAAGTGGTTGATGGTGAGTCACAAGGTTGGTGATAATGATGGTTGGGAATTTGAAGCACAAACATGTGCGCAAAATGAAACTAAGTATTATATCCAAGATCATACATAGACTATGTTTCCATGATTGGTAAATAAAAGATTGGTTCTATAAGGATAGGAGATGAGGTAACTAGGCCACAAATTAAGGCATAGTTAATCAAGTTATTCTTATCAAATCTCCTAGATAGGGTCAATGTTTTTGTAGGTATTCAAGGTAGGAAGTGTTCCTAGGAAAAACACAAATGGTCTAATGTGCACTAGGTGATGAAAATTAAAATGTTTAACATGGTAATGTTGGTTGGTATGGTTAAAAGGATCAAGGCAAAGTCATCACAAAATATGTGATAGTTTAGGCTAAAATGGCCAACATTGAGGTGGACATGGTTGGTAAGGAAGATGGAGAAGGTAATCTCCAAATTTGGGAACTAGGGTAAGTGTGTCAAATTTTTGAAAAAGTTGATATCCTAACCATAGATAGTCATGGGTCTCAAAAGTGACCATTGGTGGTCACCTTGACCATTGATGTTCAGGTGGCCAAACCCTAAAAGTGTGAAGGTTAAAAGGTGAAATGGTTAGTCATTTTCACTCATTTACTTTTTGAATCTTGACTCTGTGTAACTATATCCTTGGATTTTTTTGTGAGAGTGATGATGAGGTGGTTTTTGAGTGGTTAAATATGATATTTGTGTTGATTTTGACCAATTTTAGACTATGTAAGGTGGATAGGGGTGTGGTTGGGTAGTGGGACCTAGGATTGCTCCTCGATGATGGTCAAGAAATGAGGTAGGGGCTACACTAAATTGATATAATAGATGGATTTTGATCATTATTCATTGAATTTTGTTGATTTTTGGTTAGTTTGGGAAGGGGTTTGGGTTTTCCCTAGGTATTTAGGTTATAGGTTATTTTTTGTTGAATTTATAGTTGAAAATAAATTTTAAAGGGTGAGATAGGTTGAGAGAGGGTAGTGTAAGTACTAGGTAGGTGTATTTTAAGTTAGGATCAGTTTTGGGTGTTTTTTTGGGTAGGTTAGGGTTAGGTTTTTCAACTGGTAGTTACACATAATGATTATTAGTGGTCATACCTAGCCATTAATGGTCATATCTGATTGTCGATAGTTGATGACCATCAGCCAAATAAGGACTCGACCATCAATAGTCAAAGTGACTATTGATGGTCGACCAAATGGCTATGTGTTTTTTATGAAAGAAATTAGTGATATTAAAATTATTTATCATTTGAATGTTAGGGGTAGTATGGGTTAGGGTAGGTTAAAACTAGATGAAGAATTAAAAAACTAGATGTTGGTCATATAGATAAAATAGATGCAACTAAGTGAAAATGGGGTGAAAGGATGTTGTCCATGGACAAATTACTTTATATAAAACTAAGTGTGTTTGCTATATTTAATTTTATAGGCATGAGATTAGATCTATATGTAGAATTAGGTTCCTCAGATCTTTGCAAAGATCCACCATGGGATGATAGATGAGGATTGGGCTTATATGGAGGTGGTTGGCCTTAGAGTGATGATGCACTAGCAGTACATGCCATGAGATGTGATGATGATCATGTCCCTAATCAAGAGATGTGATCTAGCCATGAACACCTTTATCCTACTAATTGGTGAGATGATTATCTTACTAGAGGACATACACAAGATCACATGAATAACCATTCAGGGGGAGCTGATATACCACATTGAGAAGGAAGAGAGAGATGAACACATGGAACTTCTATATAGTGATGATCATGATTTCATTAGGTTTCATATAGAAAGTTTTCACTATAAACCTTTATATCATAGGGCTAGGGATGATCAGAGGTTGATGACTATGATGAAGATGGGGATCTCCTACTTTGTATTTCTAGATTTGAGTAGTGGGAGGTTTCCCTATCTGTTACTGGGAGTCTTGGTGAAGATGTTATTGGGTTGTATAGTATTTGGGTGTGACCCTATTTTTTTGGTATAGATATATAGGGATTTAAATTTCACAAGAGATATGACATCATTTTGGGGTTTATGTTACACTACTGGGCCTATGAGCACATCTAGGTTCTAAGGCCAATGGGGCTACCATGGGAGGGATATGCCCAAATAGAATTCAAGGTGGGTTTTATGCATTAGAGGAGTGATTAGACACTCACAAGAGTAGGAGGAGGTATATGAAATATTGATTGGTTTAGAGGGGCACTGGAGGCTTTAGTGGTTGGAGATGTGGTTTAGAAGCCATGTTAGCTTTTTGAGTTGGGCCCACTATACTAGGTACATTTTATCATTATAGAGCTCTAGGTAGATTTTAGGGAGGAGATAAGATAAGAATAAGATCATCCCTTTTGATAAGGTTTGTAGCTAACTTAAATTGATACAGGGGATTCTAGATCCATTCCTAAGGTATAAGCAGGAGGATGCCAAGTTTTTACTTTCAAAATCATAGCCTATGGAGATGGCTCTTGATTATGGGGAGTTTCCCATCAGAGCAAATATTGATGATGTAGGTTTTTTGATGGATATGTAGCATGGTATTAGGGCCTCTATAGAATGGCATATTTTGGATGGGATGATGGGGGTAGGTAGCATATAGATGTGGACCTAGCTAGTGGGGGTTCACAGGTATAGGTATAAGGAGGTGGCCCTAATGGATAGGCAAGAGTAGCACTAAGCACTACATAGGCATAGGTCACAAATTTACAAGGGTAGGTGGATATTTTATTGGGCTAGGTTGATATATTATAGGGTTAGTAAGCCACTATGATTGGTGAGAGAGACCAAGCTAGGTCTACACTAGTCTAGTTCACCCAAGAGTAAGATGCTCTAAGATAGAACAAAGGAGTAGTAATAGCACCAATAATTCTAATAGGGACCATTGATATGAAAAAGTTATATAGCCACTATATAGGATTTGTGGTATTATGAGGTGATAGTCTTCATGCACTGACTAGAAAAACCCTAATGGGGTGAGTACAGAGCTAGCTTGGTAGGTGGTGTCAGTATGGTAATACCAAGTTAGTGGGTTGTATCTATAGCTAGATAGACAGGCACCTCAAGAGGGTAGGTACTAGATGTCAATGGTGCTTTAGGGGAATAGGTTACGATATGATGTGTATAGGTGTATATGATTTTGATACTAGCTTGTGAGCTCATGCAGTGAAATGTATATGTTTTGAGAGAGAGAGAGAGAGAGAGAGAGAGAGATGTACATTATTATATGTACTATTTTATTTTGATGAGACATGATGTATATGATGTGATGATAATATATAGATGTGATTTTATGGTTCATGATTCATGGTTTAAATGTTTATATGTTTATTATGATTATGCTTGTGAGATATAGACTCACTATCTTAAGCATGTGATGATTATGGATGATGTTTATGATCAATGGTTATACATGATTCTGATGATGTGATGTTTTATTTTATATATGGTTATGATGTTTATGGTTATGGTTATGATCATGGATATGTGATGTGGTTTATGATTATGGATTTAATGTTATGACTTATAGTTATTTTGTTAATGATAGCACATAAAGTTAGATAACCTAACTAGATGTGGGAAAAGAGATGAAAATCATGAGACCTACATCCAAATGGATATATGAACCAATTATGGGAGGATAATGAAAAATGCATGATGCTTCTTCATTGGTAAGGACTAAAAAAAACCAAATTTATATTGGCCTAAGTAATATAATCCATTTGAATGCTTCACATTAACATGCATTGGTTATTAAAAAGGTGTCTTGATCACATCGTGTCAAGTAAGCTCTTGAATCCCTTGATTTGTAAATGGTATAAAGGGGAGATGGGTGATAAGTGTTGTGAAGGGTAGTGTAAAATCTTGAGGGTTGGTTTTCCCCTTATATAGGTGACTTAAGAACCATAATAGACAAGTCCATGTTTTAATGCAATGTGTAGATTGATCGATGTGGGAATTCTACTGATGTTATATATGAAAGATGATTGTAGCTTTCTTGGGATAGCTTATTCTTGATTTTGATATGGGATCTTTTGTTGTTTGGTTTTTATAAGTTATAAAAATGATTGATGTAGGAATATTCAAATGATTGGTTTGAAAAATTTGACTCAGCCATCATTCAAGGGAGTGGTCTAAGTTTGGATTTATTCATTTTTATAGCTATCCTTTAAGGGAGTAGTCTATCCTTTTAAACAATTTAGATTTTGGGTAGTTATCCTTCAAGGAAGTAGTTTGCATGCTATAGATATTTGACTCAAGTGATATTTAGATATACCAAAAAAAATTGATGCTAGGTTAGACATGGATAAGTTATATAGGCTTGAATTTTTACCTTTATGAGGGAAAAACTTAGAGAAAAAGAAGGTTAATTATAGGTGAAAAGAGTGGTTTTGAGAGACGATGACTATGGGATTTTGTCTTATTAGGGATGAAAATTATCCATGAGAACCATGACATGGGTAGAGCCATGGTACCCATATTTATAATTAGCCTATGACTGTGATGGTTAATCACATGGTTTTATGTGGTAATCAATTTTCCTCAAAGGGATGGGATGAAGTTGTGAGGAAGGTGAAAATATCATAAATCAGGAGATGATCTTAAGTTAGACAAAAGGTGGTTTTGATCCTTTTTTAACAAAATAAAGGATGTAGGTGCGAAGCATTGAGAGGCTCAGGTTATAGTTTCCCTTTAAGAAAGGACAAAAGATAAGATCCTAATCCATACTTGTGGGTTATGATGTAGGGTCCAAGCCAATTGAAATCAAACTTCCTCACTTATTTTTCTCCATATTGGTCACATGTTGATTTTCCTTTAGGATGAGATCTCTGATGTTGAATCCTTTTTCTTTAAGGTGCTTCTTATAATCACACTTGACTCACTCGTGATAGACACAAAGATGGCTAAACATAGCTAGGTGATGCTCATCAAGTAGCTTAAGTCATGCTAGACACTCTTGATGATAGTCACCCTCAAAAATGATGCCTTGTAGGGATATACTAAGAGAGGGAATCTAAACTTCAAGAGGAAATATTTCCTTTGCTTCAAAGACCAGAGAGAAATGGGTAATACCTGTAGAGGTTTGAATGCTAGTGAGATAGGTCCACAAAGTAAAGGGGATGTGCAAGTTCCAATCCTAACCAGAAGCATTGACCATTTTGGTTAGCATATTGTTGAGGGTTTTGTTAGAGGCCTCCACCTATCCATTTTCTTATGGATGATATTGTGAGGAAAATCTTAACTTGATGCCAAATTCATCACAAAGTCCTTGGACTTTTTTATTTTTGAGTGATTTTCCATTATCGATGATGATCTTATGGGTAACACCAAAATGGTAGATGATATGATGATTGATGAAATAAAATATCTTGTCAACTTTAGTTGAGATGAGATGAATAGCCTTCACCCACTTGGTGAAATAATTAGTGGTGGTGATGATGGAGTGGTGTTGTTGTTAATAATGATGATTGATTTCCCTAATGAGATCTAGTCCCATTTGTGAGAAGGGCCAAAATTCCTTGGATACTTGAAGGCCATGGGTTAGTGTGTGATGTAAATTAGTATGCTATTAACATTTAACACACTTCTTTGCATAATCACAATAGTCTTGGTTGAGGGTGGTCCAATAGTAGCCAAGGTAAAGTATATGTTTAGCAATAGCTATACCACTAAAATGTCCCCGACAGATCCTGTTATGCATTTCCTTGATAACATGGGAAGCTTCATGACTATGTAGGCAATAAAGAAGGAGGATGTCAAAAACATGTTTGTAAAGTATTCCCCCTAGTATGGTATAATGATAGGTACTTTGAACAAAGACTCTTTGAGAATTCCTAGAGAGGTTGGGAGGAATGATGTCATGATTGAGGTAATCAAAGGTTTTCTCATACCAAATATTTGATGAAGATTCCTCAACACTAAAAATGGTAGGGAGGTCAGATTCGATATAAGAGGGTGTGATAAAATGGTGAATGGTTAAAAGAGTTTAGAATCAGAAGGCACAAATGGGATCTAGGAAGCAAGGCAAGCCATTATATCTATCAACTTGTTGGTGGATCATGGAACAAATTAGATAAGGTAACGATCAAATGATGTTAAGATTACATCTACTAGTTGTTTGTACTATTATAAGAAATCATTATTATATTGGTAGGATCCATTGATTTAATTGACCATAAGTTAGGAATAAGCAAAGACACTAATCATCTTAACTCCCAAGGCTAGAGTGGTTTGGATACCTAATATTAGGGCTTCATATTCAGCCATATTATTGGTACACTCAAAATCAAGTTTGAAAGAAAGAGGAAGAGGTTCACCATCAAGGGGAATGAGAATAACTTTGACACCCCCACCACATTAGCACGTCGAGCCATTATAGAATATGGTCATTTGGTAGGTGATATCTTCTTGAGAAAGAGTCATGACAGACTCATCCAAAAATGCAAGAGGATGTGGTTAGTTTTCTAGAAAATGAGCTTCATCCAATTGATCGATAATGAATTTCCCTTTAATTGACTTGTATTGGAGCAACTCAAGGTCAAAATCATCTAATAACATGAGCCACCTAACCATATGCTAGTTCAAGTATGGTTTAGAGTGCATGTACTTGAATGGGTTAGTGTTGGTGATGACAAAGGTTTTGTGATTGAGGAGGTAATGAAAAAGTTTCTAAGCCACAAAGACTAAGGTGAGGCAAATATTTTTGGTATGGGTGTACCAAGTCTCATACTCTATAACTGTTCAACATATATAGTAAACAGCTTGATCTTTGTTTTTTTCATCATGGTGAGCAAGCATTTCCCTTAAGGAATGGTCAGTGGTGGAGATATAAAGGTAGAAGGGTTGCTTTGATTTATTAGGGGTAAGAATGGGTGGAGAAAAAATGTACTCTTTGATTGAATCAAAGGATTTTTGATAGTCCTTAGTCCACTTAAAATATGTATCTTTCTTGAGAAGATGGTGAAAGGGTTGACATATATTTAACAATTGAGATGAAGTGGTGAATGGATTGGAGCTTGCCTTATAGTCTGTAGAGTTGCTTAAGGTGGGTTGGAGGTATCATGTCGAGGATTGATCTAAATTTGGTAGGGTCTACTTTGATTCCTTGAAGAGAGATGATAAAGCTAAGAAGCTTTCCAAACAAGACCCTAAAAACACATTTTTTGGGGTTGAGTCAAACATAGAAATGGATTAGGTTCTCAAAGATAATTTTGAGAAATTCTAGATGATCTTTATGGTATTTGGATTTCCCAATGAGATCATCTACATATTTCTCTATGATTTTTTGGATGAGATGATGGAAGATGTAGGTCATCGCACACTAATAGGTTCTTCTAGCATTCTTCTGACCAAATGGCATGATCTAATAGTAGAAGGTTTCCCATGGGGTGATGAAAGAAGTCTTATGCTAATATTCAGGGGCAATCAAGATTTTATTATATCCCAAGAAACTTTCCATGAGAGATGACATCTTGTGATCAGTTATAAGATTAATAAATTAGTCAATGTTAGGCAAAGGTAAGCATCATTTGGACAAGCAAAGTTGAGGTCATGATAGTCAACATAGAGGTGAAGTACCCTTATGGGCTTGGTAATAGGAAAAAAGTTATAAACCCATTGGGGATATTCAATGGGTTGGATGAAGTTGACTGACAAGAGGCACTGAAGCTCATTTTTGACTAGAAGGGTGATACGAGGGTGCATCTTATGAATCATTTGCCTAACAAGCTTAGCATCAGGATGGATGATGATGTTGTGGAGAGCTATGGAAGGGTAAATTTCAAGCATATCTTGATAGTACTAAGAAAATTCTATGTTTAGGTCATGAAATAAGGAAGGGTAATCTTGTTTCTTTGAAAAACTTAAGGATTGACCAATCTTTATAATGTGAGGGTTATCTTGAGTACCCAAGTTGACATCGATAGTGGATTCATTCAACATGGTTTAGATTTTAGGAGGAAGGAATTTATGGATATAAGAATCCCCTATACCAAAATAGGTGAGGATGGAATCATCATCTTGATGTTGGATGGTGTGGATGGTAGAAGAATCATTTTCTACCATTTCAAGATGAATCAGAGGAAAGGTTTTAGTTTGGCCAACCTTTTGATAAGTTAGGGGGGCCAAACTAATGGTATTGACTAATAACAAAGTTAGAAGGGATGTTTTATAAATCCTTAGACTTTGAAAGAGATGGGGTTATCAAGGGTGGAGCATCCTCATCAATGGTGGTGATGGGTTTGGATGAATCGATGGGTTGTTATAGTGAGATGAACCCAAAGCCAAATAGCTCATGAGGTTTTTGGGTTTTAATCAAAGGTAGCTTGTGAGGTCTATATTCATAATGGCCAAGGTCAAATACCTTCTAGGAACACCTATGAATGTAAAATTTGGAAAATTATGATATTTCAAAATTAGATAAATCAAAAGTAAATGGTCAAGTAGAAAAGGTGGTGAAGGAAGTGAGAAGCGAATGATCAAGTCCACCATAGATGAAATGGGTATGGAGGTTAGAAATCCTAAAAAGAATTATGGTTATAATATTGGGATCATAAATAAGACTATGGTAAAGATTACCATACTTTGAAGGAGTAGGGAAGGCATCTAAGGCCAAAAGATGATACTCCCCTAGTGAGAGATGTTGGAATGTAGGTTATAACAGGTCCTCTATGGGGATCTGAGAAGAAGGGATAGATGAGCTAGTTGAATATTCATCAATGGTAGGGGTATAATTTTTGTTGGTTGGTGGTGAGGTGAATAAATGAGGAAGAATAATGTTATTGGGTTGATATGTCATGTTGTTAGATGCAAAAGGACTAGGGTCAGCTTGTATAGTGATGACCTAACCCTCGTTTAAGCTTGACACATTGATGCAAAGTGGATGGGACACAACTCATATAATGGATCCAAGGGCATCTAAGTAAGATGTATTAGAACTATCCTTTTAAAACATAGAAGAGCTCTAGAAGCATGAAAGGTCCCAAGGTTATGTCCATAGTATCATTAAAGGAATGGATGACCACTATAGTTTCTGACATGATGTTCTTTGGCAACTGAAGTTGGTCATAATCATGAGAGGAGATAATATTATTACTATATCCCCCACCAATCATCACCATTTTGATGAAATTTTTATTGATGTATGTAGTGATGAATAGGGGAGGATAGGGATATTTATGATGAAAAAAAGGTATTTATATATCCTTGAATGTTGTAAGGGAAGAAAGTCAAAGGGCTCTAACAAAGGCTGCAAGAGGTTGAGGGTATTTGGGTTGGACCTCTATATATTTCAAGACCTCTATCAGTGCTTGGTAATGATAGGGATAAGTGTTGATTAGTTCATATAGGCTCATCTTCACTGGTATTTGGTGAAGTTGTTTCATAACTATTCATTGGATAGATTCATAAGGGTTAGAGGGAGAGACACCCAAAATGGATATTTTGGGTTTTGGAAAAGGTAAAGGTGAAGGTACTTGAGTCTAGTTGGAAGGTTGAGGGGTGGAAGGATATGTCCATGAAATGGACACTTTGGCCTTTCCTTTATCTTTTTATTGGGCCTGATATTGGGTGACCATATGGATAGTGTGGATGAAGGGAAGAGTCAAGCTAGAAGGCTACTTCAGTTCCTCCTCACTCTGGAATGAGAGTTTGTATGTGGGTAAGTGTTGGATAGGTTTTTTTGGTGTTTGGAGTGATAATGGGCTTAATAGAGGTTCATTTTATAATATATAATCCTCATCCCATAAGTTATGGACAAGTCTTTGAGAGCTTTGTTGTTTTTTATGTCATGTCTAGGTGTCCTGTGGTATGAGCCGATTACACTATCATTAAACCAAGATGGTTTAGGAATTGAAGGGTCAAAGGGTTTGATAGGTGGTAGAATTAAGGAAGAATTTTGTAACAACATTTATAAAATGGTCAAATAATATTTGAACAAAGGTGTTAAGGGTGATGGGCTTTGGGTTTTTGGGGTGGGAGCCTTCTTAAAATTAGGCTCCACCACAAAATTTGTAGGTGGTAGAATGGTTTTGGTAGGTGGGTTTGATTAGGATTTCTTGGTGTTGGATGGTTTTGAGGTGGAAGGTTTAAAGGTGAAAGATTTGGAGGTGGGTGATTGAGATGATGAAGGTTTGGAGATAGGTGGGTAGGTAGAGGTAGATAGTTTGGTTAAAAATGATGGGGAGTTTGATGTTTTGGAGGGGGTATGTAAAGGTATAATAAAAGGAAGAATTTTAGCTTGTGTATTTTTGTGAGTGTTGGACTTCTTAATTTAAGGATGAGCTTTTAGGATGAAAGAAGGATGGGGTTTTAATATAGAAGTTAAGAGGGAAGTGAGTGGTATGGTTTTAGTTTTAGGTGGGATTTTGGGTGGTTTTACCTTCTTGGTTGGTTTGGTTAAGGTTTTCTTTGGTGGAATATATGGGTTTAAGTCCAACTTCAAATATGGGTGGATAACGATAGGAGTAATAATCTCCCCTAGGTTCTTGATAGGTTTGATTAAAGAGTTGTAAGGTGATTTGATAATTTTGGATGGAGATGGTTTGGATGGTTCTTCCACAATTTTAGAGGGAGAGGTATTTGATGAAGGGGTCAAGGTAATGATAAGTTTAAGGGTAGGTTTGGTTGAAGATGGGGTCGATGAAGGTGAGGTTGAAGGTTCATGCTTATTTTGATAGGGGAGCCCAAGATAGTTCCAAAAGGTGGCTCGATCCATATTGGGTTGAGAAGAGAAGTCTAAGCCTTGGACCAACCTAGAGAAGGGTTTGTAAATTGGTTTGGTCCCTTATGCATCAGATTTAAAGATTAATCCCATAGGTTGAGGTAATGGAATGGTTTATTCACCTTTATCCTTGATGAAAGGTTCCAAGATTTGGGAAGATGTTTCCTCCATGGAAGGAGTAGATAAGGTGATATCTATTTATGAAATGGTTTTTAAAGAGATAGTGGGTGGTTCCATGATGGGGGAGGAAGGTGTGATGGCAATGGTTTCCTCTTTTGGTATTTCTATCAAAGGAGAGGTGGGTAAATCTGTTATCTCATCAAGTAAAGGAAAGGGGGTGGTTGCTTCCTTTGTTTGGGTATCCAAAGGAATGGAGGGTGATTCCACCATTTTAATAAGTGGAGTGGAGAAAGAGGTAGTTAAGGTAGTGGTTTCCTCAATGATAGGTTCACTAATAATTACATTGACTATATATACCTCATGAGCATGAGATAATTCTAGTTTGTTGTCATCATGGTTAGTAAAAGGGGCATGATTGGGAAAAGGTTGTTGAAAGATGTTGAGTGACTGATTTGAGGGTGCATTGGGATTATCTAATGCAATTTTTCCTTTATCAATAAAGTTTTAGAAAATGGTTTTAAAGGTGTTACACCTACTAATGTCATGGCTAAAGACATGGTGGAAATCACATAGATCACTCTTATTGTACCAATTGGGCACAGGGTGAGAAGCATCAAATTATTGAGGAGGTTTGATGGGGGGAAACTATATGATGTTGGATTTAAGAAACTTATCCAAAATTGAATCATATGACTCCCCTAGTGAAGTGTATTATTTTAGGGTATCCTGATTTTGGTTTTGGGTTTATTGATTGGAGGAGTTAGAAAAGTTGGTTTGGTTGGGTTGGTTGACAACTAGAGGTGGAGTCATTTTAAGGATAATCATGTTTGTGGCCACCTTTGGTTTGGTGTTAGGGTGTTTAGATTGGCTGGTGATTTTGAATTGGAAGGGTCATTGGATTTGAAGCTCAAGTTTTTATTTTAAAGTTTCAACTTCCCCTCATTGATCGCCCTAATTTCTAGTTTGTGTGCCATGGTGAAAGCTTCATCAAAAGTTATAAAGTTTTGAACTTGTAGAGTAGGGGATATGTGTTTGGCACAATATTGAGAGAAAATTTCAATTAATTTAGGTTGGAGTAAAGATAAATAGAGATGGTTTATAAGACCTCTCTATTGAGCTATGAAATCAGTGATTGATTCATCATCAAATTTCCTAATGGAGTAGAGGTTGGTGATGGAGACCTTCTTCAATATATTGATCAAGAAGTGGTCTAAAAAGATTTGGGTGAGTTAGGAAAAGGAAAATATGGAGTGCTTAGTGAGAACACTATACCAATCTAATGATGGTCTAGATAAAGACATAGGAAAGGTTTGAAGGAAAAGAACATCATCATAGGTAATCAAGTAGAAATAATTTTAAACCTCTCTTATGTGTTGGGGGTCTTCCTTGCTTTGGAACTTAGAAAATTTGGGTAGTTCTAATTGAGGAGGGTAAGGTTAGATAGGGATGGATGGGTGAATAGGTTCATTATAGATTTGGTTTTAAGACAAGAGGTTGTGATCCCTATAGATATATGACTCTAGGTTGGTCATTTTGTGCATCAACATTTTGACCAAATTTATTTGGGGTTGGGAAGTTCCATAACTGTATGGTAAGTTTTGTTAAGTTTGGGTGGATACAATATATGGATAACTGGTAGAAGGTTGAGAAGATGCAACATGTTGGTATGTGGTCATTAAGGGTTGGGATGATGCCATATAAAATGGTTAATGGTCACAAGAGCCTAGGTAGAAGATGGATCTATGTATCCTTGTGGATTAAGAACATGTTGTGGGTAAGATGTCACAGGTATTTGTTGAGGATTTGATGTGGGTTGGTTGGAAGGTATGATCAGATTGATAGATTAGGGAATTGATATGGATTGGGTTAGAGGTATAAATGGGTTAATTGGTTTGGCATGAGTTATAACTTTGGTATTGATAGTTGGAAGGCTATAAGGTATAGAAAGCACCACATTTTGAAGTGGGGTGGAGATCAGTACATTGGTATTGATAAGAGGAGTAGTGGAAATATGGTTAGAAGGTATCCCCATAGATGATGGAGTATGGGTAATAAAAAGTGAGGTTTTCCCTATGTTGGAGGAGTTTTTGGTTGGTGTAGGGGGTGTTTGGTTATTAGTTATGCTATTTGATTGATTTTGGATGGAGGTAGTGGATGGGTTATTGGTGGAGGAAGATGTTTGAGTCATCATAGGTTGGGTAAAGGTAGCAGCAACAAAGGTGTCTCCCATAATATAGGGAGGCATCCCATAAGGTGGATCCATAGGTGGAACCAAAGCAAGGGTGCGGTAAGATTAGGTGTTGAGGTAATGTTACAGAGTCATGGGGTTGTTATCAATGAAGGTGGAAAAATATGCATTACCTTTGACAATAATATGAGGTATTGTAAGGCTGGTAGAAGGATGGGGATAACCCTCAAAATCTAAAGTATATTTCATGGAAGAAGAAGAAGAGGAAGGTGGCTCTTGGATGGTTTGATTTCTCAACTATTGTCTAGTAAAAACCATATGAGAAATAGAAAGGAATAAAGGAAAGCTCATAACTCAAACACAAAGAAAACAAAATAAAAAGATCTCAAGGCAATCAAAAACATACACTATAGTGCATTTAAAATTTAGGGTACCTTTTATCTCACTTTTGGCTTATGCCTTAGTTGGAATGTGTGAAGGAGAACCTGGTTTATTGAATAAGTACCAAAAAATAGGTCTATGGTTAGTTTCATGTGTTTAAGAATCTATGTTGAAAATAAATATGTGACCTGGTATTGGGGCCTACCCTCTTACTTCACACACAAAAACAATAAGGGTGTTAATTGCTTAGCTAATATATACTGATTTCCAAAGTTTAGACTCAACTAGAGAGATGAGTTTTGGTTTCTCTTCTTGATAATGACCTCCATGTAAGATATCCAAAGGGTGAAGGTGATCCAATAGGAGATGAAACCCTAGTTAAGCCTTATGTCAATTGTTATGATGATTTGATTGATTTAAGTGGTTTTTTATGGTGTGTGATAAATAAATGAAGCTACAATTGAACTACTTTAGCCTTTAATTATAACTACATGAGTTAAACATACAAGCAATCAATGTATGCAAGGTTTATTTTATACCTAAAATAAATTTTGATTTATTTATATAAGCATAGAATAAGGAAGAAAAGGGCACCTAGATGCTACTATGTCCCACCGGGTATGCCAAAATGGTTATCTAAATTTTAGTTTATTTTCTAATTAAAGAAGAAAGAAACTAGATACAGATATGGTAGAAGAACCTATTTATTTATGCACATGTGATATAGATGATTATGAAGAGTTTCTCTTTGTCTTTGGAATAATAACCCATAGATAAAAAATCACTAATGTAAATGGGTCGTTAGATGGATAGCAAGGTGGATTACCTATCATGAACTAGATCTAAGAAGCATAAGCTTACTAGGAGATTGTCAATCCACTCTTTTAGAATAATTAAGTTGAAGGAAAGAAAAGTGAAATACTTACATCAAATGCCAAAAAAGATTGAAAGGGAATACAAGAAGAAATAAATGCTTTATAAAGGAAATAGACTAATTATAGCAATAAGTGGGTTGATACTAACACTAAATAAGTTAGGTTGAGTTTAGAAAATAGGTGGAGATTTTTAGGATGGGTAGAAAGACAAAAAGTGGAATTTGGTTGAGGGTAAGCAGGCAGAAATAGCTTGCTATTATTTCCTACCATAGTGATTGTTAGTGGTTAGGGTGATTGTCAATGGTTAAGGTAACCATTAGTGGTTGGGTGACTGTTGATGGTTGAATAATGACCATCGACAATTAGGGTGACCATCAACAGTTATTGTGGGTTCTGATAAGTGTTGTAGAAATATTGGGTTGATGAGGTTAGTGATCAATTAGTAGATTGTTAAACTCTTGGTTAGGGATGTGAGGTCATAAGATATAATGTAGAAGGGTTTGAGTTATAAACTAAGTAATCAAAACTTGAAAACCAAAAATATACTTAACTACTTGTTTGATAGTAGCTGATCCAAATTAATTTTGGTAGAGTAACAGTACTTTTCCTAAAAAATAATTTTGGTAGAGGTTCAGGTCTCTATCATGATTTCTAACTCGTTAGAGGGAATATATACTTAATGCTAGAAACTCTTAAGGATTACTAGTTGATATCTTGATTACCTAATTGCTAAATTCCTAGATGGATTGATCAATCCCTTTCCCACCTCTTGTTCCTCTATTTTATAGGAAAAAAATTAAATTATGATGTGTTTGGGTTCACGCATAGACTAAGTTTGAGTGCTCAAGTGGTAGGACCTAACCGTCAATGGTCAAGGTAACCATCAATGATTGAGGTGATCATCAGTGGTCGAAGGTCAAAGGTCAAGTGGGGTGAAAAGGTAGGTTAGTGATTTGGTTTAGATAGTTAGCTAACTTGACTTAAATTCATGGCCAAAGGTTGGGTAATAGTCTAATCTAGGGATATTTCAACATTTAGAACCATCATGTGTGGTTTTCTAGTGTCTAAAGCTAGATCTAGAGTAGTCATTATTCTAACTGATCCTATTAGTAAGAAATACCATGATTCATATAGGCTCTAGTTCCCATGTACCAATAACCTTTTTGAATATGAGGCCCTCATTTTAGGCTTGTAATTTACTATAAAAAATAAATTCAAATAACTAGTCTATGGTGATTTAGAACTAGTAGTCAACCAGGTGAGAAGTAAATTTCAATGCAAGCTCTCATACTTCAAGAGTTGTAAATTTAGGGTCTAAGATATAATTTATTCTTTTTATGCCTTTAACATTTTTTCATCCCCAAAGAGGAGAACCAAGTTGTTGATGAGCTACCCTCTACTATAGCCAACCTCATGCCTGACCAAGACTCATCTAACTTTAGCATTGAGTTGATACCTTGTCCTTCGATCCCAAATAATGTGAATCATTTTCAAGTATTTAGTGATGATTAGGATCTTGGATTTCATGGTCAATTCAAGAGAATTCAAAATCATGTCATTGATGAGGATGAAAGTACTTGTGGAGAAGGTAAATTTTATGGTAGAGTCATTCAGCTGAATGACAATAAGATCCCTAAGGGGATGATTGCCTTAAAGAGATTGTTTGATCAAGAAAAACTATTTGAGACCCCAAAGGTTCCCAAAGTAAGTGGGAAAGATTACAATGAAGTTGATCTTGGCCCTCAAGATCAAACTCAGCTGGTCAATGTTGGAAAAGTCTACACAACTACTAAAAATAAGAAAGCTAAAAAATTGTTAATGAAGTACAAGGATGTCATACCCTAGTCTTATGATGACTTAAAGATATTTGATCTAAGATTCATCACTCATACCATCCCTCTCAAAGAAAATTTTAAACCCTTCAAGAAAAAATAAAGACCTATGAACCCAGTCCTAGAGCCTATGATCTTCAAAAAGGTTAAGTGATTATTAGATGCTAGAATTGTATTTCTCATTAGGCACTCTACCTAGGTGGCCAACTTGGTACCATTGAAGAAGAAAAATGGTGAAATTAGACTTTGTATTGACTTTAGAAACCTGAACAAATCATTTGAAAAGGATAATTATCCTCTTCCCTCTCTTGACCAGGTAATATAAGTTGTTTTAGACTCAACCATGATGTCTTTCCTTGATGGTTTTTCAAGATACAAATAGGTGTTTGTGGATAATTAAGATAGGATGAAGATAACCTTCACAACTAAGTGGGGTACCTTTACATACAAGAGAATGAATTTTGCGATAATAAACACAAGAGATACTTTTCAAAGGTCCATGGACCATGATTTCCAATATTTTATTGGTAAGTGCATCATTATATACATATATGATCTAACCATTTTTTATAAAAATAGGGAAGATCACTTTATGCATTTATATCAAGTATTTGAGAGATGCAAAAGGTATGGAATCTCCCTTAACCCTAAGAAAATCATTTTTTGTGTTATTGAAGGTAAATTGTTAGGCCACGTTATAACTAAAGATGGGATTTTTATAGATCCTAAAAGAGTGGAAGATATATCTAAGATAGAGTATCCAAATATTAGAAAAGATTTAAAATCATTTTTTGGTTAGATAAACTTTGTAAGGAAGTTCATTTTTTTATTTTTATAGATTGTCAAGCCATTGAATGACATGCTGAAGAAGGATGCCAAGGTCTCATGGAGTGAATAATCCAGCAAAGCATTCAATGACATCAAAGAAGCTATTAGTCAAGCTCTAGTCTTGATAAGTCCTAAATTTTTAAAATACTTTTATCTCTACTCTTTTGCATTTGACCATACTATGGTTATAGCTTTAACTCAAAATATTGATGGGTGTGATCACCCAATAGCTTTCATAAGTACTAACTTTAAGAATTTTGAATTGAATTATTCATTGATTGATAAATAAACATATGAATTAGTTAAGGTAGTGAATAAATTTATGCAATATACCTTAGAAATAAGGTGCATATTATTATACCTAACCCTACCACAAAGCTTATGCTAAGCTATAACGAGCTTGGAGAACGTAGAGGTAAATGGATGTTAGTTTTGCAAGAATATGACATAGAAATGAAAACTATAAAACTAGTAAGATGCCAAGGTCTGATTCAAATGGCTGATAATACCAGCCCTAAGCTAAGTATTATGCAAGTTGATTAGTAAAACTTTCAAGCTAGTGATTGGTATAATTACATAATTTATTTTATAATTAATGGTACTTATCTTATAAGACTAACTAGGGAACAAAAGAGGGCTCTAAGGCTTAGGAAACTCATTATCTAATTAAAAAATAGGGTTTTATAGAAAAATAAATTTTAAGGGGTCTACCTGAGATGTGTCTCAAAATAATAAGCTACCCAAATCATGAGCACCTTCCATGAGAAGTTTAGCAATGGGCACCCATCTAGGAAGACTAAAAACCACAAGATCCTCAAAGCTGGCTAATATTGGACAACTATTTTTGAAGATGCTCATACACACATGAGGGAATGTCACTCATGCCAAATCTTTAACACCAAATAACCTAAGATAGTAATGCCTTTATAACCATTCATGGTTGATAAACCCTTGACACAATGGGGGTTGGACTTTGTAGGGGTAATCAACCATAATTCATCATAAAGTCACAACTATATCCTAACTACCAAGTATTATTGCACAAGGTGGACTGAAGCTATAGCCACCAAACAATACAAGACTAAAGAAGTAATCAGTTTAATGGAGGATAACATATATACAAGATTTGAAACTCTAATCTCCTTGGTGTGTGATAAAAGATCCACATTTATATCCATAGAAATGATAGAATGGGCATATTATAATGGCATTTGTCTTAAGTTTTCATCCAACCATTATCCTTAAGGAAATGGATTGTCTAAGTTTACTAACAAGAACTTAATAAAACAAATCAAGAAGCTTGTCATAGATAAGCCCAGGACTTAAAATAATCTTCTCAAATATTCCCTATGGGTAGATAGGATAAAGATTAATCAAGCCTTAAAGGCATCACCATTTATTTTGGTGTATGGCCAAGATCATATCTTCTCTATTACTCTCAAGCTACATACGTACAAATTCATGCAACATTATATGGAAGAAATCTAGGAGATTAAAAATTCAAGATTTATAGACATCATCCAAATAGAAGATGCATGGGAGGAAGCCTTTGCTAATTTTAGTAGACATCAAACCATGGTGAAGAGGTGGTTTGACAAGAGATCAAATATTAAGGTGTTTAGACAAGGGGACTTAGTTATCCTTTGGGATAAAGAATCTAAGCCTAAGGACAAGCATGGCAAGTTCACATCTCTATGGATTGGCCCCTATCAGATTGTAGACACATTGGGTGACAACACATTTAGACTCAAAGACTTATAAGGAGTAGATTTCACACTACCCACTAATGGGAAATACCTCAAGCATTACTTCTCTATTGCTCCCCCTAACATCTTTATGGAGCAAATCATTAAGATAGTTATACTTAATGTAGGTAGGCTAGTTAGTTTTTTTCCTATCCCTTGTTTGTACATAAACATGTATATATTTATTTGTTTCCTTTTGTTTCTTACTTTGTTTCTTTTATTGTGGGTTTTCTTTTGTTTCCTTATTCCTTTTTTTTAATAAGTTGTTTTGGACAACCCATCTTAAATTTTATTTAGTTTGATTAAAACTCCAAAGTCTAAGAATGTAGGTATTAACCTAATGCATGTGTTGACCATGGATCTGAAATGTGAGCCTAATGTTTTGATTTGAAGAAACTGGTAAATACCAATGGAAGATGCCAAATACTCCATGAGAACTTAAACATTATCTTTACCTAAATTTATTTTTAAGTAGATTTGCACTTGTGGGATGAAACTTAATCTATTGAGGCATAGTCATGCTTACACTTAACAAACATCCTTACCTGGGACAATGGTTATAGCCATAGGTGATTTTTTGAGGATCAAACACTTGAACAAATCCTTAAACCTGGCTACCCTAGTTCCCAGCCTTATTGAAAGCATAAAAGATCTAAAAAAATAAAAAACTAAGAATGTAATGCAAAACCAAAAGATTTTCAAACATAGGTGATTTTTGTAATCTCCATCGGGGCTATGGATGTTTGGCTAGCAGTGAAATAAGGACATAATAGGATCCAAAGGCATCTCTATCAGGGTTATAGATGCATGTCTAAAAGTAGAGCAATGCCCAAGCCTTCCCTAAACTAGAAACATGGTTTTTCATGAATATCCAAGCATGCTCCAAGTTAGTGTTAGTGATTAAAGACATGAAACGTGAAAGTTGTCCCATAAATCCCAGGACAAATAGCAAGTGGAATCAAATCACACACACATCATGGCTATGTCTCAATGTTTGATCCCAATTCTACAGGTGTAAGGTTTTTTTCAACCATAAACTGATATAGATAATGGCATTGATCAAGTAGAGTGGATGACCTAGTTGTTTATCTGAACTAGAGTCTCTAGGTTCTAACATATTGTTATGTTTCCCCTGGAAGTCACTATTTGTTGAGGTTAGTTTACCCCAATTTTTTAAAATTAGGACCTTTGAGATACTTTAAACCTTAACCCTAAAACCATGGCATGTTTTGAACATTATTATAATTTGAAGATCATCCACTTTGATAAAGTTTGCATATTGATTTATGGTTTTACTTTGAGCTTGCCTAATGTTGCTAACAATAAGTCTTCATTTATAAAAGATATAGGTTTCATGGAGATATTAATGATAGATCATGCTTAGAGTTTATAGATTAACTCTATTCGGGCTTCATTTTTTGAAATCTATCCTTCAAAAAACCCTAGCTCAAGCCCTTAGTTCAAATTTACATTTGGCAAGAGGAAATTGGAAAGAACATTTCAAATTAATTTGGACATAAGTTTAATTTTCATGTAAGGATTATTCATATTTATTAACACAACCAAACATTAAATTTAAAATCTTACTTTGTCCCTTTTATTTTCCTCCTTTGTTCCCTATATTTATAACCAAGTCTAACATTCATGATTGGAAAGATCCTTTAAGTTTTCTACCATGGTACCCTTTATTATATATTTAACCTAAAGCCTTAATGTTAAGGCCCCATTCATGTTTATCAACATGAATGATACCTCAATCTTAATGTTTTAGCCCAAGTCTTATTTCATCCTGTGTCCTAACTTAAAAACCTCACTTCTTTGCAGATCCAACAGCCTGCTTTTAAGCAGAATTGAAGATCGGACAACTTGAGGGAAGCCTAAAGGTTGGATGGGCCCTAGTTTTAAGTATAAGATTAAGCCTAATTTTTATCATAAGGCCTTGTTATATATTTTAATACAACAAAAACTTCATTTAAAACTTAAGTTTTTAATTTTAATTAATCAAAAGAACCAATCATGTGTAAGTACCTGAATCATGATCCATGATTTGAAATCACTCATAGATTTAGATCCAACAAAGTGAATGCCACAAAAAAAATTCAAAAGGCCAAAGAATCCCCATAGATTTACCACATGACAGTCCTAAACACAAGAAATTATGAGATTAAATTTGATGTCCTCATGAACATCATTTGACATCCATAAGGCCATCACTGACATCCACAAGGTTTTCAAATTTAAGCTCATCTAACATTTGTACTTAGACAAAAGGGACATATTTTATGCCATTTAAAGGGACATTTTATATTATGATTTAAAACTTAGCATAAAAAATTTTACTCTAAATCTTTAGTATGTTGATTAAGATGAAATAAACCTAGCTTAAAATATTTTTGCCTAAGTTCTTTTATTACTATGTACTGATTAAAGTTTTGCATCTTTTTAGATCTAATGGCTCATGTTGTATTGGGCTTGAATGATCCAATGTTGTGAGATCACTGATAACTATTTAATTATTCTATGAGAGCCTATATGATTGACATGTGGTAGATGTGCATTCAATATGTGACTGGTCTAGGATACAAAGCTCATAAATCCTATGTAGGTCCCAAGTAGCACAACTACGGGGCTCGATACAAAGATGGCCAATGATAGGTAAGGTCTCAGATCATAATCAATAACCTATGTTGATTCATGGGAATGATTTAATGATATGAATTAAAAGGCAATTTAAAAAAAATAATGGCTAGTACTTTAAGGGCATTTATGAAAAATGCTATGAAAGGTGCCAGATAGATGCCAAAAAAATGCCATGTAAGCAAAAAGAGACAAAAATAAATATCTTGTGTGCTTGAAAATGCAAATATATAAATGCAAAGGTCAAAATAAAATCTGAGGCATGTATGAGCCAAAGTATAAGTAATCCATCACCACTAAAGATTTAGGAGAGACCCAAACTTGCATAAAATCTGAGGTATGTTTTCAAGGACACAAACTATGACATTGTTGCATTTAACATTGGAAATTATAATTAGTCTAATCTCTTCTAGACCATTGAGGAAATACAACCTATCATAAAAAATAATTGAATATTACCACTATAACCAAAAGGTATTATGACATAGTTGTAGTCCAAATGGCCAATCTCCACCATGCGGCCACCAAACCAAAGGTAATTCACTATATCAACATCCTTTCTCCCATTTTCAAGGACTACAAGATTGAGTAGGGTTATATTATTCATGAAAGGACCTTTAGAATAATTGCATTAATTTCCTCTTTATCCTTTGAGATTTATTACAAGCTTCTAAAACCCCAAGTGGATTTTCCCATTACTAAGGAATGGACTAGCAAGAATGATCTATACACCATCCTTAGGCCATGGTTTCTCCAATGGAACCATGTGATCTGAGACCCTATAGGCAACATCCTAATTTCTTAATTTAGAAGGGGGGTTCTAGTAATTATGACCTTATTAAATAGAATATCAGGAGCCCCTTTAACCACTTATGTTAATAAGAGTTGGGTGTCTTACATCTACTTCATGGTAGAGAAAGTGCTCGCTCCCCCAATTGGAGATATGATCAACATCTATTTAAAATGAAAATTCATGGCCATTAAAAATAAAATTAGTAACTAATTCTTCATGATTTATTATTTTATGGATTCCTTGCTAGCCTCCACCTAGATCCCTTATATCAAAAATTGGTTACCTAAGGGTAGATTCACAATCTCCCACCACTATTCAAAGCTACACATATTCAAATATAGGCATAACATCCAATTCATCTATGATTGTGTATCCAGCCTTAGTAAAAGCCATCACAGGGATCCATATGCCTAGGGTAAGCCCTATAATCAAGAAATATGTGGAGCTAATGGGATACATTTGGTTGTATCCATATTGT
The DNA here is from genome assembly GCA_037957365.1 of Torreya grandis. NCBI lineage: Eukaryota > Viridiplantae > Streptophyta > Pinopsida > Cupressales > Taxaceae > Torreya > Torreya grandis. Next base: position 733,066 of record JARHVA010000616.1, on the reverse strand, counting down.
ACTATGATCAAAATTCAAGGGATTTTGATCCAACCTTACAAGTTACCTATCTATGTTCCCACCAAGTTGGCAGAGTAAGAAATTGCATAACAACTCCTTAATGGTGTGGACAGAGCATGCAAAGACAAGAAGAAATGCCTCCTCCATTATAATATTTTAACCATTGGTATAATTGTGTTATAGTATTGGGATTCGGTAAATATTATGGCCAGGAATATGGTCACTTTTAAACTATAACTTGATGAGCTAAAGATATAGGACCCTAATGGTATGGTCTCCACACACTTGAACTCCAAGAAATATCTAGACTAATGTATGTGTACCAACATGGTATCCATGACACCATATATATCAAAGCAAATAATTTCAAAGAAATATTGGCTAGGATTAAGAGACATAACATTAGACATGAGCATAGACTGACTTGTGATTAGAAGCCACCAAGTGACATATGGCAAATAGGACCTTTGGAATAAAATTTCCTACTTGGACCTTCAAGGTCCCCTCAATATAAACCATAAGTATAAGGGAAACAACCCCAAGTATATATTACATAAGGTCTAGGTAAAGATAAGATGGAAAAGAGACTTGGTGAGGGCCCATCATCCTCAATCCCTCTTGACATACTAACATCTCCAAATAAATACCTAAGCATGATTGTCATGCATCTTGATGTGATAATGGAATATATGCTTAAGGTCCTTAATAAGGCATATGGGTTTGATGAAGAAGAGGAACAAGATGAGAAAGAAAAAGGGAAAGAATCTGCCTTAGACCTAGTCCTAGTGGCACCATTAAATAAGAGAAAGGCAGAATTGGCAATGGTCTTAGTTGGATCAAAGAAGCCAAAATTAACTTTCACTCACCCCATTAGTGAGGTAAACTTATTTAGTGATGAATACCCCATAAATAGAACAATCATCCCTAATTGGTTCATATATGGAAAAGTATAGAAAAACCCACTTGGCACCACTCATGGGCCCTGACCAAGACTGTTAACATTGATGTACATTATGATATCAAGTCATGGATAAAGGCTTTGATGAAGGAGGAGGAAAAAATAATAATAGTGGTCATTGTAAGGTCAGGTAGCAAGAAAATAGATGCTCTAAGAGCATCAAGAAGTACCTAAATGGAGGCTCTTGAACCTTCAAAGTACACTAAACCAAATACTATTATGCAATTCAATCTAGAGATAGCTAGATTAGAGAGAGTGATAACTAGAAAATCCATGGTGGGGACTGAGGAATTCACCTTTCATAAGGTTAAGCCATTTGTGGGATTAAATCTAGTTGGAGGTCAATAATCTGGTGAGCATCCCATTTATGTAGAGGATATTGAAGAACTAATTGAGGCTCACTCAGCTCAAGTCAGAGTTGGCATCAGGGGGATGAAATAGATAATATCTAACTTGGAGAAGTAAAATGAGGATTTGAAGACACAAGTTATCTTATCAGTGCCTAGGGCAATGGTCAAGATGCTTGAGTAATCCTTGATATGTTTGATGCATTGAAAATAATGAAGCTAAGGTATAGTGCATTGGTGAAATAAAACATAATGGCTAAATGTCTAATATCCCAATAATAAGCTTCATAAGATAAAAAAAAAATATGGTTAATCAAAATTAGATTTGGAAATCATATTCATAGTTTTAAATCATAAAGTTTAGGACATTTTAATGCAATTTTGGGAATTATTGTTGACAAAATCTAGAATCTAGATGTATGGTCCAAGGATCTAGAGAGACTCCTAAAAGAGGATGAGGAGCTAATATAAAGGATTGAAAATATCCTTGGGATAATGTCTCAAATATCTTATATAATCCACTATCATGGGCATCATCAAGGATGATGAGTTCAAACACAGGGCTACCTTTGGTGACCTAAGAAATAAAAACTAAGAGTCAAAACTAGTTTGGGGCAAATAATAGTAAGGTCCTAGATATGATCCTTAATATAGGATAAATGATATTTTAGGCCAAGAACATCAAAGAGGACATCATTATAAATGAAAAAAATTAGATGCTCTTGTTGAAAATGAGGAATAGTGTCTTTTAAGACCAGCTGTGGACTTGGAACTAGTCAATGAGAAACACTAAAAGGCTATGAAGATCCTCTAACAAGAACAAGAAAGTTATCAAGAGCAAGTCCCACTATCCAATTAGTTGAATGATATTTATTTTGTAAAAACCTCATAATTTTTTGAAAATATAATATCCTTTTATAAAGGCATATGCTAGTTTGTTAGTGTATTAACTTTAGACTAGTTTAGTTTGGAAAAGCAAAAGTATTCTATAACTTTGTAGAAAAAGGATAGTTGTCTTTACTTCTTGTACATTTGTATCTTGTAACTAACTGGTATACTACCTTGTCCTCCTATAAAAGGCAGTACTACCATTTGGTAAAGAGAGAATTTTGAGAAAAAATTGGTATACTATGAGTAGTTAATACAATCAAGGAATTCTGTAAAGATTGTCCAAGTTTGTTTGTGTCAATTTTTATAAGGCTTTTTCTCAATTAATAGTCTTAAGTCTTAAACTTGAATAGTTTCTATGAATTTTAAGTTGTACCTTTGATTACAAGGTTGATAATTTTTATTTATGCTAGATTAGTTAAATGGTCTTGAATTTACTTCATTTTATTTTCTCTGCATTAGAATGTGCAAATGTTATTTGAGTGTGGTAGCAAATATTTAAAGTAAATTTAGTTTAATTGTACTTCTTTTATCATCCTTTAAGGTTTACCTAGTGTGTAGTGAGATCTGAGATTATGCTATTTTACACTATATACTAGTTAAATTCATACTTAGTTGTAATTAAAAATTTGGTATAATGTTTGAGGCTAATATCATAAATCACTTATTCTCTTTCTACTTTACCCTTCTCTTTACTTCTTTTTTAACCAGATCACTTTAGTTTAGATTTCATTGTAAATGTCCATTTAGAGTAGTCTATAGTTTAAGCTTTGATCATAATTCACTAGTATTACCATAGATACTTATACTTTGAAAATATTGGGTCCATGATGGCTCCCAACCATAAATTAATATAAATTTTGTGGAATAGTTAAACATTGCTCTGCCACTATTTCACCATAAGTAACATAAGTTGCCAAAACCTACTACTCATGCTCTAAATTCCTAGAATTCCAAAATGAGAAGTGTTCTTTGAACACTAAGGACACATGTGATATATTTAAAGGCATCAACACCAAATTAAGGTTATCATGCACCAAGTAGGGAGATAACTATGACCATCCATTAGATGAGATCATGGAATAGTCTCTTCAAAAATTACAAAAATATCAAAAAATCAAAAAAATTCAAAACTCCAACAACATTTTTGGCACCTAGATGTTCTATTGGATCCTTGGTATCTATGTGTTAGTTTCATGTGGATGGATGGAATATTTAATTACTCCTATATACAGATATCTATCACACTTCTACTTGAGTGTGATATAGGCATACACAGATACATGATCTATTCTCATTTCAAATTTTGGGCCTTCCCTCTACTCATGTCATGTATACATTGGGGGAATCCACTTTTTTGATCTTGATATAGACATGTTATATGGTTTGATGATCAAACTTCATTATCATGTTTGAGCTTACATATGTACTTACACATGCCTTTATCCATGGTTATATCTTACATAGGATACTTTATATGTTATATACTTGAGTTTTTTCCTAACACATTTGATACATGGACTACTATGATATGTTTATGTTCATTGATTATGATTTACTTTATGCACTTCATTGAGCGTCTTGTCTTACTTTTTCAATCATTTGAATATGATCCTTTGCTTATGACCCATGTACTTATGCATGCTTTCATTGACATTTTCATATGTCATTATTTATTTTATGTATATTTGAATATAGCTTACTCTTATTTATGGACATTTGACTAATTCATGTCCCTTCGATTGTGTGGCATTTGAACATGCCACTTGTTTTCAGTTTATTTGGACCATTTTATTTTGACATGCTTTTGAGTTCTCTTGTATGTGTGTTTGTTTGTTTGTTGAGATTATATTATTACTATCTATACATTTCCATTATCCTTATCATACATCTTAGGCTGTGATCATATTGGTTCTATGTTTTTTAATGCTATATCTACCTAGATATGTTCCTTCTATATGCTACATGGTTATATGCATATATTATATAGTTATCTTATCCTTTTGAGGTGAGATAAATACCAGTTCCTATCTTTCCCTCACCTCAAAAGGGTGAATATTAGTGAGGGCATGTCATAGAGGCATGTTCTCCTTACTTGAAAAAAAATTCAAATTCAATGGGAGCATGCTTTGGAAACATGTTTTCCACACTCATTCAATATATGACACTTATATTAGTTTTCAAATTTAGTGGGGGAATACTTTGAAAGCATATTCTCCACACTCATTCAGTACATGATACTTATATTAGTTTTTAAAATTCATTGGGGACTTGTCATATGGACATGGATTCTACACATTCAAAGTTCCCAAATTTAGTGGAGTCATGCTTTAGAAGCATGTTCTCCACACCTATTTAGTATTTAGCATTCTTAGTTTACAGTGGGGGAATGTTTTGGAAAAAAATTCTCCACATTTGTATTTATATTAGTTTTTAGATTCTCCATAGATAATGGGGGCATGCTTTTTAATCATGCTCTCCACACTTAGTTTTTTAAATTGGCTAAAATACACATTTATATGATTCAGATTCATAGTTGTGTTTAAATTATATACATTGGTACTATTATTATATACAATTTTAGAAGGATACATATCGAAGTTGCATATTTTATGCAACATATGCCTAATATTACAAAATCCAAATTATTTTCATATTCCAAAACTCTTTTATAGACTGTTACCACATCATAGTCTTTTTTTGTACTAATACCTTGCAAAATTTTATGGAGTTTATTAAGATAATATATTATCATAGTTGTTTCACATTTTGGTATGGTTGAGGTGATAAACTAACTTTATGTTTCCAAGTTTTTAGGTTGTAATTTATTTTATTATCCATCCTCACTATGTTATAAGTCTCATTGGGTTGTACAGTTGAGCTAATCTCAACTGCCAGGTGGTAACTCTCCTCTACTCCAAGGTTGGGGGTATGTGCCTTTTGGTCTCTTTTTATATCTCCTTGGATATGTTAACTTTCAATATTTGTTTATATTTATCTTAATCTTAGTTTTAGAGCCTTAAAATGATATATCATTTTCAAAACAACTTGCTAATAGTCAAGACAGTTACATCAACATAGAGGTGTACTCCTAAACCTTACTCTTTTAATTTCAATATATTTCAAGTACTTTTAATCCTAAATTATATGCATTTCAAGTAATTTCAATCCTAGATTATATGCATTGATTATACACTGTAACATGTTCTTGGTTGTTTTTTAGTCACTAATAAAGCACTCAAGTTGGGCACACACAAATATAAGGTGTGCATACATACCCAAGTATGCATTATTTTCCTTTAAACTATAAATTTCATTACCATATTAAAGGGGGGAAATGTAGATGATATTTATACAATATATATCACTTCAGTCTTATACACTTGGAAAACTTAGATCTTGGTTGTTCCTCTTAGTTCTATACATTTTATACTTCTACAAGTTTCACATTTACTCTATATTATTCCACTCGGCCTATATCTCTTAGTCTGAATAGTATTATGTTGATGACATAAACCTTCTCTCTTGATTAGAATACTTAAAATGTACCTTATCTTCCATCTCTTTAAATTTTGAACCTATACCTACTTTCCTACTCCCTAGATATTAACGTCTAGGACAAACACTAGCATCGATGATAGTGTCCTAACCTGATGCAAGTGTCAAGTACCATAAAGTCATCTAATTAGTAAATGAAACATATCTTAATGGTTGGACTAAGTGATTAAATTTAATTTATTACTCTAAATAGATTTATATAAATATAATATCAACTCTCATTCATTCTCCACCTAGAAAAATATCAAAGAGACCAAGGCAACTTATCAAAAGTACTCTATCAAGCATTTAATTCAACAAATATTTCATATTTCCATACCATTCATAGGTAAAACACATCTACATGTATAAATTACCAAAGGAGTATCCCAAGAGATTGATTTTCCAAGTTACAAGCTAGGTCACTATTGTATTTGCTTTCCACATATTTCATGATTCACACACAAGCCAACATGTAGATCTAGCACTATGTCAACATCAAAACCAAATAAGTATATCACTTCCTTGTCATTTGCATACATAGTTTAGTTTTAATTTTCATGTTTATATCTAAGTTTATTATTTAATTGTCCTATTATAGATCTAATTATCACCCTTGTGTTATTTCATTTCTATATAACCCTTTAATCAAATATAGGGTTAATAATAAGATCACCTTAGATTGCATTTTAGGTTTCAACAATTATATTTCTATCTTTTCTAGTATATTTTATAAATCCATATATATATAAAAATTCAATATATTTTATAGCAATCCCCACAATGACTCAAGACTACTAGATAAGAGTAATGGTTTAGTTCTAGAAAGTTTGATTTTTCTGAAGAAAAAAAAAGGTAGATTTAGAAGCCTTCACATCTCAAAAATCCTTTCCACACTAATTTAGTAATGTGAACCTATACTTTTTGAGTTAAAATTATTAGATCTATATTATAACATAAAGTCAAAGAATACCAAGAAAAGTTGTTCCTGACAAGGTGCCCCAAAAGGATTAGCTATTATTAGCATTATTCTTTAAGTATATAGGATTTCTCTTATCATCATTCATGTGCATGTTGAAATGATATTATTAGCTTTATTTAGACTTAAATAAAATTATTATTTATATGCATGTTGAGTGGATATTATAAGCTTTGTTTAACTTTAAAGCAGTTTACTATTATTAGTTTTCTGTAGCTATAAGACAGGGGTTTTCCCTATAGTAATTTAAAGTGAATAGTTGATATCTCTTCCACATAGTTTTTTTTTTGTATATATTCTCTTATTATCTTTAAAGAAATCTTTGTTTATTACTCTTGTAAATATGTGTCAATTCAATATAGAGGAGTTTTGATTTATTACAACACACTAACTCCTAATAGTTAATATGTTGTCCCCTAGATTAAATCCTCAAACTAGTCCAATAATATTAGATAAAACTATATTTTTCATGTCCCATCAAATGAGGTCAGACTATTTAATTTTTGGATTAAATATAAGAGATCCATCTAACTATATTATTAATTAAATCAAACTACCACAAATGGATGTAGAAGAAGGAACTAATTCCTCACACCTAATAAAATAAATGTTTGAATAGGCTTTGGAAAAATAAATTGATGAAATGATGCACAAATTACACATATTCTCCACCAAATTTGGAGAAGCACAATAATAGATCTAAAAAGGAGGCCCCTCTAAGGGTCCACACCCTTTAAGGTATACGCAAATTTTAATATCTCAATGTTTGAAGGGAAAATATAATTTGATGCCCTTAAAAATTGTATCACAAAAGTATATTCATGTTTCTCAATAAACACTTTCTCAAGTTAAGATAAAATTACACTTTCTCTGTAAACATTGAACCCCAAGTCCAAAAATATTGGGAAACATAGAATAAATAATCTAAGGAAGATACATAGCATGAATGTATAGTCATCACATATCCCTCTTGGAGTGACTTTGTTGATGTTGTTACAAATGAGTATTATCCAAAATATTCCTATGAGGAGAAATAATTTAATGTAAATTTATAATATAGAAGAAGGAATAATATATGAAAAAACACACAAATAACTTCCATTATTTATCAACAAAAACATATTCAAGTATTTTGAAAGGCTTAAAATATTCAAATACAAAAGTGGTATGCATAAATACATCCAAATAGAGATGGGATTTCTAACCATTAAAATGGTGGGAGCATCTTGTCGGTATGCAACATCAATCAAGGAAAAGTTCAAATGAATATGAAAATTTATTAGAGAAAAGTAGACATAATCAAATGGTAGAGGAAACTCCAATTATGGAATCAAGCAATAGACTAGAGAGGCCCCATAGTAGAGGAAAAACATATGGATTGCTACGATAAATCCAAAATAAGTCTCAATTTTAATGGGAAACATATTATAAGGTAAGTGTGTTTCACATACTATCTAGTGTTTTGAGTTATTTTCAAACTCAAGGTAGGTAAATTAGTTAACAAAGAGCACTTGTGAATTTATTCATCATATCCTAACTCTCCTACCAATACATATTGTTGATATCTTTAATATAGTAGATTCTCATGGATTCCCACATGTATGGGCATCCCATTCCATATATTCCATATTTAAATAAGGAAACTAAAAACATCCAAATAAGTATAGAACCATCGTGGTTGGTCACACCTTGAGTAAGTTATTTGTGATAGTGTTAGATAGTTTAATTTCCAAATTTTTGAAGTTAAAGAAATTTTGAGCAAAAGGGAAAGTAATTTTTTGATGTATGCCCAAAATAATAAATCATATATTGACACTAAGATTTGTAATCTAAGAGAAAATAGCACACAAGAATAAGGTTTACTATTGTTTTGTTAATTTTTTGAAGGTATTTGACACTATACCTAAATAGCCTCTAATCTATTGACTTCAAGATCTACAGATCCCATAACACTTGTTATTCTTATGGTGACACTTTATGAGAATGTGGTTAGAAAAATATAAAATCCTACTATTTATATATAAGATATTAATATGACCATTGGTGTTAAACTAATTTTTGTACTTGTTCTTACTTGTTTGGTCTCTTCATAGATGAATTAGTGGTTACCATTATAAGTTCAGGGGAAAAAGGTGATGTTTGTATTCTTTATTATATAAACATTACTATTTAATTATTCAATGAGGACATTATTCTGGTGTCCCATACTACTAAAAACATATAAAGGCATCTTCACATTCTAATCTCATTTTTTGATACTCACAGCTTATGAATGAACTTGAGTAAAATGAAGGTTGTGGTTTTCAATACAATTAAATATCATAGGAACTAATCTAATTTACAAAGTATTTTTTGTTAAATTGGTTTTCTCTTATACCTACCTTGGTGTTCCTTTCAAAGGATATCCTTTCAATACACCCTTTTTTATCAAAGAGATGTTATTTTTAGATAATTAACCTTATTTAGGTCCTTCCTATAGGTTTCTAGGTTTATCTTAAGTCTTAGTTATTTGTACATTTATTATATTTATAAATGTATTTTATCCTATTATTTATAAAGTTTCACTAGTCTCTCTTGTCTACTTGTTATATTTGGAAGTTAATCTCATAATTAACTCCTCCCCCCCACATGGAACACACATCCTCCTCACATTTAAGAGGATTAAAATACTTGATATACATGTTTAAGCTTGCACATGTAACATTTATTATTTCTAACTATATTTATTGAGTTATTCTCTATTATTCTTCATATTATTCAATCTTAATCTTGCTCTTGCTATTAATCTTATATCTTTATGATTCTATTTTAGCCTAAGGCCATTCTCTCTCTCACTCTTAACTTATTCTTGCTATGTGATTTGAAGATTCATTGTTTCAAGGCTTATAATAATATTATAATATTTTTTTCCACTCAATGGTTTCCCAACTTGTCAAATTTATTTTTTCATATTTTTTAGTTTGCTCACTTTTCAATGTAACATTATTCATTTAAGTATTTTCATTGCTTATTTTCAACATTATTCTTTCAATCTTTGGCAATAATTCTATTATAGTATCAGAGTCATGGTTTATTTTAACATGTGAATATTTTAAGCATGTAATGATTTAATAATTTTAATTTCTATAACTTTTCTAGGTTTGTATTATGTAATTTCAACTCCCTCCCTTGTTTGTAAAAGGTTTTCTCCAATTTTGTAATCCCAAATTAAGCTTAAAAGAGAGTGTTTAAAATTAACCTTATTTGGGTCCTTATTATAAGTTTATAGCTTTATCCTAAGTCTTATTTATATGTTCTTTAATTATATTTATAAATACACTTTATCTTAACCTTTATGAGGTTTCACTCACCTCTCTTATCCACTTATTGGATTTGAGAGTTAATTTCACAAATAAATACTCCCCTACATGTCACACACATCCTCCTCTCTTATAATAGGATTAAGAGACTTGACACACATGTTAAATATTGAACATGCAACTCCTTATTAATTTTAGCTCTATTACTAAGCTCTTCTCTCTCATTCTACATGTTGTTCAATATTGATGTTCCTCTTGTTATTGCATCCTTGTGATGTTATTTTAACCTAAGACCATTCTCTCTCTCATGTTAGTTTTTTATTACTATGTGATTTAGAGATTCATTGTTTTAAATATTCTAATAATATTCTAAAGTTTTTCTCTATTCAATGGTTTCCTCACTTGTTAAATCTCTTATTTCACATTTGTTATGTATTTAGTTCTCAACGTAATATTATTCCTTTAAGAATTTTCATTGTTTGTTTTCAATGTTATTCTTTCAATCTTTGACAATAATTATATTATGGTATCAAAGCCATGGTTTATTTGAACATTTGAATCTTTTGAGCATGTGTATATTTGATTGTGAAAAAGGAACATTTTTCCTCTAACTTTATTTTTTTTCTTCGATTTGCATTTAACTAACCAATTTTAATCTTTGTGAACTTAACATTGGTGGAAAAGAAGATTTTTGTCTTATAATATTTAATTTTTCTTTTTAATTGAATTTAAGCAAGTTTCTTTTATCTATGGCATAATATTCTACCTTCTAACCTCTTTTTGCAAGTTTCTAAAAGTTTTTTTTTATTTTTTGAATTGTTTTTTAATTAAAACCCATCTAAAAATGGTCCATATATTTTTATTAGTCTTTTTTATATATTTTTTTTAGGTTTTTTTAAGATATTATCTAAAAACATACTACCAAAATTTAAAATAAAAACCATGACTATATTTTTTTTTAATGTGACTTTTTTTTCAAATAATTCAATACTTTCTTTTTTAACAATCAAATTTCAAAAAAAAAAAATATTATTATATGCTTTTACATGTGTTATATCAATAACATGTGTTTTTAAAGCTTTCCGTTTAAGTTTTCAAAATTGTTTTTAAATCATTTAAACAACATCTTTTTTTACATTTGAAACACTTTTTTATGTTCTAAAACATTTAATCAAAATGTGTGGTGTGTTTTGCTTTCAAAATCCCTTTTTTAATTTTTTTCATTTCAACTCAAAGTGTTTCTTGATAAGGAATTTATGATTTTTTTTAAAAATGACTTCCAAGTTTTGAAAAAAAAAATTGATATTTTTTGGTGTGGACTTATATTTACCGTTTAACTGATTTAAGCTTTGTGACAAACAAATCTCTATATTCAAATCTTGGTTTTTTATTGAGATGAATATTTTTAAATGTTCTTTGAATCAATTAATGTTTCTAATAATTATTTTTTGAATGATAATTAAATTTGCATCTTTTGATTTTGTGACTTTTAAATTGACCATTTTTTAAGTTTTTAAGGAAACTATGCAAAATATATCTTTTTAAAATGATAAAATAGTTGATCTTAATAAAAAAAATTGCATGTCAAAATGACACTTTAAATATTTTACAAACCTCTTTTATTGATCAAATTACAACCATATAATCATCTATTGACATTTTAAATCAAAAAAAATACATCTTTTGGACATGATACTAGTTCTCATGATGAAACTCATTGTACTTATAAACAAATTAAAACTTATTTAAAACTTCTACCAACCTCAGCTTAAAATTATAAAGTCTATGGGATATTCAGGTGGTGGACTTGGTAAGTGTGAAGATGGTATTCTTGAATCTATTTTACCTAAATCTAATACAAATTATAAAGGTCTTGGTTTTAATGATTCGTCTACTTCTCATGTAAATTTGACATCTTATTATTCTCCTCGTCGAAGGTTTTATAATGCAACTTATTTTGATTATATTTATTCATGTTTTGATTTAAAATGTTAAACTTTGTGTGCATTGTATAAAATATGAACATCATGTATCTAAATATTAAAAATTTCATCCATGAAAATCTGGCAATAAATCCACTCATGACACTTTGCATTGTTAGAAAATGATTAAATCTCCTACCTACAAGATTAACATTATTTGGATTCATAAAAATGTTGGGTATTCTAAATAATTTTATGTGTCTTCATGTGATATTTTTATATTACTTCACACCGTATATATTTTACAAACAACACATCTTCTTTGTCTCTATTTTGATTAAACTCAAATTCTTATTATGCATTCATTCTTTTTTGTTACGAAGTAAATATGCTTTGATTATTTTAACTAACTTATTTTTCATACAAAAAATCACACTTTGTGATGAAGATTATCTTTTACTCTATTTTTCTTATTATACATCTTATATGCACCTAAAATCACTCATTATATTATAGTCAATTAATATTCCTATTAGTCGACACTAATTCTGCTTATCCTATTTTGTTCTACTAATTTATCTTATTTCTAGCCATATATCTAATTACCCCTTCAATAATTATTCATTCACTATCATTAGCCTAATCCCATTCTCTTATTAATTATTCTAAATATCCCATTATCCTAAGCTAGTCCTATTTATATATTATATGGGAATTTAAAATTCCCATAACCCCACCTACCCACCTACTAACCTACACCCTAGCCTTTCCTGCACCCCTATGTCTCTAATCCTCACCCAATCCCCCACCTAATCCTCAATTATCTCTAAGATAATAGAGAAGCCTTTAGAATTAGAGACTTCCCTCCAAGTCTCTAAAAACCTCTAAATCTAGAGGTTTTCCAAGGAATTTAATATTCCTTGGATAATCTAGAGCCATTGATCTCATCTTCCTAAATTCAAATAACAACCCTTGATTTTCCATCTTAAAATATATATAAAAAATCTCTCCCTCCACCCTCAAACCAATTAGAGAACCCATACAAAAATCATGCCAAAATGATTCTAGAAATTCTATAACAAATCCATGTCCAAACATTCATTGAAACCTCCATCAACAATCCAACATCAAGCAATCATCTAGTCAATTTGAGTCTAATCATCCATTTGTAAATCTCAAAAGGAGGTAAAATAAAACAAGGGATTTGGTAAGCTCTTTTATCATTCTAATTTATTTTATAAATCAATCCTATTATGTAGTTTGCATTTTGAGTTTGGATTTAGTTTGTTTAAATTCATACATAGAGCTCAAAATCCTACTATATATTGGTGACTCTGATAAGGACAAACCTCCCTTATTTAGCTTAACACAATTTTTGGAAGTGTTTTAAGTGATTTTAGGACCAACTGAATGTGGATTCAACACCAAATTTTCATTTTTTGTTGCATTTCAGGCAAGTCATGGTATTGTATTATTAGTCACGGTATTGCAATAGTGGGTTAGTTAAGGTCGGTAGTGATATTATAAGTTAGCTACTAGTGGTTAGGGTTTTATCAAGGTTTTCAACAAACCCAAAACCCTTTTAATCATGGGATTGCTCTATAAATAGTGATATTGTAGATCCTAATAGTGATGTTATCAAAAATGATAGTTGGGTTCAGACTATAACTTATTTGTGCTAACCCTCTATTATTTTAGGTGTATTAGGTGTTATTTATATTTTTGTGTGTAGCTCAAGAATAAAATCCCCCTAGAGAACATCTAATCACACAATTTTGGCAAACTTGTGACTTTCCCACTCATGGTATTGCCTTAGTAATCATGAGATTGCAATTCTCAATCATGGTATTGTCTTTTCTTCTTAGTCTGGTAAAACACTACCCTTGCCACCTTTTTGAATCATCATTTTCAATTTTTATAGGATCTATGTGATAAATTTTTAGGACCTATGAGACAAAGCTAGGGAGGCTTTATACTTTTGTTCAAAATTTTCAATATTTCTCTATATAGACATTTCACCCTCCATATCTAAAGTAGCTACTAAAAAGTGGTGTTTTGTGTCTTGAAAGGTTCACAAGGGGTTTAGGAGGGGTTAGGTTACCTAAAATACCATCACAAAAACTACTTTGACCCCATTTGATAATACCATGACTATCACAGTCATAGATTTGTCCTATGAATAATGGTCTTGTCATTCATAATAATGGCTTTAGTCTAGGCTAGTTAGGGTTAGTCTTAGGATCTGGTAGCATTTCTTTATCATCAAATAATTGTATTTAATATTTAAGTCTTATAAATATTTTAATAGACTTTTTGTATACTATTTTTCTCACAAATTGCAATATCACTATTTGCATTTTTTGTTTCTAGTTGTGGGTTTGTCATTTTGAGTCATAGTTTCATGGTTCATGACAAAAATACAACTATCATTTCATATTTAATCATGACTTAATCATTCTCAGTAGAGGGATTGTTATAAAAAACGGTTTTGTAATAAACCGTGATAGTTTTCTAATATTCTATAAATCTATGACTAGTTATTAGTGGGTTTGATACTTTAGTCATGGGATTATGCATTCTGGTCATGGGATTGCCCTATGCATTCATAATATTGTAGAGACTCACAAGATTATATAAACTTGGATTTATAACATTTTTCTTATAGGTCCCTTAGAGGTTTTATCACCTCATTAGATATATAACCTTTGTGATTGTAGAGAGGGGTGCCATTTTCTAATTTTATCTTAAATGTAAGTATATCGTTATCATTTTTAGTATCTTATAAATATTTATTTAATATTGTGTGTATGATTTTTCCTTATATATATTGATTTTTCATATCATGCCAAATCACACATAGGTAATTAGAATGGTTAATTAACTATATTATGTGTTTGCTTATCTATTGAGCCTTTCTTTAGGATAGCATATGACATAGAATTGACACCCACACATGAGCTTAGTCTATAAGGTTTAGTTTTATGTATTTCATCACCACGCATTAACTAAACTCCATGTTTTGGTAGAGAATAATAATTAGGTACATCTATCATTAGGTTAATCAGTTGACCCTATGTAGGTCATCTATGAAGGGGAAGAGGTAACTCTCTAAACTAGGCATTAGACAACACCCTAACAAACTTGGGCCCTAATGTACCTTTGTGTATATCAAGGATACCCCTAAAGAGATCATTTAACCTAGCGTATGACCTTTCAATCATAATAGGTGTGTCATTATAGGCATCAGTATCAGCACCAAAGTAGCAACCAAGAGTAAGCAAGGTTGAGAGGTTTCATTTATACCATAATGGGTCACTAGCCTATAACCTCACCTATATAACAATTACATGGTGCACACATCAAGTTACACACACTTAATTTTACTAATTATAGGTTGTGGCTTGTTTGATTGGGTGTGTGTTGTGTTATACCCATACTATTTATGAGTTGAGTTAGCCTTTACCTATCTAATCCTATCTAGGTCCCTTCTATATATCACATTGTATATTCTATCATCATCATTCTATCGCCTTGTACAACTCTATCCCATCCTCCCTTTTATACATATCTTAATAAACATCTTAGTCATCATCCCCTTATATATATCATCTTTGTATATCCTTATCTAGGTTTTATCCCATTCCCCATCTCATCTAGTCACACCCACTCATCATTAACCACATCCCCATCACCTATATCATTGTCCCATAGAACATACCTTATTCTCTTGTAAATCCTTGACCTATTTTCCTCTTGTACATATCAATCTATCATCTTGCATACCCTTGACATCGTCCATTTATCCTATCCCCTCTCATCTTATCTTTAATCCTATCTTAGCCTAGGCTTCCTCCCTCATCCTTCAATCATTATCTTATGTATCTTAATCATCATATTATCCACATATTTTCTTTGTGTATCTTTTATCATTATCTCATCTCATCCACTATCCTAATCTAGTAATATCCTACTCATCATTCTCACCTATCTTAATCACATCTTATCTCATCATCCACATTATATCCTAAGTCCATCTCATCCATAGTCCTAATCATCCCCCATACCATCTTTTCTCATTATCCTTGTTTTACCTTCTTATACATAGTTTGCTCTCTTTTACATCATTTTGATCACATCTTATCACTAGACCCATACATCATTACTCATCCCATAATCATACCTCATCATCCACATCTTATCTTAAATCTATACTTGATCACTTGTCTTTACCTTGCCTTCATTACCCATCTAGTCATCACCTCATCTTATCCTAGTTGGATTCTATGTCCATTGTTCTATTCACCTACCATCCCATCTTGAATAAATTGGTCTAAGTTTTTGAGCTAGTCCTATCATCCACATCAACGTATCATCCTATTCCACTATCATTTATCCTTTGGTAATATATTCATACCTAGTCAATATCTTGTTAGCATCTTGTCACCTTGTCAATCTCAATCTAAAAAACCCATCAATCTAATCTAGTCTAATCATCTTGTCTTATTCATAACTAGCACCCATATATTATCCTCTTGCTAGTTTAAATTTAGGCACCCATCACATTCCCAATCCTTTTACTAGCTTGACAACTAGTCATTATTGATAATTTGTTAGCACCTATTACATTATCGATCATAATTTTGATCATAGTCTTTAATCCATTAGTCTCTCTCATCCACATCATTACCTATCAGACTAGCTCAATCATTTTGATCTATTTTGTTTAAGAACCTTATCTGATCCTTATTCTACCTCCATCCATCATTTATCAACCATTTCCATATAACTAGACCCAAATTTCATTGACTAATACATAACTACCCATAAGCATGAGATCCTCTTGAAGTTCATTATGATGGGTGTACCACTTCCCAAAGGCATTGACCCCCTTTAACTCATTGCACCTCCCATCCAAGCCCCTTCATTTGAATCCCACACCAATCCTCCATCCACTAGTCATAAACCATCATCTACCCCTTCCCCTACTATCAAAAGGAATCCAATCTTAGCCACCTCAACTACTTCTAGTCCATCTACCCAGTTATGTCAACAACCATCTAATCCAAATTCCAATGCTTCCATGTCTAATTTATAACATGAAGCGGGTCCTTATACTCCCCTTTCCATATCATTAGAATCCCTTTTCAAATAACTTATCACTACTAACATGATGTTCTATCTACCTATTTGACATCTTGATCATAATAAACCCAAGCCCTCTTGGTATAAAGATAATCAATATTACACATATCACTAAACTTGGGGGCATACCATTAATCAATGTTAACCTTTCCAAGATTTTTTCTAGAAACTCATTGACCATTTTGATATAGTAATGGGTGACAAAATTGATGTATCCACATCCTCAGGTGAACAAAAATATGAATTCCAAGATTCCCTTCCCAATCATGATCAAGCTCTTCCCTTTCTAATCCAAGGTCAAGACACCACACCCATCCTACATGATCCCCCCATATTCAAAAATTCATTCATCACAACTGATTCTATTCCCTATGATCCTAGTCCCCCCATCTCTCATAAGTCCCCTCATGAGCCTATCATTGTTGAACCTATCATTTATCTATCATCTCCCTCTCACCCATCACCTTAAATACCCCTTATTAAGAGGTCAATAGTAGATAATGCATCTACAAATAGTAGTATTATATCTTATGCATGGGAGTCAGCTTCAAAGTTAACATCTAAGGTCTTATCATTTATAGGATCATATTAAACATGAGTATTCACTTTATATTCCTCATCAAAAAATTTCTCCCTCAATGATGCTAATAATGTTTATCTTCTTGAGAATGCCTCTAATCTAGATACCTTATATCCATTACCAATAATATCCTTTGATGACATCATAAATGAGTTTTTTCAATATTTATTTCTTAAAGATAGTCAGATTGAATCTACTTCTACCTTGCATGTGTGTCTTCTAGATAGTCCTAGTGATCCTTTTGTTGATCTTGAGTGGATTTTCTCTGATGTCAAAATTGGGTCACCTAGAAACCCCTATGAATATTATGCTACCCCATCACCACTCATTGACATCATCATGGCCTCACCACCACCTTCATCCATCTTAGACCCCTTTCTTCTAATTAATGATTATTTAATCACTTCCCTTCATAAGGAAAAATAATACCATGCACCATTGGATTCCCCTCTGCATGCAATATCATGTGCCACTAATACAAAAATCCAAGACCATATTCTAAAAGTCATAAATTATATTCAAACCATCTTTGATCCTATCTATCAAAATTAGTCAAAGCTAAATTATCATCCTAATCAAAAAATGTCTTCCCCTACTAAAGCCTAAAATCTAGCACTAGGGGCATATCAAAGTCAAAATAATCATATATCAATTCAAAAATCAATCTCCTTTGGTGAAGCCCAAAAACTAGCACCAAGATGCAATAAATTCAAACATCATACAATTGACCATCCTCTTAATGTTTGGATCAAAAAATCAATAAGTCACAAGGTCTTGGATCCTATAGTCTCATGGCACCAATCTCAATAATCCCCTCCACCATGTCCAATGGTGGATGCGACTATTAAACCCCCTCTCTATTCCTCATCCCATCACATCACTCATCCCAATCATATTCCTCCTTCATATTAAATATCCCATCACCACATTCATAGCATGCCCCCATCTGTATCATATCTCACACCCCTCGATAGAATTATCCCTCATAGGGGTCATGAAGATACCTAGTTAAAACATTTAGAGGATGTTAAATCAAGAGTCAATAAAAGTCACCAACACATAGTCCTAGCATCACCTTTTTATAGAATAAGTGTTGGCTAAATAATCCATCAAATTTATGTACCTTGTATCTCATACCCATGCCTAATAAATTGATATTCCCAATAAAAATTCAAAACAAGTCAAAAAAATTAAAAATAAAAATAAAAAATCATTCATCCAATGGTGAAAACTAGTCTTATGGCACCTTGGGTAAGTACCATGATGAAAACTAGTTTCTAACATCATGGTAAAATAATCAATTATCTACATTTTTCCTCAACACTTGGGGACAAATCCATCCATTTCATATCCTTGTCTATCCATCCCACTTGTCACATCCCTTGTTCACCTTGTCTATATCACCCATCATCTTATCCCTTGATCCATTATTCATATCCATCATCCACCATCACATCATGCATCCTATATCTTCTTCCTTTGTGTCTTGACCTTCATAAGGGATGGAAGGTGTTTTGATCAATGTTACCACAACCATCTTGGTATATCCTCCAATGGACACTTAGGTAACTAAACATTTGGTTCCTTCATGATGTGGTCATTAGTTATCCCTAGTCCATTCATCCTTGGTCCCCATCATCATCATCCTTTGTCATCCTATCCATCAATCCCTCTCTTTGTTTATAGGCTTGTTATTCCCTTTTATATTAATACCATTTTTACATTGTATATTCATATCCCAAAAATCCCTAAATATTGAAAATGTCAAAAATCTTAAAAAATCATAAAATTTGAAAAAGCCAAAAATTGTCCATTGTGTCTTGTCTTATGCCTCATCCCCTAGTCACATTTATATCCATTTGGATCCTATTTTTCCCATCTTTGTATACCACATTCCATCTTGTAATATAATCCTAAGTGGTCATCCATTTCTCCATATCTTCATCATCCTCTTTTCCTTGGTATTATTGGCACACATCACTTTGTCAAGAATTTAATTTGGCACCCATCACTCCCTATCAAGGCCTTTCCATATCTAGCACCCATCCAATCACCCTTTTTTATTATGGAAGGTACCTTATCCTATAACTATCCTTATCATTGCCTATTCATGTTTAGCACCCATCAAATTACTCTTTGCTAGTGTGAAAGGTATTTGATCCCATCATCTCCTAGTCTCTTTGCAAAATTGGATTCTTGAATGGCCTTATCTATTGGTAATCCTTAGTCATCACTTATATAATAACCTTATTTGACTAATTTTTTATTTAAATTTAATACCAAATTAGTATTTAAATACCTTATCATATCAACCATCTAAAACTAGGGGAAACACCTCATCTTCATCCTATCCAAATCTAAGTATATCCTCCATCTCCATCACATCCTAATTATCCTAATCCAACCCATCATCCTATCACTCATCCTATCATTAGGAAATAAATTATGACACTGCATGTAAATACTCATGTGTGTGTGCATGTGTGTTACTTGTTTGTTTTATTTGTCTTGTTTGCATGTCATGTATATATCTTATTTATCTCATATTTGTCATGTCTATTTTTGACTATTACGTAATGAATGAGGATGTTATGAGGATGCTAAAAGTTCCCTTTGGGATGTAGACTTCTCTATTTTCCCATGCACTTTGGCACAATGTCTCCTTGGTCATACTTATATCATGGGGCATCTTGTCAAGTTTTATACTTTTGGATTACTTAAACTATGATGAGCCTTATGAAATTTGTGATGGCTTGATCATTCATACCCTCATCATTCCTTTAATCATGTAATAAACCTTATTCCCATCACTAATATAATCCTCTTGACCCATTCAACTAATATCTAATCTCATAATCCCCATCTCATCATCTGAGTCACACCCTATAATCACTAACATCATATTATAATCACTAATCCTCATCATCATCATCTTCATCATCATTGTCATCATCTCCTACTTAGAAATGCATCAGCCTGAGATCTTTTTAGATTATGTAGGTAGCACTTGGCCACTTTTTAGTGCCCAAGGATAACTTGTCCACTATCTCCTCTCTCTCTCTCTCTTTCTTTCATGTGTCTTTGTTTGGGGCATCATCCCAATATTTTTTGTCACTTGATCATATCAATTCTTTTCTATCATCACCTATATCATCTTGATCAATTTAGATTTGAGCTACACCCATCACTAATCTTATCAAATCACTATCTTATCCTTGCCTAAATCTCTCCCTTGCATGCATCCTTACTTGGGATATGTCCAAATCTTACATCCCTTTAATCCTATCATCATTATGTTATGGTTGATTCCCCCTTGGGATGTGTCTACAATCATGAAACCTATCATATTTCCTACCTATGCATGTGTCCTTGCTATGATCATCATCAATTTATAGCTCATTATTCAAATAAAATCACCTATATTATTTATCTTTTATCCCACACCTAACATCCCATCCCCTCATCTATCCATCTCATCCCACTCATTGTTTCTTCTTTTGAGTGGCCAATCAGGTCATTCTTCCCCACATGTCCTCTAGAGGGGGCATCATATCCACTAAAATCATAAAATAAAAATCATTCATGACATAGTGTTTATTTGAAATACCATTACTCCTTCCACTTTATCCACTCACAATTCCCTTTCAAAGAGGGGGAAAATATATGCACCTAAAATCACTTGCTATATCACAGTTGATTAATATTCCTATTAGTCGACACTAATTCTACTTATCATATTTTATTCTACTAATTTATCTAATTTCTAGCCATATATCTATCTACCGCTTCAATAATTCTTCATTCACTATCCTTAGTCTAATCCCATTCCCTCATTAATTATTATAAATATCCCATTATCCTAATCTAATCCTACTTATCTATTATAAGGAAATTAAAATTCCCATAACCCCACCTACCCACCTACTAACCTACACCCTAGCCTTTCCTATATCCCTATGTCTCTAATCCTCACCTAATCCCCCATCTAACCCCCAACTAATCCTTCATTATCTCTAAGATAATTGAGAATCCTCTAGAATTGGATACTTCCCTTGAACTCTCTAGAAACCTCTAATTCTAGAGGTTTCCCAAGGAATTTAATATTCCTTGGATAATATAAAGTCATTAATCTCATCTCCATAAATTTAAATAATAACCCTTGATTTTCCTTCCTAAAATATATATAAGCAACCTCTCCCTCCACTCTCAAGCTAAATAGAGATACTATACCAAAACCATGCCAAAACAATTTTATAAATCCTATAGCAAATCCATGTCCAAACATCCATTGAATCCTCCATAAAGAATCCAGCATCAAGCCATCAAGGATCCAAACTGATTCTAATCATCCATTTATAAATTTTGGAAGGACATAACATAAAACAAGGGATTCAGTAAGCTTTTTTATCATTCTGATTTATTTTATAAATCATTCATATTACATAGTTTGCATTTTGATTTTCTATTTAGTTTGTTTAAATTCATACATAGAACTCAAAATACTACTACACATATTATTTTAATACATTATGTATGTATATTATACTTTTAGTATTTTGGTAACTTAACTTGAAATATTGGTGTTAGCTTGTTTGTCTTGCAAGTTTTATGGATCATTACTCCTTATTGGTATTTTATCCATTATGATTCAAACTCAATGTCATAAGAGAATTATTAGATATTATTGATGATCATTTTCATCTTCACTAATTTTAGTGGTGCCTTCTCTTCTTTTTTTCTCACCGTATTGTAATTCTTCTTGAATGAAGTTTCTATTAAGGGGGAATATTATGTAATTTCAACTCCATTCCTTATTTTTAAAAACATTTCCTCCACTTTTATAACACTAAATTAATCTTAAGGGGATTTTTGGAGAATTAACCTTAGTTAGGTCCTTCATATATGTTTCTAAGTTTATCCTAAGTCCTAATTATGTTTGTATTTATTATATTTATAAATACAGTTTATCTTAACCTTTATGAGGTGTTAATCACCTCTCTTATCCACTTGTTATATTTGAGAGTTACTTTCATGAATAACTTCTCCCCCCATATGTCACACACATCCTCATCACTTGTAAGAGGATTAAAACATTTGGAATATATGTTGAAGATTGCACATGCAACTTATTATTCCTTCTAGCTCTATTTATTGAGCTCTTTTCTATTATTCTTCATATTATTTAATATTGATCTTTTTCTTACTCTTGTATCCTTGTGATGCTATTTTAAAATAAGTTCATTCTCTCTCAATCTTATTTTATTCATATTAATTAATTTTGAGATTCATTTTTGCAAGGATTCTAATAATATTGTGTGGTTTCTCTCCATTTGATGGTTTCTTCACTTGTCAAATATCTTGTCTCTCATTTTATGGTTTGCTCACTTTTTAAGGTAACATTATTTCTTGTTTTCAACATTATTCTTTCAATATTTGTCAATAATTTTATTAGTTATGCAAGGGGAATGTTTCACTTAGTATACTTGAGAGATAATGTTTACAACTTTAGTTCCAAAATTCCAAATAAAATTATGTATGTTCCAAAATTTATCATCACTAATAATATTATATGGTTGTGATATTTATGAACCTAGACATTTTACTAATAGTCAGAATCAAGTTTATAGAGTTATTACTTAAATGCTATATAAAAACTTGTGGGATGAATGGTCATTTCAACATGCAAAATGGTCAATGCTAGAAATTGAAGAGATCAAGTGACAAATATATAAATTCTATGTTTGGACCAATGTGTAACCTTTTTTAATATTAATCATGTTATCTCTAAATAAGGATGGTAAATGGATACTTTGTATTTACTACAAGGCCATTAATAATATCATTATCAAGAATAAGTATCCATTCCCACACATTAAAGACCTCCTAGTCTAGCTTAAGGGAGAAAAATTATTTGCAAATGTTGATCTAAATTCATGGTTACAAAAAGTACCGATGAGCCAACTAAAATTTAGAATATAAATTTTAAGTACAAAAGGTATATTTTAGTGGTTAGTCATGTCCTTCAACTTGAACAATGCACCTATAACAATTTAGATGATGAATGATATCTTACAACCATTCATTAATTTATTTTTTACTTGGATGGCATCCTTATTTTCATTTAAACATTGAATGATCACCTACATCAAGTTTGATATTTTCTTGACAACCTATGTGGTCATAAGCTACATGTCAACTTGGATATGTGTTATTTTTATTTGCAACATAAAATATATTATTCTAGACATATATAGATAGTGGTAAAATATAGAAAACATCACTATATATCCCTATATAAAGTGATCAAATTAGGGTATTTAACTATAAGTTAATTTAATGAAAATTTCCACATTTGTTTAAATACATGGATGATTTATACACTTATATTCATCTAATACTACCAATTATATCATTATTCTCATCATCACACATTAACATCATATTATAATTATACCATTATCATATATCTCACATCACATTAACATTACAACATCCCTCATATCAATTAATCCTTCTCTTATCATGTGACTTACCCACTAATCAAGCTTCCATAATTCTTAAAGAATTTAAAATTCCTCACCACCTACCCTCACCTACCCCGACTAACATTCCTAAAAATCACCTTATTAATCTTATTCTAATCGTCATTTATTAATCTTAATAGACTCTATTAATCTCTAACATTCTTAGAGCCACGTTCTAATCCTTTCTATAGATTTATAAGAATTTTTTATTTTGAGGAAATCTCTCAACAATTGATATTTCATCCTACATCGATGAAATATATCCCTTCATTCTCTCATAAACCTCATATAAATGGAGCTACACCCATTGAAAATCCAAGATCCTTTAATTTTAAATCTTTGCAACATAATTATGTTATCATCTTGTCAAACACATTAGTTAAATCATACCAAAATGGTGTCCAACTTTTAAGATTCATAGAGTAATCAAACATCCATTGTCAACCTTTAATAATCTTCAAATCCTTGGATCCATACACAATGTCAAATTTAAGTTTATTACATGAAAATTTTAGGTATAATGATTCATCTTTGTGTTTCATTTAGTTTTCATTCAATTTAAATTCTTTTTTGCTCCAATAAAAGGTTATTTAGTTTGGCTATGGAGATATTTGTGTCTAGAATGTTCATAACTTTCAATCTAATTATCTATAACCTGAATTAAGAATCATTTTTTTGTGACCACAATGGAATAAATCCCTTAAATTTTTATTATGTCTTTTAGTGTGCTTGAACAGGCTTAAATGCTCATTTGAAAGAAGATTTGGTGGCCAAAAACTCTAAAATTCTATGAAATAACCACTTCTAGGTTGTTAATGGTTTCAAACTATGTCAAGGTGATTTTGATATGAGAAACATGATTCTAACATCATCATTAGGAATTTTTCACTTGAATTCCAAACTTGACTCTTACATTTTACTGAACCATTTGAATTTTCTATCAATTTTACTCAAATCCACTTCTTGCATATTTGTAATTTTGTTTAACCACTAATGAATTTGCATTACTTTTTAGCAAATTTTGCCATTATTTGTTCATGTATATTAATGGGTTTTAAATCCACTACTTTAGAATGTGGCTTCATCATTAACATCAACAACTTCATCAGGGCTAAATGCAACTTTGATATATAAGTGTTTCTATCATCTAATAACTTTTTATGTTTGTAGTAAAGCCATTTCTATGATTTAGTAATTTCATGTTTATGTTTAATGGCTTTGTAATTTAATCAGTAGCTTCATAATTTTGTGTATCATATTTTAATTTCTTAGTTTCCTAGTCTGGATTTCTATATTTATGGATTTGATTTTATATTGACATCTTTTTATTAGACCAAAGTGGCTTTATATTTAACAATCTTTATTTTCTAGTTAATCTATTTTGTTTAGTAGATTTTATACTAGAAGCATATTTTCTAACCCTAAAAGTTGTTTTGCTTACCTTAGAAGTGGATTTTCTACTAGAAGTAGCTTTTCTAACCCTAGAAACAGTGTTGGTAGCCCTAAAAGTGGCTTCACACTATGATTTTCCACTAAATAGTCCATATTTTGGAGGTCATAACTTTTGACTTGGGTGTTTGTTTGACCTCCTATTTGTGTAAAAAATAAGGTATTAAAAACACACATCCATTCATGTAAAAATATTTATATTTTGAAACTATTATCAGCTTTGATATCCTTAGTAGTGGTTTTAACTTATTAATTAGTACTTTTACTAATGAAAATAATGACTTAGAAAATTTTGTAATGGCTTTGAATCTTTTTACTATTTGGCCTATTTTTTAATATTAGAGGATTTTATCTAATACTAATGACTTCTTAATCAAAATAAGTAGCTTTGATCTTAACATTTTTTTAATTTCTACTAACCTATTTGTGTTTAATGGTTTTGTGTTGTGTAAAAGTGGCTTCCTACTATAGATAAGTGGCTTTGCTTTGAGTTTTAGTAGATTTGATTTATGGCTATGTTTTGTAGGTTACCCATTAAGAATCAAATAAAAAGACTAATTTTGTATTTCAGGTCCAACCATTAAAGAATCAACAAGTTAAAACTTGCATAAACATTTTTAATCACATCTAATTAAATTATTTAATCAAATATTTATTTGTGTAATTTTAATCATTTTATATTATTTTATATGTTTGTGTAATTGTTTCACTTGAGTAAACATTGTGTATGCACTCCCTTCACACCCATAGAAAAACCTTGGGGGTCAAAAAAATTGACACATCATATTTTTTCTTTTTTTAGGGGCAATGTGATGTAGAATTCATCCCCATGCATTTAACATAGTCACTATGTGAGTTGTGATATGGATTTTATCACCATGCATTAATCCAAACTTTGTGTTCCATTGGATTATAAATATCAATGAAATTTTTCTTAAAGATAAGAATATTTCCCCATAAATATTTTTATGAAATGATGAGGTCACACTATAATTCTCAAGCATCATATAACATTATTATATGGACTCGAGCACCACATGTCAAGAGGTATTTAGGGGACTCCCTTAGAGAGCCTTGTATATCCTAGATTAAGACCTTTTATTTATAAAAAATATCATTTAAATGGAATAGCATCCACAGAGATCATGCACCATATATAGACCTAGAATGATGTTAAGTATGGGATATACTAAGAGGGGGATGAATCAATATATAACCATACATTAAAGATATGCAATAAAACTAAAATAATAATATGCACCACGAGAGAGAGAGAGAGAGAGAGAGAGAGAGAGAGAGAGAGAGAGAGAGAGAGAGAGAGAGAGAGAGAGAGAGAGAGAGAGAGAGAGAGAGAGAGAGAGAGACCAAATTTTTATGTGGAAACCCAATGTGGGAAAAACCATAGAGAACAATCTCAAGTATATGAATGAGCACCAACTCAAATTACAAAGTTCACAAGAACCAACTTGTAGGAGTACCAACCCCTTTAATGAGCACCAAAATAATAATGATTTGTGAGCACCAACCCATAGGATCACCAATCCCTTTACTGAGCACCAACATAAAAACTATTTGTGAGCACCAACCCCTCTTATGTAAAACACAACTATCTCTCAATTTTGCTTTCTCAACAAATGATAGAACTCTACAATATATCTTTCTATTATCTCTTCTTTTCTTATATAAAACAATTACAAACCATGCACACTCTTGCATATTATAAATGGCTTCTTAGGCCTCATTTTATAGCTTTCCAAATGACCTTTAGCATTCACCCTTTGTGACCCTTCAATCCACATGGAAAATGGTACCAAACTTGCATGAACCTTCAAATCCTTTCATTTGAAAAGTCACATGGTGAGCCTTCATGAGCAAATGTGTCCTTTCCCCTTTTGTATTTATTTAGTGACACTTTAAATTCCTCAAGGTGAATCTTCATGGGAAAATGCATCCTTTCCCTCTTTTATCTTTATCTTGTGACTCTTTGACTTCTTCATGAGCCCTCTTTTGACTTTATATAACCAAAAATATATTCATTAATATTTAATAAATATTAACACACTTTAGCCAAAATATGGATATTAAAAATAACTTAAGACATTAAATGATATGGGGAATTTGTCATGAATAATTTTAGACCTTTGACATCAATGATAATATTTCCAATAATCTCCCTCTTTATCATTAATGGCAACCTCAAATTGAAACTGACACATCCTAAAATCTGTACTGCCAACCTACCCATACTTCCAACAAAAACATACAGTAACTCCCCTTTACTATAGCATCCTATACCTATTCCCTATATCTATTTTTGAACCTATTCATGTACCTATTTTTTTACTTTTCCCACTTTGACATCAATGGTAAAGGGTCTATCCTAGAGCTAACACTTAACTCCCCCTCAATTGATGTTAATCCTCAATGCTAAGAAGTAAAAGAAATTACTCCCAAATTCTCTCATAGATACTTGAATGTATCCTTTGGTAGTGCCTTTATGAAAATATTTGTAATCTATTCTATAGTACTGATATATTCAAACTTAACCTCTTAATCTATAACCTACTATCTCAAGAAGTGATATCTGATATGAATATGTTTTGTTCTTGAATGAATCACTAGATTTTTAGAAATATTAATAGCACTTGTGTTATCACAAAAAATAGAGATAGGTTTATCATATTTTACCTTGATGTCTTCTAAATTTTGCTTCATCCAAAGCACTTGAGTACAACACAACACTGCTACAATATATTATGCTTTAGTTGTAGAAAGTGATATTGATTTTTTCTTCTTACTTAACCATGATACTAAGCTATCACCAAGGAAGAAAGCTTCTCCACTTGTACTCTTTATATCATCCAAACAACCTACCCAATCTAAATATGTATAAGAAACCAAAGTGAAATCTTTACCTATGGGATACCACAATCCATAATCTAATGTCCTCTTAACATATTTGAATATCCTCTTCACCAACTAAACATGACTCTCCTTTAAGGCTACCTAATATCTTTCAACCATGCCTACTGCATGCATGATGTTTAGCCTCAATGCTATCAAATATAAAAGACTACCATTCATGTATCTATATAAAGATTGATCTATAATAGGTGAATATTCATCCTTACTCACTTGGTTCCCTGTACCCATTGGTGTGCCAACTGGTGCAGAATCCTCAAAACTAAATTTTTTCAACATTTCCTTGGCATATTTATTTTGAGATATGAAAATTCCTTTATCTAACTAAAATATTTCTAACCCTAAGAAAATGACAATTCTCGAAGCATAGACATCTCAAATTCTTTTTTTATGTTGTCAAAAAATTCTTTGGTCATATTTTCAATGTTTCCTCCAATCATTATGTCATCGACATATACCACAACAATCAACTGATGCTCCCCTTCTATTTTGATGTAGATATTACTATCAGCAAAACCTCTCTTGAAACCTTGATCCTTTAGGTACTTATCAAGCCTTTCATGTTGGGGATCAACCAACAATGGATTACACTTGTGAAAGCAATAAACGTAGAAATAAATCAGATAGATAAGCAACTGAAATGATAAATAGCACAGAACAAGATATACAAGAAAACACCCTGAAAACTTGTATTAAAAACTCTTTACAATAGGAATACAAATGAAGAACTTCGTTCTTCCACACCTCTCTCAGATGCACACAAGATCTCTCACTAGATCTCTATTCCTCAAGAGCTCTCTCTCAAGAGTATTGTCCTTCAAACATTCACAATGTTCTACTCATACACACACAATAGCTTAGAAGATCTTTCCTACATATAGAAATAGGAAACTTGAGCATGCTCTTACAACAAATAGTTAAGCCTCTTCAACAAGGGCTCTAAAAATAATATTGCTAACAATAGAGACGCGAGCTTGAGTCTACAACTCAAACTCATCATGCAAACACTCGCTTCTATCCTCAGAAATCGCTTTCTGGACACACAGGTAACCGACGTCGGTTCCTGCCTGTTCGCCTGTGACCGTCGCCGGCCGACCATACTGCCGACGTCGGCGCCTCTGTAACTACAACTGACCGACGTCGGTCACTCCTGACCGACGCCGGCGTCTGTGTAGACCCGAACCTGTTTGTGTGCTCCTTGGTGAAGCTTTTAGCTCCACATACCTAACAATCTCCCACTTGGAGATAAACCAGCTGCACCAGTACCTGTACAGCAACATCTTCTAGCTCCTCCATCTTCAACTCAATTATGAAGACCAATAGAAGTTGAATGAAAATTCAACTTCTCCTTAGTAACCGGCTTTGTTAGCATATCAGTAGGATTCTTGTCCGTATGGATCTTCTCCAGCTTCAACTCACCATCTTCCAATACCTGCCGTATGAAATGGTACCTTAGCTGTATGTGCTTGGTTCTAGAATGAAAAGCTGAGTTCTTAGCCAAATGGATTGCACTCTGACTGTCACTATACAATCTGCAACTCCCATGCTCCCTTCCAAGCTCTTCCATGAACCGTGTCATCCATATCATTTCCTTGCTAGCTTCTGTAGCTGCAATATATTCTGCTTCTGTAGTCGACAAGGCTACAACCTTCTGCAACTTAGATATCCAACTAACTGCCATTCCACCTACAGTAAAAACATAACCTGTAGTGCTCCTCCTACCATCCAAATCCCCTGCCATAACTGAATCTACATAGCCATGTAGAGAAGTATCTGAACCTCCATAGCATAAGTTTCTACTGCTGGTTCCTCTCAGATATCTAAGGATCCATTGTACTGCTTTCCAAAGTTCCTTTCCTGGATTGGCCATATACCTGCTTACTACTCCCACTGCTTGGGCAATATCCGGTCTAGTACACACCATTGCATACATCAAACTTCCTACCGCAGAAGAATATGGAACCTTACTCATGTACTCTACCTCATCATGTGAATTAGGACATTGTTCTTTACTTAACTTGAAATGTCCAGCCAAAGGTGTGCTTACCGGTTTAGCATCCTGCATATTGAACCGTTTCAACACCTTGTCCACATAATCTTCCTGAGACAATATCAACCTGTGATTTTCTTTGTCTCTCTTAATGCTCATGCCAAGGATTTTCTTAGCTGCTCCCAAATCTTTCATAGCAAACGTTTGAGCTAATTTCACCTTAAGCTCAGAGATATCCTGCATGTGAGATCCTGCAACCAGCATATCATCTACATACAACAATAGAATAATATATCTACCGTTATCAAATCTCTTAAAATATACACAATGGTCGGATTGACACCTACTGTAGCCATGCTCAGTCATAAACCTGTCAAATTTCAAGTACCATTGCCTAGGAGCTTGCTTGAGGCCATACAAGCTTTTCTTCAACCTGCACACTAATTTCTCCTTACCCTTGACCTCAAAACCTTCTGGCTGTTCCATGTAAATTTCCTCATCCAAATCTCCATGAAGAAATGTTGTCTTAACATCTAGCTGCTCAAGATGCAAATCCTCAAAAGCAACCAAAGACAATACAACCCTTATAGAAGTCATCTTAACAACCAGAGAAAAAATCTCACCAAAGTCAATACCTGGCTTTTGTGCAAATCCTTTCACAACCAATCTGGCCTTATACCTCATATGTCCATCATCACCTTCCTTCAACCTATAGGTCCACCTGTTCTTCAGTGTTCTCTTACCAGCTGGCAATTCAACCAAATCCCATGTTTGGTTCTCTCTTAAGGACTCCATCTCCTCAACCATGCCACGCTCCCACTTACTCCTAGACTCCACCTGTAATGCTTCTTCAAAACTTTCTGGTTCTCCACCATCGGTTAGAAATAAATAATATAAGGAAGGAGAATATCTAATTGGAGGCTTACTTACCCTTTCAGACCTCTTGATTGGTGTCTTGGACTCATTTTCCACAATCTGTCCACCCAAATTATTTGACAGTGACCGACCTCGGCCACCTGTAGACCTGTTACTGGCCGACGCCGGTTCTTCCTGGCCGACGCTGGTACCTGGTCTGCCGACGTCGGTCTCTGTATGACCGACATCGATTTCTGTACTGCCGACACCGGTTCCAAACCTGCCGACGTCGGTCTCTGTGTTTTCCTGTAAGTGATTATTTCTTTTTCCCGCGAGCTCATTTTGGACCATAACTTCGTCCAACTCACCATTGCTCTGCCCAGATTGATCTAGCTTCCTTATCTGATCACTGTACATCACTCTTTCATTGAAAACAACATCACGGCTCCTAATTACCTTGTTAGTTCCTAGATTCCAAAATTTGAAACCAAAATCATCTGAGCCATAGCCTATAAACGTGCACCTCATACACTTAGCATCAAGCTTCTTTCTATTTTCCTTATCTATGTGCACAAAGGCTTCACAACCAAAAACTTTGAGATATGAGAGATCTACCTTTTTACCTGTCCATGCCTCTTCTGGAATTCCACCATCCAGAGCTGTAGAGGGTCCTCTATTGATCAGGTACACTACGGTGTCAACTGCTTCTGCCCAAAACTCTAAGGGCAACCCTGCATGCAATCTCATACATCTTGCACACTCCATAATAGTTCTGTTCATCCTTTCAGCAATACCATTCTACTGAGGTGTCCTTGGAACCGTCCTTTGTCTTCGGATTCCACGAGTGTAACAATACCAGTTAAACTTAAGACTGCAGAACTCACCGCCATTATTGGATCTCAAGCACTTTAATATTCTGCCTGTTTCATTCTCAAACATGGCTTTCCAAATCTTAAAAGTCTCAAAAACATCAGATTTCTTTTTAATACAGTAGATCCATACCTTTCTTGTGGCGTCATCTATGAATGTAACATAGTACTGTGATCCGCCAATAGAGGCTACCTGAGCCGGTCCCCACACATCTGTGTGAACAAGCTGCAACTTTTGCCTTTTCTTAGTAGACCCAGTCTTTAGAAAACTAACCCTTTTCTGTTTTCCAAACACACAATGCTCACAAAATTCTAGATCCATACTTTTCAAATCTGAAAGCATACCTTTAGACTTAAGGATTGACATCCCCTTCTCACTCATGTGGCCAAGCCTTGAGTGCCACAATTTAGCATCCACATCTGAAGTAGATAAAACTGAAGGAGATTTGTTAGTAACACAATTACACAAATAGAGAGTACCTTCTCTCTTACCTCTAGCCATAACAAGCACACCCTTGGTCACCTTCCAAGAATCTGCTGTGAGAGTTACTGTACAACCCTCATCACCTAGCTTACCTGCAGAAATCAAATTTCTCTTCAAACTAGGAACATGCATCACATCCCTCAACACCCATGTGTTGCCATTCTGCATCTTTAGCTGCACTTTACCTTTGCCAATAATCTTACAAAGCTCATCATCCCCCAAGTACACTATTCCAAAATCTCCATGGACATAGTCACTGAAATATTCTCTGTTAGGGGTAGCATGGAAAGATGCACCAAAATCTAATACCCAAGATTCTATATTATTATACAAAGAGAAAATAAGAGCATCCTGTGCAATACCTGTAACCTTTGTCTCTTCCTTTCCTTCGTGCTGATTGTCCTCCTTAGGCTTTGACCAGCAATCTCTGCTTATGTGCCCCAACTTTCCACAGTTCCAGCATTGTGGCCTTCTGCCATTCCTGGATTTGGATCTGCCTCTTCCCTTAGACTTAGATCTTGATCTCCTCTTGCTCTTTTCTTTTTGCCTTCCTCTGCTTTCGAGATTTAAAGCGTTCTCGGATGTCCCAGATGTCTCTTATGTGCTTTTCCTGCGAATTTCCTCATTCAAGATAACACTAACCACATCCTCTACTTTTAAAATATTCGAAGCAGAAGCAGTATTAGAAACTGCCATTACCAAGCCATGCCAGCTTTCAGGCAAAGAACATAAAATTAAAAGAGCTTTTATTTCATCTTCAAATACAATATTGACCGAACTTAACTGATTAACAATACCATGGAAATCATTCAGGTGATTGGAAACAGATCCACCTTCTTGCATATGCAAATTAAATAACTGCTTCATTAAATATACCTTATTTGAAGCGGAGGGTTTTTCATACAAATTTGCTAACGTGGTCATTAACTCTACCGTAGTTTTTGCCTGTGACAAATTAGATATCACAGTGGAGGCCAGACTCAGTCTTATAGACCTAAGAGCCTTTCTGTCAAGAACTTCCCATTCTTCATCCTCCATGTCCTTGGGCTTCTTTGCTATCCCACCTAATGGTAAGTAAAGATCCTTCTGATACAGATAGTCCTCTATCTGCATTCTCTAGTGTTGATAGTTCTTGCCATTAAACTTTTCCATTCTCAACTTACTTTCTTCTGCCATTGCTTCTCCCACTCAAACAGAAATCCCTGTGAGCAACCTGTAATCCGAACACACTACACAGATCTGAACCACCTGTTAGTGAACCTGAGCACTGATACCAATTGTTGGGGATCAACCAACAATGGATTACACTTGTGAAAGCAATAAACGTGGAAATAAATCAGATAGATAAGCAACTGAAATGATAAATAGCATAGAACAAGATATACAAGAAAACACCCTGAAAACTTGTATTAAAAACTCTTTACAATAGGAATACAAATGAAGAACTTCATTCTTCCACACCTCTCTCAGATGCACACAAGATATCTCACTAGATCTCTATTCCTCAAGAGCTCTCTCTCAAGAGTACTGTCCTTCAAACATTCACAATGTTCTACTCATAACACACAATAGCTTAGAAGATCTTTCCTACATATAGAAATAGGAAACTTGAGCATGCTCTTACAACAAACAGTTAAGCCTCTTCAACAAGGGATCTAAAAATAATATTGCTAACAATAGAGATGCGAGCTTGAGTCTACAACTCAAACTCATCATGCAAACACTCGCTTCTGTCCTCGAAAATCGCTTTCTGGACACACAGGTAACCGACGTCAGTTCCTGCCTGTTCGCCTGTGACCGTCGCTGGCCGACCATACTACCGACGTCGGTGCCTCTGTAACTGCAACTGACCGACGTTGGTCACTCCTGACCGACGCCGGCGTCTGTGTAGACCTGAACCTGTTTGTGTGCTCCTTGGTGAAGCTTTTAGCTCCACATACCTAACATTTCATACCAAGATCTGAGAGCTTGTTTCAATCTATATAGTTCTTTCTTCAATCTTCATACATAGCTTCTATCATTTGAGAGAAGAAATCCCTCAGACTACTCAATGTAGACCTCCTCTTCTAGATTCTCATTTAAGAAAGTAGACTTGACATCTATCTGAAACAATTTGAAATTATTAAACACTTTTTATGCAATAAATTTTCTAATAGCCTCTAGCCTTGCCACTATTACAAAAGTTTCTTCAAAATTTATTCCCTCAATCTGAGCATATCCTTTACATACTAACCTTGCTTTATTCCTAGTAACTTCACCATCTTCATTCAACTTATTTTTTTATACCCATTTTATTTATATCACATTTTGATCTTTTGGTCTGGGCACTAATTCCAAAGTATCATTCTTTTCTATCTGATTTAATTTTTCATCCATTGCCTTAACCCTATGCTCATCATGTCTAACTTCTAAAACAATTCTAGGCTCAATTTTGGATAACAAAGAAAAATCAACTTGCTCAGATTCTCTTACCATCATTATCTTGATGTGAACTCCTTCATTTATGTTCTTGATGATGTCACTTTCATTATGATTTCTCTAGATATATTTGGATGGGTTTTTAGTGTCCTTTTTCTTCTTCTCATCTTCATCTGATTTTCAAAATTTTCTTCTTCAATGATTTTAAGAGTGTTTACTAGATCACTGGCTCTATATGTTGCATCTTCATCTATCCTAACACTTTCACTTTCAATAATATTCTTGGTTATTTTTTTATAACATTTATAATCTTTAATTTTGAAAGAATATCCAAGATAGATACTTTCATTTATTCTAGATTTAAAATTACCCAATTTTTCATCAGTTCTCTTTATGAATCATCTACTACCAAAAACTCTAAAATAATCAACTATAGTTGGTTTTTCTTTCCATAGCTCATAGGGAGTCTTGTCACTATTGACTCTCAA
Source organism: Torreya grandis (assembly GCA_037957365.1). Taxonomy (NCBI): domain Eukaryota; kingdom Viridiplantae; phylum Streptophyta; class Pinopsida; order Cupressales; family Taxaceae; genus Torreya; species Torreya grandis. The sequence goes on along the minus strand of JARHVA010000616.1, from coordinate 697,415 downwards.
TAATATTTTGTTTTGGATATGCACTATTGTACCTACTACCTCTCTAATATTTATCTATTATCTTGGACTCATTTAGCATTGTCCTCACCATCTCCTGAACTATTCTATTTTTCCACTCAACTACTCCATTTTGCTAAGGATTTATAGCTACTAAATAATGTATATTTATCACATGGTCTTCACAATAATCAATAAATTGATCTTACATGAATTTTCCTCCTTGATCTAATCTCAAGCACTTAATCCTTAAACTATTTTCATTCTCAATTAAAGCTTTGAATGCTTTAAAGTGGTTGAAAGCTTATGATTTTTTCTTCAAAAACATCATCCAAGTCATACATATAAAATCATCAATAAGAAACATGAAGTATTTTTTAGCTTGAGTAATTGAGTTCTGGTAGGTCCACATAGATCATTTTGAACAAGCTCTAACATCTGAGTGGTCAAGTATTCTTTTATCTTGAACCATCTTCTGACCTCCTTCCCATGCTGACATGGTTCACAAAGTGTGTTGGAGGGATTTTTAATATTTATAAGATCTCTAACTACCTACTTCTTGCTGATGTTAACAAGATTGTCAAAATTTATGTATCACATTCTCTTGTGCCATAGCCAACTTTTCTTAACCTGACTCAAACAATATTTTTAACCTTTGATTTTCGATAACATATATAAATTGTTACCTATCTTTTAAGCATCTACAATCAGCACATATGAATTTTTTATCCTAATTTCATAATCTTATGCATAATACTTTAATATGTGTCCTTGATCATAGATTTAAATTACACTCTATAGATTATGATTAAGACCTTATACATAGAGAACATTTTTAGTCTTAGTTTTACCATTATCCAAACTTAATGTACCTTTTCTAGCTATTCTAGCAGTGGTATTGTCTCTAAATTTCACTGTGCTACCATTGATCTTCTTCAGAGTTATGAAATTTCTCTTGTCTCCTATCATGTGCCTCAAACATCCATTGTTAATGAAACATGGCTTTTCTTCATTTATTGCATGCAAAGCTGTATGGACTGACATAGACTTTTTAGGAAGTTTCTTTTGCCATGAACCTATCTAAACTTTCTTCTTGATGTGTGGAGCCTTAAAAATTTGGTCTTTCTTGGCTGACTTGAACATGTTTCTACAATGCCAGGTTATGTATTCAAAATTATTGCACTTGTAACATATTATGGCCTCTTCATCAAAGCCTGATGGAGGAGTAAAAGAATTATGGCTTTTGCTTGACTCTATATGAATTTCCTTTTCCTTGTTTCTAAAATTTTTAGCTCTTTTTTTACAGTGTATTTTATTATGACCATGACCATTACAATAAAAAAATAAACATGAAAATAGAATCTATTATGATTTGTGTATCTTTGACCTAATTGTCTTTTGTAGCTTTGTTCCTTCTAGCTTTCTTTATTTGAGTTGTCCTTTGCATTCTTAACTTCTCCCCTTTTTATTTCCTCTTTTATAAGAGCTTCAACATAGCTCTTTTTCTTTTCAAATCTAATACCTATATTATCTGATATTGATTCTTGACTTTCTAATATCTTATTCAACATGTTAGTGTTATTCTCAAATTTTGAATCATTGATAGCTTTACCCTTGACTGATTTATTTGTTTTATCAATATATTCTTTTAAAGAGGCAATTTCAACAACATATATTTCACATTATTCACTTACTTTTTGTAAATGATTTATTAGATCTTCTTCAGTCTTTTTAGTTTCTTCAATGTGTGCTTTTAGATCTTCAATTATTTCCTTTGACTCCTTTTCATTTTTCTCGATCTGAAGCTTCAATCTTTTATTCTTCTTCTCAAGATATTTTAATTATTCTAAGGCATAAATGATTTCTCCTTTAAGATTCACCTCAGCTTCATCATGTTATTTTTCTTGATCATATGTACTTTTGTTTACAGAGGCATCTTCATGTATGGTCATGAATAGAATCTCTTCTTCTTCTAAGTCACTAACTCCATTGTCTTCAGTTGAGCTAGGATCTTTAGAATATAAACTCTTCTTCTCAAATCCCTTCTTGACTTTTCCTTTGAAGTTATTCTTGTATGTAAAATTTCCTTTTTCATTGTCACCATTATTCTTATATGGGCACTTAGCTACAAAATGTCCAATTTTACCACATTTAAAACATTTAAATGGCAATTTTATTTGATATTTACCTATACCCTTTTTTGTCTTACAGATGAATAGAGATCCATTATCATCTTCCTCATTGCTAGAGCTATCACTTAATTCTTGAATCTTAGTGTTGTCTTTCTTTGATGTCTTGAAAGCAACTTCCCTCTTTGAGGGTTTCTCTTATTCAGTCTGCATTTCATATACCATAAGAATACCATGTAGTTCATCCATCTTTAGCTTGGCTAGATCCTTCATCTCCTCAATTGCCAAAACCTTTGCATCATATATCAATGGTAGAGATCTCAAAACATTTTTTACCACCATTGATTCTTCTAAATTTTCTCCAAGACCTTGAATCTAATTAACTATTTGATCAACCCGCAAAAGATAACTTTCTATATTTTCTTCCTCTTCCATCTTCAAACTCTCAAACTATCTTTTGAATGTCTAGAGCTTATCTTGTTGAACCTTTCCATCACCTTTGTAAATATTCTCAAGCTTTACCCAAGTCTCATGATCAGATTTTCATTGCATAACTTTAGTAAATTTTGATTCACATAAACCATGTAAAATAACATTTAAATCTTTAGCATTATTTTCACTTGCCTTATTTTCCACAAGAGTAGTCACAAGTGTCTGTGGCTCTTCGTATTCCTCCATCACTACTTGTCAAATGTCAAATCCAAGGGACATCAAGTAAGTCCTTATCTTTATGCTCCAAAAGGCATAATTTCTCCCATCAAAAAAAGGTACCTTATTAGTATAATAACCTTCATGTGATCTAGTCATCATGTTTTCCATGATCTACCTTCAAGCTTTAAAAAAATTTATGAAAGAACCTACTCTGATACCAATTGTTAAGCATAGGATAAACTAAGAGGGGGGTGAATCAATATATCATATATCTTATAAACTTTCACTTAACCATACATTCAAGATATGCAATAAAACTAAAAAAATAATATGCACCACATGAGAGAGAGAGAGAGAGAGAGAGAGAGAGAGAGCATATTTTTACATGGAAACCCAATGTAGGAAAAATCATGGAGAACAATATCAAGTTTATGAATGAGAACCAACTTAAATTACAAAGTTTACAAGCACCAACTTGTAAGAGCACCAACCCCTTTATTGAGCACCAAAATAGTAATTATTTATGAGCACCAACCCCTCTTATGTAAAACACAACTATCTCTTAGTGTTGCTTTCTTAACAAATGATATAACTTTACAATATCTCTTTCTATTCTCTCATATTTTCTTATATAAAATAATTACAAATCATTCACACTCTAGCATATTTCAAATGGCTTCCCAAGCCTCCTTTTATAGCTTTGTAAATGACCTTTGGCATTCACCCTTTGTGACCCTTCAATCTACATGGAAAATGGTTCCAAACTTGCATGACCCTTCAAATCCTTTCATTTGAAAAGTCACATGGTGACCCTTCATGAGCAAATGTGTTCTTTTTTGCTTTTGTCTTTATTTGGTGACTCTTCAAATTCCTCAAGGTGACTCTTCATGGGAAAATGTTTCATTTACCTCTTTTATCTTTATCTCATGATTCTTTGACTTCTTCATGGGCCCTCTTTTGACTTTATGCAACCAAAATATATTTATTACTATTTGATAAATATTAACACACTTTAGCCAAAATATGAACATTAAAAACACTTTAAGACATTAAATGCTATGGGGCCTTTGTCACCAATAATGTTAGACCTTTGACATCAATGACAATATTTCCAAAAAATGAGGGCTGCGAGACCAACCTAGTCACCACTTTACACAAGTAGGAACATGGGTTGGTAGTTGTGTTTCACATCCCTATTTTAATAACATAGGCTTGTGACTTGCTTGATTTTATTTGAGTGTTCTTTAGACTAGTAATATTTGTAAACCCTCACACCAAATAATAACCACATCAAAATTATTAAATCAAAACCAAGACCTAGGTCATCACCCATAATTCTAATAAGTCATAATCCAACCCCAACAAAATCATAATCCAAACACCTAGTCCATTTAACATCCCTTTTTAAAAACATCCCTTGACCAACATTCCTTTTCCAACCCACTAATACATTAACATACCAAACTTAGGCCACCCATATCATTACCTTGTCAATCCAATCCAAATCTCATATTGTCATCGATAGTCTAAGCTTGTCCTTATCCAAACTTATCACCCCAATCACACCAAGTCTTCAATCATCCCTAGTCATATTTAACCAACCATTCAATCATATGATTGCCTTTATCTAAATAGATAATAACCCCTTAACATATCACAACTAATGTCATAAGCTCATGTGAATCCAAGACTTAGTCAAGTTTGACTCATACAGTCAACTAAATCCAATCATCCATGCTAGTCAAATCTAATTATCCACATCATCTAGGTCAAGTTGAGCAAATTTTATCAATATCATTTTATCACATGAATTATCCTAATTAAACCCATATAACTTTATGACCTATTCAAAATCATCAACTTTTAAAGATCCATAAGCTATTCAAACCTATCCCTCATCTTAGTCAAATCTAAGATCTTGTCTTAGCTCATCATCCAAGTAAAATATCAAGGTTAACATACCACAACCCAATCTTAATCAAGCTAGCTCCTATCTAAACCAATTTTTTTTAATCTCATCCACTTGAAACATATCACATCCTATAAAACATCTCACATCACATTAATCCAAATTTAAACTTTAAATCAAACTAAATCAAGCCTTCATCAAATCATCCACAATCCAAATCTATTCTACCTCATCCAAACATCCCACTTTCATCTCTCAATATTTTTTGTTCAATCCCTTACACCTATTTATTGGGGCCAATGAAATAACATAATCTATCATTTATCTCATATTGACCCATGGCATCCAAAATATATTTGGATATCACCTTAATTAAATAATACATCTTTGCAAATAAGGATGTTATCTTTTTATGACTCTTATAAACGGTGACTTGAATTCTTGTCGACTTTAATCCCATAAATATAGGTTCTATCATAAACAAGAATAATCAAACCCATCCATATCAATATTAGCTTACTCTTATTCCCTACACTAGCCAATCATAGTTTAACTTTATGTCCACTAGTTAGATCCTTAATCATGACATCAGCCATCACACTAACAAAAGGAAACCTATCCAAATAACCTTATCCAATACCTATCTATCCCTTGAACCACATTAAACAGAATCATCTAGCCATTTTCTACCATCATTAAACCAAGGACAATCATCTAAACTAGATTCAAATGGCTCCATAACCAAACAAAATTATGATCCGAGACAATATACTCATCTTAGTGAATCCTTGAAATCTATATTTTATTAACTAGTTGTTGTAGTGAAATTTGGTCGTCTAAATTTCACTATGTCATTTTTATCATTTCCCATCATTTTTACATATTGTATTGATTTCTATAATATTTGATGAGAACCCATAGTCTAATGAACAAGGAAAACCTTTTTACTGGCACATAGGATGTAAATTGTAAATTTTATGTTGTGGGTTTGATAGAAAATGTATTGACTTAATTACATTATTAATTATTTTATAATTGATTAGCATTAATTAAAGTCATTAAATGACTATACATCTTTATTGTTCATTTGATATATTAATTCTTTTTAGAATTAATATTATGTGCAAATGTAAATTGAAAAATCCATTTTAATAATATGAATTTGCCTAAATAAATATAAAATCAAAATAGAGGCAAATGAATGGATTTTCATCTTCCAAATGGAAGTGATCATATAAAAGGACAAAATCCTAATTTTTTATGGGTTCTTATTTTTCTCAAACTCTTGGAGAGAGCTAGATGTTACTTTGTGTGTAGTCATGTTATTTTTAGATTGAAGCAATGAAATACAAGCAAGTGGGTGAGACTCTTTTGGGGTGTTTATAAATTTTAATGTATTTTATTTACAAATTCTGAATCTCTATTTGGAGATGAAGACTTTATTAATTTTTTTCATTTTATTAATTTTGTGTAACCAATGGTGTTTCCCAAACTTAGTGTGAGATCCCCAATGTATGAGATTCCTTAACATCCACAAGTTTCTACATGTTTGATCTCAATGTAACTTCATACCAAGTGTGTACAATTGGGTTTTTTGAAGAGACTTTGTACTTCTAGGCATACCCTTTATTCCCCAAAGCCTTATTGCTTATATGTTCATTATTATGTGATAGGAAGGAATTTTATTTCTATTATTTAATCTTGAGTTATTCGTATGGTTCTCCAGTTTTATTCCATTGTGGGTTTCTCCCCTTTTCTCTTTTTATTTTATGTTTTGTTTCCTTTTGTGATTTTGATTAAAAATTATACAAAACCCCCAAAATATTCATATACTAAGAGGGAACTACCCATTTCAATTGTAGAGGAGAATCACCATTCTCTATGGTAATATCTTCAACTATTGATGAATTGGTGGCACTTCTCATTGGGTGAGTCATAAATATAAAAGTGCCAATTTTTCGGATTTAAAAGCTACTTTTTGATTCTAAAAATTTGAAGGAAATCTTCCCATTAAAAGAGAAGATTGGTGACTCTATTGAAAAGAGGACTAGAAATAAGGTAACTCAGTCCATGCTTCTAATTTTTTAGTTTTTATAGTGTTGCCCATGGTCTAATTTTAGTTTTAGGTATGAAAATATTTAAGTTGAAAAAAAAGTATGTAAACTTGGGAAACATTAGGTGGAAAGGGGATAAAAATAAAAGAGATAAATGTTTTGAATGAACTTGAATTAGGTGTTGATTGGGTTTATGAAAATAATACAATAAACAATGTCTTTATCTTCATACCATCTTTCAAATAAAATCTGATTTGGGAAGTTGATAATAAGAAAAGAATGTAGTTCTTGAAAGACTTATATGGATCCATATAAGTAAAAAAGAAAGAAATGTGCCTGTTCCAAAGCTCATCCCAAGTGGAATAATGCATGAAAAATGAAAATTCTTACACTTTTCAAGAGCATGAGATAAGTTAAAAAGGTAGTAGGCTTCATATCAGTGAAGATAAAGTGTGCCTTAATGTTGAACATGAGCACATCATAGGTTTTAAAGATAAAACAAAAATCAATTCATAAGAAATTATTAGACATTTAGAATGTCAAGAGGTTTTTTTCCTAAAATCACATGTGGAGGTGCCAATGGGAGATTTGGTTCAACCACTCATGGTTGAAGAATCATAAGAGTAGCCAAGAGATGAAGGTGTTGGAGGCATGACTCACATTATTTATGTTTCAAGATAGAAATCAATGCAAATCCCTCTCAATCATGAACAAAATGCAAGTAGTTTTTATATTCTAATTGTGGAATATCAAGTGTTTGAAGTAGTGTTTATCTTCTCCCCACACCTCATGTCCTTCACATTGATACAATGAAAAATGTGTTGTTGTTCTTAATTTTGTCTTTGTGTGTGATGTCTCCACCATGCCAAATTTTGACCTGCAAAGGATGATACTTTACCTAACTAGTAAATGGCCTTTTTTAGCTTTGTTTTGTTTTTTGTCCCTTTGTAAATAATTTTCCTTTATGCATAATTTTGGCTGGTGTTATTTTACCCTTCTATTTTTTTTATTGTGTATGTGTGTGTGTGTTTTCAATAAAAACCTAGCTTGTTCATATGGGTTTCCCCTTGTCCCCATGTTGGTATCTTCATCCCACAAGGTGTTTTGGCAGTTGTGCTTGTTAACATAGATCTTATTTTTTTGGTAAAGGTTGTGGTAAATAATTTTGCATGTATATATTTGCTTTGGAGCTATTGGTTTGGGGATTGCGCTTTATGTTTAGACATGGTTGATAAAAGATTATGAGAAGCTAGTATTTAAGTATGATGAAAATACAAATGAGAATAACAATATTAATAAGGCCTTGAATAAAACTATCCTCGTACAATGTTCTAATTCTTGGGTAGTCTTCATATCAACAGTTTTTTCATTTCCACATGGCATATTTTTTAGTTTGAACTCAAGAACTTCTCTCCTTGAAAAGGGAATAATTTTGAACAATAAAAATAGTCAAAAAAAGATAATATGCAATACGTTGAAGAGTTATATAATAATAAACTTGTAAATGGGTTGATATTAAAAAATTTCCTAAGGTAATGGAAAAGTTGATGAAGCAAGTTAAACGTAAAAAAGAAATTCTTAGTGCCAATTCTAAGGATCCTCTCTCAATAAAGTCATGATATGATGACCATGATTTTAGGAGCATAATAAGTTGACAAAAAATTAAAGATATTTGTGGATATATTTAGGAGGAGGCACTTCCACCTCTAAAATAATCTATTAATAACTATGTATTAAAGGTGGAGACATCTTTGGAGCTTCCTTACAAATATCAGCCATATGGTTACAAAGAGATATTTCCTTATTATAGTAAATCAAATCATGAAGCCTAGTGACCTATCAGGCCATACAATTTCTCATATTTAGGTTTTGAATGTAAGGTAATGGGTGATATTTCATCTTTGGTGGTTCATTTGAGATAAGATCATAAATTTGATTTTCATGATGGTCTGACCTTCAACCATCGATATGTAAATTCAAGCCCACATGAGGTTGAGGCTGTTACTTGGATGCTAACAGTATTCAATTACTTTGATCAATAATTTTGTCTATAGTTTGAATCATTTCAATTGGGAAAAAACCCTATTTATATAGCCTTTTTGTGTTTCATGGGATATGATAATGATGTTAAAAACATCAATTTTAGCCTTGAGGTTATAGGTAGTGGTCATAAAATTACTTGGCGTAGAATTTTTTAGAGCATTTTTAATGATATTACTTCACCAAATAATCAAAAGTATAGAAATATATCACAATGATATGTAAATATAGTATAAAATATGAATAATAGATAAGCCACTTCAAGGGAGCAACCTCCTAAATACTTTCAATAAGAAATGAATACTCTGATATGATGATGAAAAACTAACCCTGCCTCCAATCTATAGTTTACCAAGGCCATGAAAAACCCATAGGCCAACCTAATAAGCATATGAGTACATAGAGAAATGCAAAATAATATGCAAAATGGTTATGCAAGCCACAAGTTGATTACACATATATCCCTAGACATGCTAATGGTTAAGGGTGTAACATGTCCATTCCCTTAAAAATAATGTTGTCCTCAATGTTGAATAAATCTTGGATGTTTTTTTATGAAATATTAATCCTCCCAAGTAACATCTTTAGAAGGTTGATTCTTACATTTGATCAGATATTATATAATCATTATGTACCATAGTTGCTTTGTGTGCATTTCAAGGATTGCTTTAGGATCAAGAATAAACTTCCCTTCCTCATCTAATTATATTAACTCAATTTGAGTAGTAACTCTATGTCTAATTAAATTATTAATTCAAGATACATGAAATATTGGATGAATTAAAGTGGATGGAGGAAATTACATCTTGCAGGCCACACTACTAATTTTCTACAAGATCTGAAAAGGGCCATAACACTTGGGAGACAACTTGTTAGCCTTTTTATATTGCTTCAAAGACTCTGATTATATGACTATAAGTGAACAAAGACCCAATCACCAATTTCAAAATTCCTCTCACTCCTATTTTTATTTACCTGATGCTTCATGTGATTATGGGCAAAAGCAAAATTTTCACGCAAGCTAGCAAGGGCTTCCTATTGATGTTTAAGGTGTTCCTCTAATGCACCCACATTTAGGTGGGACTTCAAGGGTGAAGTGAGGTATGGAGGATGGTATCCATACAATTCCATAAAATGAGACATTTTGGATGAACTATACACTGAAGTATTGTACCACCATTCAGCCAAGGGTAACCACTAAACCCATTTATCCTATTTATCTAACACAAAGCAATGAAAGTACCCTTCTAGAAACTTTTTAACTTCCTAAATTTTTCCAGAAAATTGAGTATGATAGGATTATATATGATCCAATTAGGTTCCAAAACATACAAATAATTTTGCCCAAAAATTACTAGTGAATATGGGATCTCAATCATTGACAATAATCTTGGGAATACCATGCAATTTTTGAACTATATTGAGAAAGGAAAAAGCTAGTGTACTAACCATCAATGTGTGAGATAAATTAAAAAAAAGAAAATACATTATTATTCTATCCATGACAACCATGATAACATTTATAACTTTAGATTGTGGTAACCCAGTAATGATATCCATATACAACTCTTCCCATCAATGACTAGGGATGGATAAGGGTTGTAAAAGACCTAGGGTTTTAATGGTTTCACCTTTAATTTTTTGATATAACATAAATTTAGCCACAAATTTTTGTACATCCCAATTTATTGCTTCCCAAAAAAAATCCTTCTTGATGCTATGATAGGTTTTCAAAAACACTGAGTGATCACCAAGTGGAGATGCATGAAGTTCTTGAAGGATTTTATATTTAAGAATAGAATTTTGAAATAGATATAATATATCCTTATACCATAATATATTCCCCTTTCATTTAAAATTATCAATCCCATCTAAACCCTATTTTAGATTCTTAATCAATGCATGGGTAACATTGTCATTCTCCCATTTTAACCTTGTTTCCTCAATCTAGTCTACCTGCTAAATAGTCATGGCACATAACAATGCCTCAAATAGTTCATCTCACTTGAATAGTGTATCAACCACCACATTTTATTTCCCTTTATTTTAGACTATTTTAAAATAAAATCCTAACATTTTCATTTCCAATTTTTTTTTTAATTTAGGGGACAAGCATTCCAAAAAATATTTAAGGCTATCATGATCAGTGCTTACCTGAAAGTGATGACCCAATAGATGAGGTCTCCATTTTTTGATTTCATGTATAATATCCATCATCTCTTTCTCATATATTGGTTTGAGCCAATTTTCACCCTTAAATTAATGACTTTCAAATGCAATTGGACTACCCTCTTACATGATTATTGTACCCATACCATATTCAGATGCATCACATTCAACCATAAAGTTTTAGAAAAATTTGGAGTGGCCAATATTGGAGTGGTGCACATATCTATTTTTATCTATTAAAAATCCATTGGAATGATTCTTTATTCAATAAGGAAGTGAGTGGTGATGTAATACTACCATAGTGTTTGATAAACCTATGATAATGACCAGTTAGCCCTAAAAATCTCATAATTGCCTGAGTGTCTTGGGAATATTCCACTCTATGATGGCTTTGATTTTCTTAGGATCAAATTTTACTCCTTAATGTGATACAATATGACCCAAATATTCCAATTCTTAGACTCCAAAAGCACATTTGGATGGTTTAGCATACAACTGATGTTGCTCAAGAATTGAGAGTACTTATTTCACATGTTGCAATTGGTCTTCCCATTTTTTTTTATAAAAAAGGGTGTCATCAAAAAACACAAGTACAAACTTTCTCAAAAATGGCCTAAATATGTATTCATCAAACTCTAAAAGGTGGATGGTGCATTGGTGAGACCAAAAGGCATGACCAAAAATTCATAATGGCCTTCATGAGTATGTAAAGTTGTTTTAGTAATTTCCTCGTGGATTTGGATTTGATGATACCTAGAGCAAAGATATAATTTGGTAAAATGTCATTAATTACAGGAATAGGAAACTTATCTCTAATAGTAAAATTATTTATCTCTATATAATCTGGGCACATCCTCCAAGTTTCATCCTTCTTTCACACCATGACTACTTGAGAAGAATATTCAATTTGGCTATGGAGAATGGTTTCTACCTCCAACAACTATTATACTATTTTTTCAATTTTACTCTTCTAGACATAAATACATCTATGTCATCTGATGTTGGGTTGCATACTTCCAAGAATGAGTCTAATGGCATGATCATGGATACGGCTAGGAGGAAGATCTTTTGGCAAGGGTCCAAAAACAACTGAATGTTCATCCAATAGTTTTTATAAATTAGGATGGGTAGACTCCTTATTTTTTTAAACATCAATGGAAAATAAGCATGCCACAAATTTATCAGCACCTTTTTTTAGCATCTTGGTCATCTGATGTGAACTAACCACTTATAAAGATTTAAATATTAATCCCCACAATTTCATTGGCTTGCCTTTAGAATGAAAGTGCATGAATAGTTCTTGGAAATTTATCTCAATAGTACCCAATGTCGTGAGCCATTTTACTCCTAAAATAATTTAAGTCCTACCCATAGGAATAGCAAACATAGGAAAATCTAATGAATAGTCCCCCATTGCTAACTTAATACTATGGCATTTTCTAGAATAATTAACTATACCACCATCTTCAATCATGACTTGAAATTTTGGGGTTGGGTAGATTAAATAATTCAAATGAGTCACAAACTTACTATTGATGAAACTACATGTAATTCTTGAGTCAATCAATATTTTGACCTTCTATTTCTTAAGGAAACCCACCACCTTCAAAGTCTGAGGCATAAAAATACCTGAAAGGGCATGGTATGAGATAGTAGGTTGAGAATCTATAGCTTCATCCTCAAGTCATTCAAAACCCTCACTAGATGCCTCCTTATCTTTTTCATCCTCATCATCCCCTTCAATGTAAAATAACTTTTTTTTAGCACATTGATGACCTTTTCTCCATTTCTTGTTACAACCATCACACAACCCTTTAGCACACTTCTTAATTTTTTGTAGTGTCAATTTGGTAGGTTGAGGCAATGATGAATTTGGGAAGGTAAATTCTTGGCTAGTAGTCAAAGTATGATGTTTTCTCATCTTTTTTTCTTCTATTAGGCATTCCCTTAGTATAGCTTTAGATACAGTTGTGGGGTTAAACATGTGAACCTCTAATTGAATACTATATTTTAGTCCATCTTAAAAAAGGTCAATCATATTTGCTTTAGTGATGTCTTCCAAACATAAGGATAGATTTTGAAAATAATGAATATAATACTTCATTGTTCCTATTTGTCATAGTTTGGCTAACTAGCTTAATTATTTTTTAGAAATATTATCTCAATAGTGAGACATCAGTTCATCAGATAATACTTGTCATGTAACAAGAGAACCAATCTTCTTCTTTTGAGCACATAACCAATGATACCAAATGAATGGCTTAGGTTATAGATAAAAATATGCCACAACCACCTTTTGAGAGCTAAGATTTTAGTGCAGATCAAATAGATTTTTTTTTTGAGTGATCCAAGTGAGTTGATCATTACCATCAAACTTGCATAAGTCCACTTTTGGTAACATCAATTTCAACCCCATATTAGCAATATTAGTGTTGAGAGGAGGAGGACCAAAAGGAAAATGTGGAGGGTTTTTTAGTGTAAAATGAGATGAAATGGTATCCATTTGTGTCATGATCTTTTTCAACTAATTGCTCATGCCATTAACCTCTCCTTGCATTACTAACATTTGAGTTTGGACTTGCACATCCTTTTACACCAAGCCATGTATATTTGACTAAATTTGAGAAATCATCTCTAAATACATCATATCATAAGTGTTAGACTCCATGTCATCCCCTAAAGGAGTTTTAGGGGTGTCTTGTCATTTCCCCTATCCACGAGTGTTAGTTTTAACCATAAGAGGGCTTGATGATGAACCTTATTTTTCCCTATTGACCCAACTTTGACCACAATTTTTTTTAAATATGGCAACCTCAAATCACAAATATAAAATAATATACCCAAACTAATTTTTTTTAGCTTTCCAAAAATGTAAATAAATTTGAAAATTCTACAAATTATGAGCTATGGAGTAAATTTATGAAAAGCCCTAAAATGGTGATAACTTTTGAAAACAAATCCAAATGAGATAAAGTTTTAATGGAAGCTTACTTTAATGATTTCTCAACTCTAATAAAAAAAATAGATTAATTTGCAACCATTTGTGAGATATAGCCAAATTCTAAGATCTAGGGTTTTTGACCTCATTATGGCCCAAATCGATATTTTGATACCACTTGTAATGATATTACTTCACCAAATAAGTATAAATATAGAAATATATCATAATTATATGGAAATATAGTAGAAAATATGAATAATAGATAAGCCATTTTGAGGGGACAACCTCCCAAATGCTTATAATAAGAAATGAATACTTTGATATGATGATGAGCAACTAAACTTACCTCCTATTTATAGTCTACCAAGGCCATGGAAAACCCATAGACCAACATACTAAGCATATGAGTGCATATATAAATGTAAAATAACATGCAAAAAGGTTATACAAGTCATAAGTCAGCTACACATATCCCTAAACATTCCAATAGTGAAGGGTATAATAGCATTAGAGACAGTCAGGAAATTTGATGACAGTCATGATGGATTAATTATAAAAATACATATGGAACTCTTTTTCTCAGGTGGTGATAGAAAAAAATTGACTCTTAGATTGATAGGATGCATATGGAAAGAATAATGATAGTTTTGAACATATCCTGCCATTGTAATAAAGTCACATACCCCATTTGATTTGTCTTCTCCCTCTTGATACTAAATCTTAATGTAAAATATCATATCCATTCAAGAAACAAACTCTCATTGCTAGACCATCTGTAGATAGAAAATTAATTTATAGGAAATATCATGAAAGTTGATCGCAATATGGTTTATGTGTATTTTTTTCATGAAATAAATTTTATTAATGTCAACATTATGTATTTTAAATTAGAGACATTATGTTTTTATGGTCCAAAAAATTAGTGACAAGGCATTTGAGAGCATGATGGTTAGTGATGGACACCTAGTAAAAATATTTTAAATGCCATAAATAGACAAATAGTATCTATTAGAAACATAGAGAAAGGTGAAGAATAACCATAAAATGGGATGTAAATTATTTAAGTCATTTTTTTCAAAAAATTGGTGTGTTATTTTTGAAGTGTGTTAAAGCTAAGGAAATGCAAGTGATACATGCAACATAAAAGGAAGGTTAATGGCTTAAAAATGCGAAAAATTATTTAAGGCATTTTTCCAAATTGTCTCCCTACCTTCTCCTAGCATGTCATGGTGAAAAACATGTTTGATAGGTGTAATACCAATTCCAAATCTTTCCAAGCATCCTCCAAGCCAACTAGGTATAAAATTAGGTAAATTATTTTTTAATGAATTTTTTCAAATGTTTGGCATGAAAAGGTAAAAATTATAATGGGCAGGTGTAAATATTAGTTTCAAAAGCTTTTTGGCATCCTCTTGGCCCATGCCAAATAATTTGTATGGATTTCCAAGTGATACATATTCTCATGAGTAGTGCTAAGTGTAATTGACATGTGTTGAATTTGGTTTACAACTGAAGACATTGATAACATAAATAAGTTTTCTCATAAGAGAAATATATACCAAATAGTCATAGTTTTTAATTTGATTTTAATTTTAACTATGGTCTTTGATTTGGTGGCTTATTCTTAAGGCTAGAATTTTGCTCGACCAAATCTTCAACATCATTATATTCGATTGGATACTAAAATTCGTATTGTACACAAGATACACAGTGATAATGAGATAGAAAAAATATGATTTTAATAAACCATCTCCAGGGGAGGAGTAAGGGTGTCTAATAATTGACTTTCCATGTCTATTAAAAATTCAATAGTGAATGCACAATATCAAGACAAAGACAAGATAAATCCCATTATTCTAAGAATTGTCCCAATATAGGATATGGAGAATGACAAATTTGAAGTTGTTGATAACAATCATAAAATATCACTTAGTGATATAAGAATGCATGAAAATCTTTTAAACATTCACGATGTAAGAGAAATGGACAAGAGAATTCGTTCTAAACTCAGTTATATCATACACATTTCTTCATTTTTATGAAGAAATATGAATAGTTCAGATGTAAAATCAAGGGAAGCTATCTTGAAAATAGGGTATTTTAGCAAGTAGATGGTAGAATTTTCACACAAGTATGATCTAACCCGACAAATCATGTTCATTCTCATACGATTGGCATAGGTGAAATAGTTGTCAATTGGTCAAATCAAAATATTTGAGTGTATTTATAGGTTGGATGAGGCACAAATCATGAGCATTCTCTATATTTCTCCTACATTCCATTATGGAATGCGGTCCCATAATCAGAACTAGCTATTGTAGTGAAATTTAGCAGTCCAAATTTCACTACTTCATTTTTCTCATTTCATGTTATTTTTTCACATTGTCTTGCTTTCTGCAATATTTTATGGGAACTAATATCCCAATGTACAAATCAAATGTTTCAACTAGCCCACTGAATGTAAATTATAAATTTGATGTAGTGGGTTTAATGAGAAATTTATTAACTTAATTATGTTATTAATTATTTTATAATTAATTAATGTTAATTAAATTCATTAAATGATTATACATATTTTCTGGTCATTTGATAGATTAATTTTTTTATAATTAATACCATGTACACATGTAAATTGAAATTTCCATTTTAATATTATGTATTTATCTAAATAAAAAGAAAATTAAAATAGAGGGAAATGAATGAATTTTCATCTTCCAAAGGGAAGTGATTGTATTAAAAAAATCTTGGTTTTATATGAGTTCTTTTTCTCAAGCTCTTGGAGAGATCTGGTTGTAACTTTGTGTGGAGTTGTGTTATTTCTATATTGGAGTAATAAGATACAAGCAATTGGGTGAAAATATTTTGATATGTTTGTAGATTTTGATGTATTTTATTTATAAATTATAAATCTCTATTTGTAGATTAAGATTCATTGTTGCAAGAATTCTAATAATATTGTGGAGTTTTTCTCTGTTCGATGGTTTGCTCACTTTTCAAGGTAACATTTTTCTTTTAAAAAAAATTATTGTTTATTTTAAATATTATTATTTCAATATTTGATAATAATTATATTATGGTATCAGATCCATGGTTTATTTTAACATTTAGATATTTTAAGCATGTGTAGATTTGAAAGTGAGAAATGAGCGTTTTTCCTCTAACTTTATTTTTTTTCTTCCATGTGCATTTATCTAACTAATTTTAATCTTTGTAAGTTTAAATTTGGTGGAAAATAAGATTTTTTTTATCTCATAACATTTAATTACTCTCTTTAATTACCTTTAAGCAATGTTTTTTTACCTATGGCATAGTATTCTACCTTCTAATCTTTTTTAACAGGTTTTTAAAAGAAGTTTTTTAAAATTTTAAACTATTTTTCTATTAAAACCCATCTATATATTTTTATTAGTTTTTTTTCTATATTTTTTTTAAGTTTAGTTAATATAGTACCTAAAAACATACTAAAATTTTTTAAAAATATATATTTAATGATTTGAGATAAATAATGAAAATTGTGACTATTATTTAAAACAAAACATGACTTTTTTTAAATGATTCAACATGCTTTCCTTTTTAACATTCCAAAATAAATAAATAAATATTTTATTATATACTTTTACATGTGTTATATCAACAACATGTGTTTTTAAAACTTTTATTTAAGTGCTCCAAAAAAAATTTAAATCATTTACACAATAGTTTCTTTTATACTTTTGGAACACTTTTGCACCATATGTTTATGTTATAAAACATTTAATCATTATTTGTGGTGTGTTTTGCTTTCAAAATATTTTTTTAAGTTATTTTCATTTCAACTCAAAGTGGTTCTTGATAAGGAATTCATGATTTTTTTTGAAAAGATTTTCAAGTTCTTTAAAAAAAGAAATTTGATATTTTTTATGTGTGGACTTATATTTATAATTTAATTTATCTAACATTTGTGACAAGCAAATATTTATATTTAAATCTAGTTTTTTATTGAGATGAATATTTTTAAATTTTTTTTGGATCAATTAATATTTTTACTAATTATTTTTTCAATGATAATTAAATTTGCATTTTTTGCTCTCATGACTTTTAGATTTGTCATTTTTTTAGTTTTTTAAAAAAGTATACAAACTATTTCTTTTAAAAATGATAAAATAACTACTCTTAATAAATAATTTTCATATCAAAATTACCATTTAAACACTCTAAAAAAATCTTTTATTGATCAAATGACAACCAAATAATTGTTTATTGACATTTTAAATGAAAAATTCTATCTTTTGCACATGATACTAGTTCTCATGATAAAACTCTTTGTGTTTCTAAATAAATTAAAACATCTTTAAATACTTCTACTAATTCCAACTTAAAATTATGAATTCTATGGGATATTCAAGTGGTGGACTTGGTAAGTGTAAATATGGTATTCTTAAATAAATTATACCTAAATCTAATACAAATTATAAAGGTCTTTGTTTTAATGATTCAACTACTTCTCATGTAAATTTGACATCTTATTGTTCTACTCATCAAATGACTTATAATGTAACTTATTTTGATTATATTGTCTGTAACACTCAAGTTTTGGTTAAAAATATTAAACCTTATATGCATTGTGAAAAATATGGGCATCATATATATAAATGTTAAAAATTACATCCTTTAAAATCTTGTGATAAATCCACTCATGACACTTTGCATTATTGGAAAATGACTAAATCTCCTACCTCCAAGATTAACATTGTTCGGATTTTTTAAAATATTGAATCTTATAGATACTTTTATGTATCTTCATGTGATATTTTTTATATTACTTCATGTCATATATCTTTTGTAAATGACACATATTTTTTGTCTCTATTTTGATTAAACTCAAACTTTTATTATGCATTCATTCATTTTTGTTGTGAAATAAATATGCTTTGATTATTTTGACTAACTTATTTTCATGTAGGAATTCACATCTTGTGATGGAAGTTGTTTTTTACTCTATTTTTCTTATTGTACATCTTACAGGTTTTGTCAATCATTACTCTTTCTTGTTGGTCTTTGTTCCATTGTATATTGAACACATTTTTAAAAGAGGATTATTAGAGATTATTGATGATAATTTTCATCCTTACTAATTTTAATGGCACCTTATTATCTTTCTTTCTCAATATATTATAATTCCTTTTGAACGAAGTTTATATTAAGGAGGAGTAATATGTAATTTCAACTCCATTCCTTTGTAAAAAAATAATTCCACTTTGATAACACTAAATTAAGCTTAAGGAGTGTTAGAGAATTAACCTTATTTATATCCTTCATACAGGATTATAAGCCCACCTTAAATCTTAGATATGTATATATTTATTATATTTATAATTACACTTTATCTTAACCCTTATGATGTATTAATCACCTCTCTTATCTACTTTTTATATTTGAGAGTTACTTGCATGAATAAATCCTCTCCCCATATGTCACACACATCTTCCTCAATTTTAAGAGGATTAAGACACTTGAAATACATGTTGAATCTTGTACATGTAACTTATTATTCTTTATAGCTCTATTTATTGAGCTCTTCTCTCTTATTCTTCATATTATTCAATATTGATCTTGTTCTTACTCTTGTATACTTGCGATGCAAATTTTATCCTAAGGTCATTCTCTCTCACTCATAGCTACTTCTTGTTAACTAATTTTTAAATTCATTGTTGAAAGGCTTCTAATAATATTGTGTGGTTTTTCTCCATTTAACAGTTTTCTCACTTGTCAAATCTCTTATCTCATATTTTGTAGTTTGCTTACTTTTCAAGGTAACATTATTCTTTTAAG
This sequence comes from Torreya grandis, assembly GCA_037957365.1. NCBI lineage: Eukaryota > Viridiplantae > Streptophyta > Pinopsida > Cupressales > Taxaceae > Torreya > Torreya grandis. The sequence goes on along the minus strand of JARHVA010000616.1, from coordinate 677,714 downwards.
TATTTTCATTTCTTGTTTTCAACATTATTCTTTCAATCTTTGGAAATAATTCTATTAGTTATGCAAGGGGTATTCTTCACTTAGTAAACTTGAGAGATAATGTTTACAACTTTAGTTTCAAAATCCCAAACAAAATTATGTATGTTCCAAAATTTAACATCACTAATAATATTATATGGTTGTGATATTTATGGACCTAGAATTTTTACTACTATTTGAAATTTATTTGATAGATTTCTTACTTCCATGCTATATAAAAAATTATGGGATAAATGGTCATTTCCACATAAAAAATGGTCAATTATGGAAACTAAAGAGGTCAAGTGATAAATCCATGAATGCCATATTTGGAACAATATGTAACCTTGTTGAAGCCTAATCATGTTAGCTCAAAATAAGGATGGGACATGGATACTTTGTATTTACTACAAGGTCATTAACAATATCATTATCAAGAATAGGTATCCATTCTCACACATTGATGACCTCCTAGACCAGCTCAAGGGAGAAAAATTAGTCACAAATATTGATCTAAATTTAGGGTTCCAAAAATTACCCATGAGCCATCTAAAATTTAGAAGATAGAGTTTAATTTCAAAGGTCTATGTTAGTGGTTAGTCATGCACTTCATCTTAAGCAATGTACCTACAATGATTTAATTTATGAATGATATCTTACAACCATTCATTGATTTATTTTTTATTTTTTTACATGGATGACATCCTCATTTTCATTGAAACATGGGAGGAGAACTTACAAAAATTTTGATATGTTATTGACAACCAATGTAGTCATAAGCTACATGTTGACTTGGATATGTGTTATTTTTATTTACAACATATAATATCTTATTATATACATATATAGATAGTGGTAAAATATATCAAACATCACTATATTCCTCTTTATTGAGTGATCAAATTAGGGTATTTTATTGATGAAGGAAAGTGAATAACCAGAAGTTAGATTTAATGAAAATTTCCATATTTGTTTAAATACATGGATGTTATATACACTTAAAATCATATTATATTATTGATTATATCATTATTTTCTTCATCACACATTAACATTAGATTAAAATTATCCTACCATCACTCTAACACACTTATTATATATCTCACATTACACTAACATGAAAACATCCCTCATATCAATTAATCATCCTCTTAGCATGTGATTTACCCATTAATTAAGCTTCTATAATTCTTAAAGAATTTAAAACTCCTCACCACCTACCCTCACCTACCCCCACTAACACTCCTAAAAATCACCTCCATAATCCTCTTCTAATCATCATTTATTAATCCTAATGGAATCTATAATTCTTTAAAATTCCTAAAGCCACTTCCCAATTCTTTCTAGAGATTTATATGAATTTTTAATTCCTAGGAAATGTCTCAACAATTGATCTTTAATCCTCTATGGATGAAATATATCCCTTTATTCTCTCATCAACCTCATAAAAATGGAGCTACAACCCTTGGAAATCTAATAGCCTTGAATTTTAAATCTTTGACACACAATCATTTTATCATCTTATTAAACACATTAGTTAAATCATACCAAAATGGTGTCCAATTTTTAAGCTTCATAGAGAAATCAAACATCCATTGTCAAGCTTAAATCATATTTAAATCCTTATAGCCATTCACAATTTTAAAATTAATTTTATTACATGTAAATTCTAAGTATAAGGATTAATCTTTGTGTTTTATTTAGTTTGGATTTAGTTTAACTTCTCTTTTGTTCCAATCATAGGTTGTTTAGTTTCGCTATGGAGAATATTCATAACTTTATATCTAATCTTCTAGAAACTAAATTAATAATAATTTTTTAGTGAACACAATGGGATAAATCCTTTAATTTTTTATTGTGATTTTTAGTGTGCTTGAGTAGGCTTAAAATTTCCTTAAAAATAAGATTTGGTGACCAAAAACTCTAAAATTATATGAAATAATCACTTCTAAGTTGTTAATGGTTTTGAATTGTGTCAAGGTGATTTTGCTTTGATAATCATGATTTTGACATAATCATTAGAAATTTTTCACTTGACTACCAAACTTGAATCTTATAATTTACTTAACCATTTGACATTTCTTTCAATTTTATTCAAAGCCACTTCTTGCATATTTGTAATTTTGTTTAACCACGAACAACTTTGAATTACTCGTTAGCAATTTTTCCTTTATTTGTTCATGTCTATACATGGATTGAAAATCCACTACTTCATAATGTGGCCTCATCATCAACATCAATAGATTTATCAATTCTAAATGTGGATTTGAGATATAATTATTTTTGTCATCTAATAACTTTTGTGTTTGTAGTAAATCCACTTCTGTATTTTAGCAATTTCATGTTTATGTTTAATGGCTTTTAAATTTAATCAATGACTTCATAATTTAATGTAGTAGCTTTAAATTTCTCAGTTTCCTAGTCTAAATTTCTATATGTATGACTTTACTTTTATACTAACGGCTTTGCATTCGATAAAAGTGGCTTTGTATTTAACAATCTTTACTTTCTGGTTAATTTATTTCATTTAGTAGTTTTTCTACTAGAAGCAGCTTTGTTAACCCTAAAAGTGGTTTTACTTGCACTTAAAGTAGTTTTTATACTATAATCAACTTTTTTAACCCTAGAATTAGTTTTGGTATCCCTATAAGTGGCTTTGCCAATTGCAAAAGCGGCTTCACACTATGATTTTTCACTAAATAGACCATATTTCAAAGGTCATAACTTTTGACTTGGGTGTACATTTTATCTTTAATTTGTGAAAAAATAATGTCTTAAAAATACACATCATTCATGTAAAAACATTTAGATTTTGAAACTATTATTAGCTTTGATATCCTTAGTAGTGGTTGTGACATCTTAATTAGTACTTTTACAAATGAAAATAATAGCTTTGAAATTTTTCTAATGACTTTGAATATATTTAATAGTTTGGCATATTTTTTACTATTAAAGGCCTTGATCTAATAGTAATTACTTCCTAATCAAAATAAACATATTTTCTATCAACATTTTTTTATTTCTACTTCCCTATTTTTGTCTAATGGTTTTGTGTTGTATAGAAGTAGCTTCATGCTATTAATAAGTGGTTTTTCTCTAAGTATTACATACTTTGATTTATTTCTAAGTTTTGTAGTCTACCCATCAATAATCAAATCAAAATACTAACTTTTTATTTTAGGTCTAACCATCAAAGAATCAACAAGTAAAAATATGCATAAACATTTTAAATCACATCTAATTAAGTCATTTAATAAAATATTTGTTTATGTAGTTTTAATCATTTTAGCTTATTTTATATGGTTGTTTGTTTGTTTCACCTGAGTAAATATTGTATATGCACTCCCCTCACACCCATAGGTAAACCTTGGGGATCAAAAATAATTAGTACATCATATTTTTTTTATTTTTGTAGGGGCAATGTGATTTGGAATTCATCCCCACTCATTTACCATAGTCAGTATGTGAGTTCTGACAAGGATTTCATCACCATGAATTAATCCAAACTTTATGTTCCATTGGAGTATAAATATAAGTGAGAGTTGTTATAAATATAAGAGGATTTCACCATAAATATTTTTGTGAAAGGATGAGGTCACACTCTAATACTCAAGCATCAAATAACATTCTTATAAGGACTCAGGCCCCACGTATCATGAGGTACTTAGGTGACTCCCTTAGTTATCCTTGTAAAACCTATATTAAGACCTTTTAGATACGAAAAACTATCATTAAAGTGGAATGTCATCCCTATAGATCACTCACCACATAAATACCTAGAATGAGGGTTGAAGACCAACCTAGTCACCACTTTATACAAGTAGGAATATGGGTTGGTAGTTGTGTTTAACACCTTTATTTACTATTATAGGCTTGTGGATTGCTTGATCTTATTTGAGTGTTATTGAGACCAGTACTATTTTTAAACCCTCACACCAAACAATAACCACATCAAAATTAGTAAATTAAAAACTAAGACCTGGGTCATCCCCTATAATTCTAAGAAGTCATTACCCAACCCCAAAAAAATCATATTCCAAACACCTAGTCTATGCAACAAACCTTTTTCAAAACATCCCTCAACTAACATTCCTTATCTAACCCCCCCCCCCCACAATTCAATATCCCAAACTTAGTCCACCCCTATCATTACCTCATTAATCTAATCCAAAAATCATATCGTCACTTATAGTCTAATCTTGTCCCTATCCACACTTATCACCCTAATCACACCAAGTCTTCAATCATCACCAATCATATCCAACTAACCAAACAATCATATGTTTGCCTTGATCTACATAGGTAATAACCTTTTAACATATAACAACTAATGTCATAATCTCACGTGAATCTAATATATAGTCAAGTTTGATTGATATAGTCAAGTTTGACTAATATAGTCAACTAAATCTAATCATCCATTGTAGTCAAATCCAATTATCCACATCATCCAAGTCAAGTTGACCAAAGATGATCAAGATTATTTTATCACTTGAGCTAGCCTAATTAAACCCATCCAAATTTATTACCTATTCAAACTTATCAACTTTTTAAACACCCTTAAGATATTCAAACCTAGCCCTCATCTTAGTCAAATCCAAGAGCTTGTCTTAACTCATCATCCAAGTCAAATATCAGGGTTAGCATACCCTAACCTTGTCTTAATCAAGCTAGTTCTTGTCTAAGCTAAAAAAATTTAAGATCATCCACTTGAAACCTATCACATCCTATTGAATGTCTCACATCACATTAATCTAAAGTTAAAATTGAAATCAAACTAAAACAAGCCTTCATCAAATGGTCCACAATCCAAATATGTTCTACCTCATCCAAACCTCTCATTTTCATCTCTCAATATTTATTGTTCAATCCCACACACCTATTTATTGGGACAAATAAAATCACATCATCCATCATTTCTCTTATATTGACCCATAGCATCCCAAATAGATTTGGATATCACCTTAATTAAATAATACATATCTGTAAATAAGGATGTTATCCTTTTGTGACTCCTAGAAATGGTGACCTAAATTCCTATAGATTTTAATCCCATAAATCTAATGTCTATCATAAGCAAAAATAATCAAACCCATCCACATTAATATCAACTTACTCTTAGTCCCTATGCTATCCAATCATGATCAAACTTTATGTCCACTAGTTACAACCTTAATCATGACATCAACCATCACACTAACAAATGGAAACCTATCCAAATGACCTTTTCTAATACCTATATATCCCATAAACCACATAAAACATAATCATATAGATATTTTATACCATTACTAAACCAAGGATAATCATCTAAACTAGATTCAAACTCTTCCACATCCAAACAAAACTGTGAGCTGAGACAATATCCTCATCTCAATGAATCCTTGGAAGTCTTATTTTATTAACTAGTTATTGTAGTGAAATTTGGTTGTCTATATCATTTTTCCATATTATCTTTATTTACATAATATTTTGTGAGACCCCATATCCCAATGGACAAGGCAAACTTTTTTACTAGCCCATAAGATGTAAATTATAGATTTTATGTAGTGGGTTTATCAAAAAAAATATTGACTTAATTACACTATTAATTATTTTATAATTAATTAGTCATTAAATGACTATACATATTTTTTGGTAATTTGATAGATTTATTCATTTTATAATTAATATCATGTACAAATGTAAATTGAAAACTCAATTTTAATAATGTGAATTTGCCTAAATAAAAAGAAAATCAAAATAGAGGCAAATGAATGGGTTTCATCTTCCAAATGGAAGTGATTTTACAAAAGAAAAAATTAATGATTTTTTGTAGGTTCTTATTTTTTTCAAACTCTTAGAGAGATATATATGTAACTTTGTATGGAGTCATGTTATTTATAGATTGGAGTGATGAAATGCAAGCAAGCGGGTGAGACTCTTTTCGGGTGTTTGTAGATTTTAATGTATTTTGTTTACAAATTCTAAATCTTTATATTTATATGAAGACTCTATTAAATTTTTGAATTTTATTAATTTTGTGTAACCAATGGTATTTCTCAAACTTTGTGTTGAGATCCCCCATGTATGAGCTTCCTTGATGTCCATGAGTTTCTATGTGTTTGATCTCAATGGAATTTCATACCAAGTGTGTAAAATCAGTTTTTTAAGGACACTTTTTGCTTCTAGGTATAAATTTTATTCCCTAAAGCCCTACTACTTATATATTCATTCTTATGTGAGAGGAAGGAATTTCATTTCTATTATTTAAACTTGAGTTATCTCAGTGGTTATCCATTTTTATCCCATTGTGGGTTTATCCCCTTTACTCATTTTATTTTTTATTTTGTTTCCTTTTGTACTTTTTGTTGAGGTGTGGTGTTCACATTATTAATGTATAACCTAATTATTATTTATTAAACAATAATACTTAATATTTGTTTGGTATATTATTTTTATTATTCATAATAACTATATACATGTTGATTTCTTAGTTATTAGATTAAATTATAATAGGGTTTGAGGAGATTGTGATGAAAATATGATCTCCCCATTTATAAGAAATAGCTTTCTTATATATTTGTATTTCCCATATAGTTTTGATATATTAATATTATACACTATGTGAGTATTATTATTGTGTTTAAATTATTCTTTATTATTCTATGATGTTTGATTCACTTATTATTGTGTAAACTCTGATTTATACCAATATCTGGTATCAGAGTAGGTGATTCCCATTAGCTATGAGAGTTCATGGAAAATCCATATATGATGTAGTAGTTTTAAGTAATTAAATATTTGAGCCTAGCACATAATTCTTTCATGTACCTCATATAGTCATTCATGTTGTAGTTTTTATCTATTTTTGGGCCTCTCGACATCCTTTGATGAGATTTTGTAACTATGATTTATAACAAGTGTAGTTTTTTATATGTTCTTGTACCTACATGCATTTATGTTTTGCATTGTATCAAGTGAATGTAATAATGGACTATTTTTATGTGGAGCATTAAACTTGTAATGCCATCTTAATTCATAATAGGGTGAAGATATGCCATCTGCTTAAACTTTGTTATAAACTTCAAATAAAATCCCTATGTATTTTGTTGAGGAAGTTTTTTTTGGAGCTAGAATTATGTTACAACATTTTTTGTAGATCTATACACTTATATCATTAGAGATACACAATTTTTTTGTTACAACTCATGGGCATTCTCGAGATATTCCATCTCTTTTGGGCTTATCTATATGCATTTACATCGACATTGCATTGCATTAGACTCATCTATTAGAGGTAAAATCACTAAGAGCAGGGTAAATCAGTGAATCAAGATATTTCAAAACTTCAATCTAACTCCTTCAAACCCTTAGTCATACACCATAAGAAATCAAGAAGTAAATAATCCACTCATAGAAATGAACATGAAAGATAATCAAGATAACATAATATCTATGTGGGAAACCCTCTTGGGGGAGAAAAATTGCTCTTAAACCTACAAAAACATGGACTACTTGTCCTATAAGATGATTATAAATATGAGACTTTAGTGAAGCACCCACTTACCAACCCCTAAATATGATAAGCACCAACTTGCCTAAGATGTTGAGTACCAACACAACATATATGAAATTAACAACTCTAAAACTCTAATTACTTCTCAATATAATGGAGAAACCCTAAAAAACAACCTCCTTCAATCCTCTTCACTTATTCAAAACTTCACACACAAACAAGGCATCCAAAACCACCTTTTGGATCAATCTATACACATTTTCTTGTTATTATGCATCAAACCTATAAATTCAACATTAGAATTATGACCATAAGGTCATACATGCAATCCACACTCTGATCTACCTCTCAAGACATCTACATGGCTCTCACAATGTTTAAAAATCTTTTTCTAATATACACACTTGCTCAACAATCACAATTAGTCTAATTAGACTTTGCACTTATACCACTCTCTTCCTTTAACCCATCTTGGTTTACCAATATGATTTACATATTTGGACCACACTTAAAATAGGTTGTTCATTACCTCATTATCCTCAAACCACCATTAGGTCTTGGTGAGACCTAAAACAAATAGACCTTCATACTCACATATTACATATGATACTAATTAGACCACCTTCATCCTTTACCAATGCTTTTAACACATAAAATATATATCCAATATCCCCTTTCTCAATATCATATGGTTCCATGCCACTTGTAACACCAACTCAACACATGAACCTACCAATTAGGTTTCCTTGCTCTTTAGGCCTTCATAAAAAAACACAGTCTCAAACTTCTCAAGCAACTGTTTAAATATTTCACATATCCATATGATTATATCACATGAATTAAACCTTCAAGACCTATAAAACACTTCCATGTGTCTTATACACCTCAACATAGGCTCAAAGAACTTAAATCAACTCTCTCAAAATGACCACTCAGTCTAGTCATATATAGTCAAAATATAGTCAAGTTATTTTAACTCTCCATATCTAATCAAGGTAATATCATGAAAAGTATTAGATACATATATAACATCTTCATACTCATTTTATTCTTCAATTTTTCTCATAATACCTTCAACTCACTCTTGCAACATGGTCACTCAATCTACCAATACATTCAACAAACATAGTCAACTTATAATTAATTGTTCATACTGAAGATGAACTGGTCAAACCTCAAAAATCCACATATATGGTCCTCATAGACTCTAAAACACTCTCAAATATTTATTTAATCTTAAAACATCAAAATACCATCAAGAAATCTTTAATTACCCTTCTCAGGTCACTTGCAGAACATGGTCAAACACACAGTCAACTTTGAAGCTCAGTAACTTTGACTATATAAATATTCAAATCTTCTCACTAAATTTTCTATTTAACCCTTAAAGTCCTCTTCAAATATTATTTTTACTTGATCATAAAATTTTTCATATATCAAAATTTATGTCTCAAACACTACTAATTAGTTTTTCCTTTGTTAATTTGAATATTCAAATTCCAATGGTCACTATGTATTATAAAAACATCAACCACGTGTCTTCATCTCATTTCCCTTGGAAAGTTTCTCAAATTCACTATGCTAATCTACTTGGTATTATCTTGTTCTTTATCTTTCATCACTCACCATTGATCTTAGATCCTCGCTTCTAAGATCAAGGCACTTGGTAGTCCTACGTACCCTCTGCATACCTTGTAATCAGTCACCAATGAGCTTCCACCACTTGGCAGCCCCACATGTATTCTAATAATCCTTTGACCTATCAACTTAATATGCACCATTTATCTTTTATTTTTGCTTTCATGATTAAGACATTTGACACCCTTGCATGCCTTCTAAGCACATTGTTTTCAATCCTCACTCTTGCACCACTTAACAGTCCCACATGCCATTGATCTTTTGAATGCTCACTATTAGATCTATCTTGACTATTTGACCCCAGACTTCAATTTATTTAAACTTGATGGTATTTATTCCATCACAATCTAATAGAGAAAATTTTAAGGTTTATATCTTGAACTAGAAAACACTTTAAGAGTCCAAATCTTTAGGGTACCTTCTTGGCACTATAGACATCTCCATGAAAACCTTTGACCATTTTTTAATTCCTAAATACCTAAACTAAATGCACAAACTTTTTGGTTCATTCATATATACATGATTTGCAATGATGGTCTAGCTTCCCCTATGCTAGAAGATGCATGTTTCTCTTTCTAAATGATCAAATGACACACCAAAACTTCACCAAGATATCTATGGATGCCTCACAACCTCTTATTTGTTCTTACTAATCTACACATATGCTATATACTCTCCAATATATCAAACACAACTTATTTTTCATTCATGCACTAGTACCTCATGCAACAACCTAAAACACCAAATACCATGATCAATATATCAATCTACTCACTCAACCTTATCTATCAAGATGACTACATGAACCTAGACCTTCATATGACTACTCTAATGAATATTTTCACTTCCATAAGCATTGATAACACCCCATAGGGTCTATGCAATATTTCCATCAACATCCTTGGTCACCTTGGAGATATCATTGACAAATCTCCAACAATCTCCCCCTTAGTCATTGATGTCAAAGACCAATACAAATCTTATGCTCAAACTCTATCTCTCTCTTCAATTACTTTCTCCCCCTTTGACACAATGACAAAGTGGGCTCAAATCTTCATCTTATGGACCTAAAAATACTTCAAGGACCAATAATAGGAAAGGACCACCTCTGAGAGATGATACAAACTTCCTTTAACATTGTGCATACCTCTTCTTACCTTGAGCTTCTCAAACATGCTCCATGACTACACTCTTCTTTGATCATACATAGATTCTATGAATATAAAACATACATGAACATCAAAAATTAAATGAACTTACCTTGAAAAAATTAAGAGGGACACCCCCTAAGTCACTTGAGCTTAGGCACCCTTTGAGCATATTCATGTCATTTCTAATAATGATGAATCAACATAATTGCCTCCATACCTTCTCTCTCAAATTATACTACATAGTCCTCTAATAATTTACAAAAATCCCCCTTTATTTATGATTTAAGATTTAATACATTGTCAAATCACCTAACTTGGTTTGATTAAGCCATCTATCAACATGCTTGAGTTCACATCTATAGCATAATTCTTCATATCTCCACCATGACTGTAACATCTCACATGTGTTCCCCCTCACATCATGCATAGCTCTTCAATCCTTCCAAAATATCTTAGTTATCCCCCCTCACTCCATGCTCTACTTTAATCATGATTTCTTTGAAAAGACTTCTCAATGAATTAGATCTATCAGCAACTCTTCAACATTGTCCACACTCATTCAATATCCTTATGAAACCACCAATATATATCATATCTTCATTAGATCAACTTGAACATCTAAATTAGACATGAATAGCTCTCATATGGATCTCAAAACAATTTCCGTTTATCCCTTACAATCCATCATGGTTTATAACCTTTTCAAAGCACTCTCATGGAACTATCTCATCTTCAGAACACTATGACCTCCATGACAGACACAACTTGTCATATACATAACTCTAAGACCTTCTTCATGATACCAATAATATGACAACACATTCTCCTCATAATTTATACCAACCTTAAATTTATTCTTCATCATTTTGATCAATAAATTTAAGCAACATCTTTTATTAAACACCTAGAGACCTTCATTTCATACATATAGACCTTATACACACAGCGTCATTCTTCACCATTTGACTAACTAGATCATCTTTTAGATCATTGAATTTCTTCATGTCCTTTCATAATAAGCCAACACATATTTTCATGACCTTTGTTGTCCTAAAACATCAATAAAATACCCAATTATCATCCACCATGCTTCGTCTTATTGACAAATGTCTCCTTGAAGCCTAAATAGAGACACCCCTAACCCACAATGTCCTATAACAATGTGAAACCAAGAGTTTCCCACAAATCCTCATATTATCTCTCCTTCTTGGACAAATTGAACTAATGATTCTTATTCTTCTTCTTTTGCTTGATTGAATCACTTATTTATCTTATTTATCACTTTCTTTTTCTTCTAGGATGGTATTGACAATACATGGAGAAAATAAATATTTTTGGTGTACGTTTTCACTTGAAGTATTAGTATCACATTTAAAAGCATCAACACTTGACATTGTCAACTACTATTCTTTATAGGAAACTTTTTCAATAGCATTAATTTGTTTACTTAATTTAATAGATACCTTAGGGTAAGTTTCAATAACATTGGTCTCTTTAGTGAGCTTTGCCTCTTTATTCTTAACATGAATAGATAATGAGTACCCTTGGCATTCTTTAACCTATGTAGCATCTTATACCATGGTAAACAGTTCACATGGACCTAAAGATTGATCATGAAACATACTTTCCACTTTTGGTTTCCATATTTAAACTTGTCTTCTACCTTACACTCTAAGAACTTGAAATGACTTATTCTGACTTTATGTCCTTTGTTTGTATAACTTAGCAATATGATCAATTCCTAGAAAATTGTAGATAACCACTCCTTTTGATGGAAATTCAACTTATCCTACCTTGTTAAGATAAAATATTGTAATGTGTCCCATGTCATGACAACTATAGCACTCAGTTTGACTCACAACACTTGATTGATGATTCCATTCATAGTTTCAATCAAATTCATTCCTAAAAGGCCTTCTACATTTTCTATCCTTGTGACCAAATTGATTACAAGTGTATTAGTAACCATTAAATTTTGCATACCTCATTTCATTTGGTTTTCTAATTTGACTTTTCTTCCTTCTGTTAGCAACTTCATTTCTTAATTGCTTATTGATCTTCAAAGTCTGATTGTTCTTATTCACAAAATTCTTCAAGTCATCATGAGTGGTATTCTTTTGTTCTTCTATATATCCAAGACTAGTTCTATCACTTACATATTTTTGACTAATTAGAATGTTATCTAGATCAATTAATCCCTTTTCAAACTTCAAAAATGACTTCACTTGACTTGAAGTCTTTTTCAAATCATCTCTTAAAAAACCAATATCAATTACATACCTTGAACATTCAACTTATTTGGCCTTCAAGTTTCCATTCACAACCTCTAATTGATCAATAAAAAGTTTGACTAAATTTTTATTCTCCTTAAATTCTTCATCTATTCTTGCCTCAAACACACTAAACTACACCTCATAGTCCTTTATTTGAGACTTAAACTTATTGGTTTTATTCTTCTCAATCTTCAGATCTTCAAGGGTATTAATCAACTTAGTCTCACAATTTACCTTATCTTCTTCATCATCTTTATCACCTAAACCACCTCCAAACCATGTATATTCTTCTTGATATGAGTAGATACCATCTTCAGCCATGAAGAGAGATTCATCTTCAGTAGGACCCTCATTTTCATGATCATTATAAAAATCACTGCCATCATTCTCATCACATGATTTGTAATATCCCTTGGTGTAGAGACTCCTCTTGTCCTTATAAAACTTCATTTGGCCATTATACCTTTTGAAACTATTCTTGCTCTTATCAGACCTAATTTATTCCTGTCATTATCATGATCTTCTTCATGTTCTTCATCATCATTTCCCTTATGCTTACAAGGACACTTGTTGGCAAAGTGACCTATCTCTCCACAACTAAAACATTTGAAGGGAAGTTTACCCTTAAACTTGCCTGAACCTACTTTTAGTTTTCTTGTTCATAGATCTATTAGTTCATCATCATTAATATCATAAATATCATCACCTTTGACCTTCTTACCTTGGAGTTTCTTCTTTAAATTATTTTCTACATTGAAAGCTACTTCTTTGGCAGTTTGTCATCATTAATTCTCATCTCATAGGTAAAAATAATGCCATTTAATTCATCCATCTTCATTTTGGTGAGATCATGACTTTCTTCTATAGATGAAACTTTTGAATCTAATTTGAAAGTGAGAGACCTTAATACCTTTTTATACTATAGTGCCTTATTCAATAACCTCTCACATGCCTTTGATCATGTTTACTACCTTATCAGCTCTTAGAAGATAAGAAGCTATGATATCATTTTCCTTTATTTTGAGACTTTTAAATTTCCTTTGATAGGTTTATAGGTTGGCCACCTTGAATTTTGAAACTCCTTCATAGATGAGCTAAGATTTGTCCCAAATATCCTCGGTAGACTTGCAATGGATTACCTTGGTGAACTCAACCTCTAAAAGACCATAAATGATAGAATTCATAGCTTTGAAATTATTCTCACTCAGCTTCTTATCTACAACACTAGTTGGAGGAGTAGGTGGCATGAAATAACTATCTAAAATAAATTTCCAAGTTTCAAACCCCAAGGACATGATGTAATTCTTCATTCTTTCACTCCAAAAAGAATAATTGGATCCATTGAACAATAGAGCTTGCTTAATAGATAAACCTTGATAAGTTGTCATTGTACCTAAGATTACCTTCAAGTGGTTAAACTTGTATAGAAGATCCTAATATGATACCAATTGTTAGAGGTAAAATCACTAAGAGGGGGGTGAATCAGTGAATCAAGATATTTCAAAACTTCAATCTAAATCCTTCAAACCCTTAGTCATTCACCATAATCAATCAAGAAGAAAATAACCCACTCAAAGCAATGAACATGAAAGATAAGCAAGATAACACAAGATCTATGTGGGAAACCCTCTTTGGGGAGAAAACCCACTCTCAAGCCTATAAAAACATGGACTAATTATCTTAATATGATTACAAACATGAGACTTTAGTGAAGTACCCACTTCACAAGGAGCACCAACCCCTAAAGATGACAAGCACTAACTTGTATAATATGTTGAGCACCAACACAACATCTATGAATTGAATAACTCTAAAAAAATTATTTCTTCTCAATCTAATGGAGAAACCCTATAAAATAACCTCTTTCATTTTTATTCACTCTTTCAAACCTTCACACATAAATAAGGCATCCAAAACCTCCTTTTGGATCAATATACACACTTTTGCTTGTTCTCATGAATCAAACCTATAAATTTAAAATTATAATAATGACCACAAAGTCATACATGCAATCCTAACTCTAATATACTCTCAATACATCCACATATCTCTCATAACCTTCACAAATATTTTTCTAATCTACGCACTTGCTCAATAAGAATAATTAGTCCAATTAGACCTTTTACTTATACCACTCTCTTCCTTTAACCCATATTGGTTGGCCAATATGATTTACATATTTTCACCACATTTAACATAGATCAATCATTACTTCATTAGCCCCAAACCACCATTAGGTCTTGGTGAAACCTAAAATAATTAGACCTACATACTCACACAATTACATGTGAGACTACTTGAACCACCTTCATCATTTACCAATGCTTAAAAAACATCAAATCTATCTTCAATATCCCATTTCTCACAATCATATGGGTCCATTCCACCTATAACACCATCTCAACACTTGAACCTACCAATTAGGTTTGCTCACTCTTTAGGCCTTCATACACAAAAAACACAATCTCAAAATTCTAAAGTAACTACTAAAATATTTCACATATCCATGTGATTAGATCACATGGGTGAAACCTTCAGGACCTATACAATACTTCCATTTTTCTTAGACACTTCAACACAAGCTCAAAGCACTCAAATCAACTCTCTCGGAGTGACCACTCAGACAAGTCATATATAGTCAAAATATAGTCAAGTTATTTTGACTCTCCATATCTAATCAGGGGCATATCATGACATAAAATACTTTCTCATAAGAATTAGATACTTATATAACATCTCCATACACATTTTATTCTTAAATTCTATTCAAAATACCTTCAACTCACTCCTGTAACATGGTTACTCAATTTGCCAGTGTATTCAACAAACATAGTCAACTTCTAAGTAATTATTCATATTGAAGATAAATTGGTAAAACCTATAAAATACAAAAATATAGTCCTTATTGATTATAAAACACTATCCATTAGTTATTTCATCTTTAAATTTTGAAATACCATCAAAAAATCTTTAATTACCCTTCTCAAGTCACTTGCAAAAAATGGTCAAACATAGTCAACTTTAAAGATCAATAAATTTGGTTGTATAGATATTCAAACATTATAACTACATTCTATAGATTCACCTTTAATTCATCTTCAACTATTATTTTTTAATGCATCATCAAATTCTGCATATATCAAAAATAATGGCTCAAACACTGTAGACTAGCTTTTCTTTTGTTAATTTGAATATCCAAATTCCAATGGTCACTGTGTATTGAAAAAACATCAACCACATTTATTCATCTCATTTCCCATGGAAACTTACTCAAATGAGATATATCATTCTCTTTATTAGTATCATATTATTTACTTACATCACTCACCATTGATCTTAGATCCTCACTTCTGATATCAAGCCACTTGGCAGCCTCACATGCCCTTTGCATACCTTGCAATCAGTCTCCAATGAACTTCCACCACTTAGCATCCCTACATACCTTCTAAGCACCCTTTGACTTTGACTTATATACTTAATACACATTATTTATCTTTGATCTATTCTTCCATTATTAAGACACTTGACACCCTCACATTCCTTTTAAGCACATTGTTGTCAGTCCCTGCTCCTATGCCACTTAGTAGTCCCGCATGTTGTTGATCTTTTGAATGCTCACCATTAGATATGTCTTGACTATTTGACCCCAAAATTAAATGTAGTTAAAATTTATGGTTTTTGGTCCATCATAGTCTTCTAGAGAAACTTTTAAGGTTTATATCTTGAACTAGAAAATACTTCAAGAGTCCAAATCTTTAGGGTACCTTCTTGGTACTATATACAACATCTCCATGAAAACCTTTGACCACTATTGACTTTTTGAGTACCTACACTAAATGAAAAAACTTTCTAGTTCATTAATATTTTCATGATGTTTAGTGATGGTCTGGCTTCTCTTAATCTAGAAGATGCATGTTTTTCTTTCCAAATGATCAAATGACACCAGAACTTCACCAAGATATTTATGTATGCCTCACAACCTCTTCTTTATCCTTATTGATCTATACATATGCCATATAATCTCCAATATATCAAACATAACTTATTTATAATTTATGCACTATTACCCCATGATCTCTTTGACATCAAATATAACCTAAGACATCAAATTACCATGCTCAATAATATCAATTTACTCACTCAGCCTTATTTGTCAAGATGACTACATGAACCTAGACCTTCATATGACTACTCTAATGAATTAATTTCACTTCCACAAGCACTCAAAGCACTCATAATTCCCCATAGGGTCTCTGCAACATATCCATACCCTCTATGCAAGAATACTGAAGCACATTTTATCTTTTTCATTATAGCATACATGACACCTCATCAACATCCTTGGTCACTTTGGAGACATCATTTATAGACCTCCAACATCATCATACAAGATACCATTCGAGTCACCAAAACCTTAAAGACCAATAATTTCAATTCTAAGTTTGTTATTATTTTTGTCATGTAGTTGTATGTCGAGGGTTATGTAAAGCTGATATAAAATAGCATGCAATTTGATGTCCATGTGTATTTCTTGCCACCATTTTAACAACTCAACATGTGGTTTCATACATAACCTACAACATTTCCATAATAATCCATTTGACCATAATTTTATCCTTATCTAGTAAAATTTATAAGTAGGTTAAAGAGCTTTAATATTTTATTATTTTATTTTAATTCTTAAAATGATATAAGTGAGAGTCATTTGGTATTTGTTTAGTCATTTAGGTTTTGATAAAGTTTATTTCCTTTTATGTATAATCAAACCTTATTTAATAGTTGTATTAGATTATATCAAAAGTCATTTTTATGTCCAAAGAGTCAAAATTCATTGTTTCATTAATTATATTTAATGTCATTATAAGAGTATTGAGTCATGTGTCATTAAAAGTCAAAAGTATGTCATAAAAGTCAATATTTGGTCACCAAAATATTTAATAATGTCAAAAAAAGTCATTTTTAAATTATGTCATATTTCTCAAGAGTATAGTTTGAAGTGCTTTTGGATCTATTGTCAAAAATTATTAAAATTATAAAAATTCTTGTAATATATGCATTATTGGGAGTACCCAACATCCTAGAAATTTTTTGAGATTCATCAACACATGTGTTAAGTAAGCAGCTTAATTTACTAAAGGAAGGAGGAAATGGAGGATAGAGGTTCCATAGCCTCTTTTCAATCACCAACAATGGGGCTTATATGATTTGGTGACTTTTGTGTGGTGGTATTTTTCATTTTTTAGTGTGGTGTGTTTTGCACCAAATCGACTAATTTCAAGGACAATTTTTCAGTGGTAGTGGAAACTATCTATGTTTTTTTTTTTGTATGGAAACAAATATTAACAAAGGCTACATAAGATGACAATAAGGATTTATTCCTCGTGATATTTCATTTTATTAGTATTGTGTGTTTTTATTCACCTACTTGTTTGTAAATCCTTTGATAGTTAGAGAAAATGGAGAATGTATAAATAATGGAATGTGGAAAATAGTTGTATAGGAGAGAAGCCAACTGTATAAATCCTCTGACTATAGAGATCCTATGACTGCCTTACTTCTTTATGGAGATGATCATCCAGTGACACATCCATTGTGGTCACATGGAGTAAATGTGGTATGCATTCCTTCACATAGTAGTAGTCATGTGCAGTAAGATCTAGATAGAAATATTTATATAGTAGTATGAAGGCCTAAAATTATGCATTTACATATGATTTTGTTTGGACTAGTTCTTGAATATGTATATTTTCTCCATGCTCACATTAAGGGGGTGTAGACCAAGATTAATAATGTTCACAAGGGGGTGAATGTTGAGGTGTGATGTTCACATTATTATTGTATAACATAATTATTATTTAATAAATAATAATACATTAATAATTGTTTGGTGTATTATTATTACTATGTATAACAATAATATATAGGGTGATTTGTTGGTTATCAGATTGAGTTATAATAGGGTTTGAGGAGATTATGGTGAAGATATGATCTCCCCACTTATAGGAAATATATTTCCTATATATTTTAATTTATATTATGGTTTTGGTATAGAAATAATATACACTATGTGAGTATTATTATTATGTTTAAATTATTCTTTATTATTGTGTGATGTTTGACTCTCTTATTGTTGCATAAAATCTTATTTACACCAATAATTTTGAGTAAAAAGTATGAAAAAACCTCAAAAATATTCATATCCTATGAGCTAAATACCCCTCTCAATTGTAGAGTATAATCACCATTATCTACAATAATATCTTAAACTATTTATGAATTAGTGGCACTTCTCATTGGGTGAGTCACAAATACAAAAGTGCCCATTTTTCCACCAATAGTTTTTGGTGACTCAGTTGGGGATCAAAAAGGTGATTTTTTATTCCTAAAATTTTAAATAAATATTTCCCTTTAAATATAATATTGGTGACTCTATTTGAATGAGGCTTATAAATGAGGGAATGCAACTTATGCTTCTAATTTTCTGATTTTTATATTGTTGCCCATGGTCTAGTTTTAGTTGCAGGTATGAAAAGATTTAAGCTAAAAAAGAGTATGCATACTTGGGAAAATATTAGGTGGTAAGAGAATAAAAATAAAATATATTAATGTTTCAAATGAACCCAAATTAGGTGTTGATTGGTTTTATTAAAATGATACAATAAACAATATTTTTCTCTTCATAATGTCTTTCAAAGAAAATCCAATTCAGGAAGTTGTTTATAATAAGAAAAGAGTGAAATGGTGTTACTCAATTTTTCACACTTTTATAGGTAATTCAAACCTTATCAAAATAAAGTGTAACATGGGATTACCTCTAAGCCTATGGGCTACCTATAGCAGAGGTAAACCTCTAGATTGAAGGGCTAGTTCCCTTGGTTTGTCTATTGAAACTCATCACCAAACCTACTAACTCATTTGGATGAAAAGAGAGAGAGAGAGAGAGAACATAAATTAAACCTATCCTAAAAAAATTATTCACAAATTTTAATCTGACCATAGTGAACCAATTACAAGTACACTTCAAAAATAAGCCTAAATTGCACATACACTAATCCAAATCTGCCCCTTTGTATTAGTATTTCTCATGGAGCTTTGTGAAGCTAAATTAAGCTAGAAGGAATAAAAACAAGGTTATAACATGAAAAAAGTAGAGATACAACTCACTTAACTCATTAAATATTCATTATAACACTTTAAGAGACCTGTAATAGACTTTCAAAGCTGAATATGAATGCAACCAAGGACAACATGCTAAGGAAGAGAATCTATCACTTAGTAAGATCAACTAGTTACCAAAAAAATTTAAAAAACTCATGGATAAGTTAAATTAGATAATTATTTATTTATAAAAGTATAAAAATTATTATGTCCTCACCATACTTAGGTGGAGGATACATTTCAAAGATAAAGTGGCTCAATATATAGCACAAATGTGAAAGAAGAAGGGTATAAGAGAGAGATGGTAGGAAAGTTTCATGTGAGTTAAAATAAGAAGAGGAGTTATATAAATATATAAATATTTTTATAAATACATGTGTAAATCCTTTGCATATTCTCTAACTCTCCAAGTGGCATGGGAATTGAAAAGCTTGTTTGACACCTTGACTAGCTTCTTGAAACTTCTCTTCTTCTTGACATGTTGAAGGATAAGTGGCCTTCTTGATGGTTATATAAGTTTATCATACCTTTTAAATATACTATTTATACCTCTCAATTTACCCTAATATGTTCTCCTTGACACATCACCTCTTTCTCTTGTAAAATGTCTAGAGGGTTCTTCATCTCCTCAGGCTTATTTTACACATAAGTGTCAAAACTTAGTTTTAGTTACTTTAGCTCATCAAAACTTCATGTATGGCCTATTAATACCATATTATACCTTTAATAATATATTTTTATGCCTAAAACTATCTGTAACAAGTATTTTTTACCAAAATCCCCAAATAGGCCTCATTCCTTGCATCCCTAAAATGATGCACACCTCTTTGCATGGAATAAATTATAGAATATCTTGATAATATGAGGGAATATTATAGTACCATGTATGGTATTATAGCTCTAGGTTTAATTTCACTCTCTAAGAGTGAGTGGATATGTCATTTTATATAGCTTTTTTCTCCTAACTAGGCCTCCATTAGGCCTCCCTACCAAGAGAGTGAAAAATTATTATACAACCTCCCCACACATACCAAACCCAAAATAAGCATTTGATTCACTTTTAAAACATCCTCCCCCTTTTCCATGCCAAATTTGAAGATCTAAAAATTTGTACAGACCTATAAAATATGAAAAATCATGCATTTTAAGCCTATTACATATATTTTTGTATAGTAATGTACCAACCAATGGCATGGTATGATGATTAGGGAAGTATTTAACATTTTATGGGTGGTGTTTAAGTTTTTATAATTCATATAGAGGCATAAATATTCATTTCTCTCTCATTAAGTCTATATGGCTCTTCTAAGCAACCTGAAAGTGCTTTGAACTCTTAATGATAGTTTATAAAGCTTGGGGCCTGAAACCACCAAAAAATTCCACAATATGGATGTATACCATGGTGGTTAACTTACCATAGGAGCTTAGGGTCCATGTAACATGTGTTATATGTACCAATCAAGAGAAATTGACCTCTCAAGTTGAAAACAAACATTCTTTGAGGGTTAAGAGTAAACTTGGCTAGTAGGTACTTGTTTGAGTTTGATTTGACCTCAAATGACCTCAATGGGGTCTATGATTTTCATTTTTACATTATATAATTGTCTTCTAACCACATTTATTCATCACACTCTTTGCACCTTCATTGTCTTAGGCTTAGGGTTTGTAGTTTAACTTATTCAATATACCCTAATAGATGATATTCTCACATTTATTCTCTTTATCAAGTGCCTAACACCTTATATAAGGTTTTTTCATGATTATCACCATCCTCTCAAGGAATTCTATGGCCTAATCTACTAAAAACTCACTCCATTTCATTTCTTTAGGACTGACTACCTTATATAGGCCTGTATGTGAATTGGACTACTTGAAGGTTTAAAATAGGGTATGTTTCTTAATACTAAGGGTGTGATGGAATAATTAATCACCATTAAATCACTTATTCTCCATAAATATTTCTTTATATCCATACACTTCCTCAAACAACCAAACTTCATGAGGTAGCAGGTCTATGTCATTATCTAGACTAAGTATGATGGGCATTAAATCTTATTCCCTTTCAAGCTTGAGTTTGGGGATTTGGTAGAGTGATATCACCTTATTTACATTAACCTAAAATCACGTTCAAACATTCTACCTCCTTTATATCATGCTATAGTCTTTCAAATAATAAGTACCCTCTAGGCAGACTGTATGTACATTTAGTCCTGTTAGAGGTGAAGAGGGGTTGATTGTGTTATTTTTCATTGTTTCTTGGTTTTAGGCTTATGAAATAATTTCATACTATATAAATACCCCTTGAGGGTCCTTAAATACTTTTCAAACAAATCAAAATTTCCATATGAGGAAGCATATCTATGTCATGCCTTTGGGTTGAGTAAGTAGGGTTATGACCCCTATTTTGATCTTCAAAATCTTGTATTATAACCTTAATGTCTTGATTACTTAAATATCTTCTATACCCTTCCAATATTCAAGCACCATATATCTCAAAACTTTGTAAGTTTCTTAGGTTACTCAAGCAATCCTATAGGAGGTTAACTACATATGTGTATCCATTTGAGATGGTTTATAGGTTGGGTATTCTAGGGGCCTTGTTTAACATTGGAATATTATTAAAATTATTTAATGGATATTTATGGTGTCTGATAAATTATTTATCACCTTAAAAACTTTTTACTTTCATCATTATTGTTATCCCAAGGCAAAATCTCACCGGTTGGTTGTAGGTGTTGTTTGAGAGGTCTTTATTGTGTTTTAGGTCTTCTAGATTAATTTCAAAACTTTAAAACCAATCTCAAACATCTTCAGAGACTATACTTATTTTTTATTAACACTTAGATACCCATTCAATTCTTCAAGTCTCCAAGACTCAAAGCACTTCTTCACAACTGACCCTAAGTACCAGCATGAGATTTTTGGGCATGTAGCTAGGGATTGACCTTCTTTACTATATCATAATAGTCTAAAAGTGATTAATATT
Organism: Torreya grandis; assembly: GCA_037957365.1. Classification (NCBI taxonomy): domain Eukaryota; kingdom Viridiplantae; phylum Streptophyta; class Pinopsida; order Cupressales; family Taxaceae; genus Torreya; species Torreya grandis. Next base: position 654,992 of record JARHVA010000616.1, on the reverse strand, counting down.
CATTAAATTTATCTTTTAAAGTCATTTTACATCCATTATCCTCCTCAAGGTCCTTTCAAACTTTGTTGCTTTTACTACCTTCACACATAGAATCCTATAGATGACTATTTAGGGTAGTTAACTATGTGTGGTTTGAATTAGGCCTCTTTAATTAGGTAATTGATTGTCTGATAGTGGCCAAACCATCATTAATACTCAATATCAATGTATTACCAAGATCATATCATCTTCAAATCAATCACAAATTTTGTACTTTCTACGTCCACCTACAGTCACAGTCTTGTATGTGATATTAGGTCCTTAGGATTGGTTTTTGGCCACCTCTTGGGTTAAAAAAATTTTGGATACCTAAATTAGTCCAAAAAAAATTTAAAATTGAAACATCATAGTGTTTCATGACTGATAAATTTAGCTTGAGTGTCAACATCATTGAGTTTCTATGGAATTACAAACATACAGGTGGTAGATGATGAGGACTGCAACATTATTTTTAAAGACTTGAAAAGTAATAACATGACTATTATTAATCAATTACTAATACCTCCATTTCATCAACATGATATATCAATAAAATAACTCTCAATATCCTTTGAAAAACACATCAAATCAATTAAATTTTAGACACAGGGAACACACAGTCCACAAAAGGTGAATGAAGAAGAGTGACCAGTTTGAAATTGCATAAAATAATTGAGTGATTGGAAGTAAATTAGTTTATTTATAAGAGATTATATAATAATTAATAACCATTAAAATTTATTATATCACTTGATAAACTTAGAAACATATAAAAGTATGACAGTCAATTCAAACTGTGCACAAGAACCATTTTCCATGCCAAAAGGACATAGATAGATGCCAAAAATGTGATTAAATTTAATATAAAAACATATAATAATCTAATCCAATTATTTTCATGATGCCAAAAATTCATAATTTGTTTTAGAGTTGCTCTAAACTCAACCTGTGGGGTTTTGATCTCTCAATAAAGTAATCTGGGATCTTAGCAATTGTTCATAAAGCTAAGAAAACCAATCCAATTAAAAATTTCATAAAATTTAATCCCATAGGTGTTCTAAACTTTTTCCAAAATCTTAGACTCCAACACAAACTATATGGCATGTACCATCTCCTTGAAATTGGCCTTCACTAGCTTGTGGATGAGGTAATGGGAGAAAGAAGAAGATTTCTAAAAATGTGAGAGTTAAAAATTCATTTCAAGCTTGTTCCTAACCTATAAAATATGAAAGGATGTTATTAATCTATTTTCACTTGCACATGACTTCCACAAGTCCATATAACTCCTTTAACTCCTTAAAGTGGCATTAAATTTCAAGAAATTGCTCTCTTTTTGACATGATGATAGTTGTGACAATTGATTAACTATTCCAATCTCTTTTTAATGTATTTTTTACAAATTTTTAAGTTAGGTAACTTTGAAAAACACAAATATTAGCCAAAATCACCTTTTTCACTCATTTTCAACACCTTAGAGTTAGCAAATGATCCTCAAACTTTCTAAAACTTCATGAAATGTTGTAAAAAGATATTTACGACATAAAATAACATTAATAAACCCATAATCATCTATTACACAACTTTACCATGCCTTATCTCTCAATGACACCCCTAGACCACTATATGACCACAACATGAAATTACCTTAACTTCTCCAAACTAACCTTAAACCATGTTTAAAAGGTTAAATGAAGACTCTAGGAACCATATAGGGTATGACATGACCATATGCCAAGATTTAATTTATAGGAGGGTGGAAATTTTGACTTGGGGTCAAATTTAGTCAACATACAGTTCTTAAAAAACTTCTATGGATCCATACAATTAAAAAATAAAAAACTTTACCCATTCCAAAGCTCATCTCAAGTGGAATAATACATGGAAAATTAAACTTCATCCACTTTCAAGAGCCTGAGATAAGTCACGAAGGTAGTGGGATTCATATTAGTGAATAGAAAGTATGATTTGATGTTGAACATGAGCACATAATAGGTTTTGAAGAGCAAACAAAAATCAATTCACAAAAAAAATTCAACCATTTGGAATGCCAAGAGGTTTTAGTCCTAAACTCACATGTGTAGGTGCCAATGAGACATTTGGTTCAGCCACTCATGGTTGAATATTCACAAGAATAGCCAAGAGATGAAGGTTTTGGAGGTATGACTCATATTTTTCATGTTTCAAGATTGAAATCAATGCAAATCCCTCTCACTCATGAGCAAAATGCATGTAGTTTTTATATTCTCATTGTGCAAGATCAAGTATTTAAACCAGTGTTTATCTTCCCCCCATACCTCATGTCCTTCCCATAGATGAAATGAAAAATATGTTGTTTTTTTTTTACTTTTGTATTTATGTGTTATGTCCTCACCATTCCAAATTTTGACTCGTAAAGGATCATACTTTACCTAACCAATAAATCTCTTTGTTTAGCCCTATTTCATTTTTTGTCCCTTTGCAAATATTTCCCTTTATGTGTAATTTTTTCTTTCATTGTTTTCCCCTTTTATTTTTCATGTTATGTTTGTTTTTGTTTTCAATAAAAAAAACTATCTAGTTCACTATGGTGTTTTCCCCTTCTCCTCATGTTGGTATCTTCATCCCACAAGGCATTTGGGTAGTTATGTCTGTTAGTAGAGATCTTATTATTTTGGTGAAGGTTGTGGTAAATAATTTTTCATGTATATATTTTCTTTGGAGATATTAATTTAGGGATTGTTTTTTATGTTCAAACATTATTGATAAAAGAGTATGAGAAGTTGAAATTTAAGTATGAGGAAACTATAAATGAGAATAATAATATTGGAAAGGCCTTGAATAAAACTATCCTCTCTTTCATACAATATTATAATTCTTGGGCAATTTTCATATCAACATTATTTTCACTTCCATATGGCAGATTTTTCAATTTGAACTCAAGATCTTTTATCTCCTTGAAGAAAAGGGAATAATGGTGAACAATGAAAATAGTCAAAAAAAGATAGTTTACAATATGTTGAAGATCTATGTAACAAGAAACTTGGAAATGGGGTTGACATTAAAAAATTACCTAAGGTAATGGAAAAGTTGATGAAGCAAGTAAAATATACAAAATAAATTATTAGTGCCAATTTTGAGGCCCCTCTCTTAGTGAAGTCACTATATGATGACCATGATTTCAAGAGCACAATATGTTGGCAAAAATTTGAAGAGATCTGTAGAGATATTTGGGAGGAGGCACTTCCACCTCTCAAATAAGGTATTAGGAACTATGTATTAAATGTGGTGGCATCTTTAGAGCTTCCTTAAAAATATCATTCCTATGGTTGCAAAGAGATATTTCCTTATTACAGTAAATTAAAGAATGAAGCCTAGTGCCCTCTTAAGCCATATAATTACTCATATGTAGGTTCTAAATGTAAGGTAGAGGGTGATATTCCATCTTTGGTGGCTCATTTGAGATAAGATCATAAAGTTTATTTTCATGATGGTCCCACCTTAAACCACCAATATGTAAATTCAAATCCACATGAGCTTGATAATGTTACTTGGATGCTAATAGTATTCAATTGATTTGATCAATACTTTTGTTTACATTTTGAATCATTTAAATTTGGCACAACCCCTATTTATATATCCTTTTTGTGTTTCATGAGAGATGATAATGATGCTAAAAACATTAGCTACAAGCTTGGGGTTGGAGATAACAGTCAAAAAATGACTTGGCATGGAATTTTTTAGAGCACTAGAGAGAGTCATAGGAAAGTTCACGACAGTCATGATGGATTAATTATACAAATAAATATGGCACTCTTTTTCTTAGGTAGTGACAAAAAATAATTAAAGCTTAGATTGATAGGATGCATGTGGAAATAACAATGATATTTGTAAACATATCCGACCATTGCAATCAAGTCACATGCCCCATTTGATTTATCTTCTTCCTCTTGCTATTTAATCTTAATGTAAAATATCATATCCATTCAAGAAATAAGCTCTCATTTCCAGACCATCTACAGATAGAAAATTACTTTATAGGAAAGATCATGAAAGTTGATCACAATGCAGTTCATGTGTATTTTCTATATGCAATAAATTTTATTAATGTCAAACATTACGTATTTTAAATTAAAAACATAATGTTTTTATGGTATATAACATTAGTGAGAAGGCATTTGGGAGCATGACGATGGGTGATAGACACCTAGTAACAATATTATAAATGCCAAAAATGGACAAGATAGATCTAGCCAGCTATAAACAACATGATCCTCATATATTAGTACCTATTAGAAACATAGAGAAGAGTGATGAACAACTAGAAAATGGGATGTAAATTCTTTAGGCCATTTTTTCAAATAGTTGGTGTGTTATTTTTGAAGTGTTTTAAAGCTAAGGAAATACAAGTGACAAGTGTAATGTAAAAGGTATGTCAATGGCTTAAAAATGCCAAAAATTATTTTTAAGGCATTTTGTCAAATGGTCTTCATGCCTTCTCCTAACATGTCAATGTTAAAAACATGTTTGTCAGGTATAAAACCAATTCCAAACCTTTCCAAGCATCCTCCAACCTTGCTAGGTATAAAATTGGTCAAATCATTTTTTAGTGCATTTTGTCAAATACTTGGCATGCAAAGGTAAAAAATACAATGAGTAGGCATAAATATCAATTTCAAAACCCTTTTGGCATCCTCTTGGCCTGTGCCAAATGAATTGGATGGATTTCCAAGTGAGGTGTGTTCTCATGAATAGAACTAAGTGTAATTGACAAGTGTTAAATTGGGTTCACAACTGAAGGCATTGAAAATGTAAAGAAGTTTTTTCATAAGATCAATCTATATTGAATAGTTAAAGCTTTTCTTTTCATTTCAATTTTAATGTTCAGATTTGAGTTGGTGGCTTATTATTGAGGGTATAATTTTTCTTGACCAAATATTCAAGATCATTATGTTTGAATGGCCACTACAATTTGTATCGTACACAAGATGCATAGTGATAGTGAGATAGAAAACATACCATTTGAATAAATCATCTCTAGGGGAGGAATAAGGGTGTCTAACAAATGACTTTCCATGCCTCTTAGAAATTTAATATTGAATGCACAAGATAAATAATAAGACAAGACAAATCTCATTCTTTTGAAATTTGTCCTAATATAGGACATGAAGAATGACAATTGTGAATTTTTTGATAATAATGATAAAATATCACTTGGTGATATAAGAATGCATGAAAATATTTTCAACATCTAGGATGCAATAGAAATGGACAAGAGAGTTCATTCTAAAATCATCTATATCATACACATTTCCTCATTTTTTAAGAAGAAATATTCATAGTTTAAATGTAAAATTAGGGAAAGTTGTCTTTAAAATAGGGTGTTTTAGCATGCAAATGGTAAAATGTTCACACAGGTATGGTCTAACCTAGAAACGCATGCTCAATCCCATTTAGGATAGGTGAATCAATTTCCAATTGGTTAGATCAAACTATTTGAGTGTACTTGTAAGTTGGATGTGGCACATGTCATGAGCATTCTCTAGAGTTCTCGTGCATTTTGTCATGGAAAGCAGTCCCACAATCCAAGCTAGTTGTTATAGTGAAATTTGGCAGTCCAAATTTCACTACCCCATTTTTATCATTTCCCATCATTTTTTCATATTGTATTTCTTTTCATAATATTTTATGGGACCCCATAACCCAATGGACAAAGTAAACTTTTTTACTAGCCCACTAGATGTAAATTGTAAATTTGATGTAGTGGGTTCGATGAGAAATTTATTGACTTAGTTATGTTAATAATTATTTTATAATTAATTTTTTTTAATTAAATTCATTAAATTATTATACATATTTTTTGGTCATTTGATAGATTAATTTTTTTTAGAATTAATATCATGTGCAAATGTAAATTGAAAAGTCTATTTTAAAATTGTGAATTTACCTAAATTAAAAGAAAATAAAAATAGAGGCAAATAAATGGATTTTAATTTTCTAAAGAGAAGTGATTGTAAAAAAAAAAAACTTATTAGTATTCCTTTTCTCAAACTATTTGAGAGATCTAGCTACAACTTTGTGTGGAGTCATGTTATTTCCATATTGAAACAATTAAATGCAAGCAATCAGGTGAGACTCTTTCAGGATGTTTGTAGATTTTAATTTATTTTTTTTACAAATTTTAAATCTCTATTTGTAGATGAAGACTCTATTAAATTTCTGAATTTTATTAATTTTGTGCAACCAGTGGTGTTTCCCAAACTTTATGTTGAGAGATCCCATGTATGAGCTTCCTTAATGTCCATGAGTTTTTACATGTTTAATCACAATGAAACTATGTATCAAGTGTATAAAATTGGGTTTGTAAGGAGACTTTGTGATTCCAAGCATACCTTTTTTTCTCAAAACCCTATTGCTTATATGTTTATTCTTATGTGAGATGAAGGAATTATACTTATGTTATTTAATCTTGAATTATTCTAGTAGTTCTTTGATTTTATCCTGTTATGGGTTTCTCCCCTTTTCTCTTTTTATTTTTTCTTTTTTTTATTTTATAATTTTGGATTAAAAGCACACAAAAAATCCAAAAATATTTATATCCTATGAAATAACTTTCTATGTTGGATAATTAAATTTATTTGGGTCCTTCCTATAATTTTGTTAGTATTACCTTTTATTTAGGATAATTTATTTATCTTAAGTTTCTTTTATGTTTGTAAAATTTTTATTTATGTAAATTATAAATTCACATACATATGGGTTCCATGATGTGTCACCTCTTTGTTTTTATTTAAGTGTTAGGAGTTAATCTTATGAGTAACTCTTTCCCTCATTTGACACACACTTCACTACACTCTCTAAGTGAATAGGTCACAAGTGACACACATAAAGTTGGCTTGTAAGGTAATCATGAGATTTCTTATAACTACCATTCTTTTATTTTTCTTTTATAAAATAGCCTTTCTCTTCTCATTTTTTCACTAAAACTTAAAGCTCTCTATGTTCTTATCTAATTCATCTTGCTTCTAAAGTTATAATTGTGAAGATTTTTAGTGTCAAGTTTTCTTATAAGATCACATGAGTTTTTATCTAATGTGTTTAGTTTTCTACTTTAAAAATCTTTGTCTCAATATTATGGCTTGATCTCTTCAAAGTGATATTATTTTTTATTAATTTATTCATTTATTTTAATATTTAAATTGATCTTTGGTAACATTTTTAATATAGTACCAGAGCCACAGTTTGGTTAATGTTTGAATCTTTTGAGCATGAGTAGATTTGAAGGTGAAAGAGGAGTATTTTTCATTCAATAATTTTTTTTATCGTTTAATATTTTTGAGATTAATTATTGGTTGGAAAATATTTTTTTCCCTTTTGTTAACCTCATCTTGAAAGCTGTTCATAAAGAGTTTTTTGAGTTTTTTTTTTAAATTAGAGTCATTTTTACCTTAAACACGTCTAAAAAAATAGGTTATATATTTTTATTAGCAATATGTTTTTATAAAATATTTATGAGTTTTGTTTTTCTATCATCTAAGATCATGATATTAAAATTTTAGAAACATCCAAAACACCATTTTTTATAAATCACTAAAAATGTCCCTGCTAGATTTTTAAAATGTGATTAAAAATTTATGATTTTTTAAATTAAAGTAGTTTTTTTTTTTTTTTTTTTTTTTTTTTTTTTTTTTTTTTTTTTTTTGTGATTAAAAAAATATTATATTTTAAATCACAATTATTAATTCTTTTTTTCCCACATGGAAAAATATTTCAAATTGAAGAGTTTTTTAATTTCCTTTTGATTATGAATTAAAATCGTTATAATTCAAAATAGGTGAATCTTTTATTCAACAAAAAAGATTTTTTTCTTCCCACATGGAATTCACTCATTTTATTATGTGCATTAAAAAAATATCTTATTTTTTGATTCAAATTTTTAATCAACCAAAATCAAATCTTTTATATATGCAAATCAAAAAGGTTTTTATTTGCGAGTGTTTTTTAGCATAATATCTCACTACCATTTATAAAGTCTCACTTAAACTTTGAAACTTAAAATTTTTTCCTAACATTTTATAGGCAAGAAAAGTTTAAAACTCTAAGTTTATTTAATTTAAAAAATCAAATATTTATTTCAAAAACAGCTTGGTGTTTTGGTGTAGATTTACATTTACAAGCTAATTGATCTAAGCTTTGTGATAAGCAAATAAATTTAGCTCACAACTTTATTATTCACATTTTTTTTCATCTTTGAAAATTTGGTTAAAATAATTATTTTTAAATGTTATTTAGATCAATCAATATTTCTACCAAGTGGTTTTTTTTCAATGATCACAAAATTTGTATATGCTGCTCTCATGGCTCTTAAAATGACAATTTTGTTAGTTTTTTCAAAAACTATGAAAACTATTAAACATGGTGAAATCATTGCTCTTAATAAATAAATTGTAAGTCAAAACAAGATTTTACATGTTTTACAAACCTCTTTTCTTGAGAAAATGCACATAATAGAATCGTCTATTAGCGTATTAAATGTTAAATTTGAATTTTTGCTAATGATAATATCTTTAATGATAATTTTTTTTGTGTTTATAAAAAAACTCAAAATAATGTGAGCACTTTTTCTACCAACCTTAGCGTAAAAATCATGAAAAACATAGGTTATTTGAGTGGTAGCCTTAGTAAATGTGAAACAAGTATTCTTGAACTTATTTTTTTTACTTTTAATACAACTTATAAAGGTCTTGGTTTTATTGATTCTCATACTTCTAATATAAATTTAAAATCTTATTGTCCTCATCGAAAGACTTATAATGCAACTTCTTTTGATTATATTTCTTCTAATGCTCATGCTTTGATTAAATTTGTTAAACCTTGTACACATTGTGAAAAATACGAGCATCACATATCTAAATGTTATAAATTACACCCATGCAAGTCTAGTAAATCGACGCATAATACATTACATTTTTGAAAAATGTCTAAATATCCTATCTCTAAGGGTAAAAATATTTGGATTTTTAAAACTAATGAATCTTTTAGAGACTTTGATGTCTTATTGCAATGCTTCATGCAGAATATATTTTTCAAGTGACACATCTTCTTTATCTCCATTTTGATTAGCTAAATATCTTTTATTACATTCTTTTCTTTTTGTACAAAGAATATATTTTGTATTTAGAGTTTTTTTGACTAATTTATTTTTATGTAGATATTTCAACTTTATGATAGAAATTGTCTTTACTCAACTTTACTAGTTGTACATCTGATTATATTACCTTGCATATGTAGATTATATTTTTGGCATATTGGTTACTTGACTTGAAATATTGGTGTTAGCTTGCTTGTTTTTTAAGTTTTTGAATCATTTCTCCTTTTATTACTTTTTGTTTCATTGTAGATCGACCACATTATTTGAAGAGGATTTTTTGAGATTCTTGGTAATCACACTTTATTTATTGCAACTTTTAGTGGCACCTTCTCTTCTTTATTCTCTAAACTTTTATAATTCTTTTTGAAAGAAGTTTATATTAAGGGGATTATTATATAATTTAAACTCCCTTCTTTATTTGTAAAAGGTTTTCTCCGCTTTTTTAACTCCAAATTATGTATAAGGGGAAGTGTTAAAGAATTAACATTATTTGTATCCTTCCTATAATTTTGTTAGTATTACATTTTATTTAAGATAATTTATTTATCATAAGTTTATTTTATGTGTGTGTAATGTTTATTTATTTAAATTATAAATTTACATAAATCTAGATTCTATGAGATGTCACTCACCTCTTTATTCCCCTTTAAGTTTTGAGAATTATTCTTACAACTCCTTCCCCCACTTGGCACACACTTCTATACACTCTCTAAGGGAATAGGCTAAAAGTGAAACACACAAAGGAGGCTTGTAAGGTAACCATGGTATTCTTTATAACTCCTATTCTTTTCTTCTTGATTTATAAAAAAGTCTTCCTCTCCTCATTTCCTCACTACAAATTTGAAGATCTCTCTCTTTTTATCTAAATCATCTTTCTTTTAAATTTGTAATTGTGGATATTTTTAGTGACGAATCTTCTTATAAGATCACATTGGTTTTTCTCTGATGTATTAAAATTTTCACTTTAAAAATATTTGTCTCAACATTGTGGCTTGATCTCTTCAAGGTAATGTTGTTCTTTTACATTCATTACTCATTTATTTTAATATTTAAATTGATATTTAGTAACATTTCTAATATCCTATCCCAATTTCAGAGGTAAATCACCATTTTCTATGGTGATATCTCCAATTATTAGAGAATTTATGTCACTTCTTGTTGGATGAGTCAAAATTATAAAAGTTCCCATTTTTTCATCAAAACTAGCCATAGCCAATATGATCATCTGCCCACACACCAGGACTATTTATTCAAATACACCTAAACCCACTTGGTATAGATAAGTCCAATATTATTAGTACCATAAAATCTAAGGGATTATACTAATAGATTCCTGACATTGAAAAATTATGTCTAAGAATTAATCATCCACTATGACATTGACATCATTATTGAATTAGATGAATTCACATTTGATAGTGAGTAGGAGGGGATATACCAAGATTCCTTTCCTGATCATGATCAAACTCCTTCATTTCCAAACCAAGGCCAAGATAAAGAATTTATATTTGATGAACCAATCTTCGATAGTGAACCCATCTTTGATAAGCCTCACTTTGATGATCCTCTTTTCAACCAACCACATACCCTAGAAGACACTATTTTTGATGAGCCAATCCCACCCATATTTGGTGAGCCCTTATTCAATGAGCCCATATTTTATAAACCCATCATTCACAAACCATCCATTACACAAAATCCATCATTTGAAAAATCCACTTCATCTCAAAGGTTTATTTTCAAATTGAAAAATGAAGAAGTTATACGTGGGAAACACTATTCAAGAGGCCTTCTTTATGGATACAATCTAAATTCATATACTAGTAAAATCATAACATCAACATCATCCATGTTAGAATCATATTTAGCATCATCGTCATCATCTGCATCTAGACTAAATCTATCATCAACATCTAAATCTATATTGGATTTAATGTTAGAATCATCTTTAATATTTACATCAGAATCAAGAGTGTATAACATTAGCTACATACCTCTTATAGATAAATATAGTAACCTCTATGATATTTCTATGATTTTTGAGGAAGTTTTCACTAGTATTAAAACATATCCATTTAATAGCTTCTATGAGGATTATTTTTCCTTCAATACTTTCATTTACACCACCAATACTTTATTCAACCTCACAGATCATTTTATCAATATCCCTCATCCTTTTGACATCATTAATTCTTTCCATCATCTCAACAAATAATCCCATAATCATAAATTGAGATCGGTAGAATCACACATCATTAGACTCCTTCCATAGTGACACATCAATTATAGATATATGGGGATCCAAGATAATATCCAATTACTAAATCATGGTAATGGACTTGAAATCCATTTTAATAAAGTAGTGTCTTTTTGGGAATCATAAGAGTCCCTCCATCAAGGGAAATCAAAGAATCAAATAAATAAAAAATCAACATACCCTAGAGAAATGCTCCTTAAGGCACTATGGGATAATAAAAATAAATCAAAAAATTAGGAAATTCAAGAAGGAAAGTCCCCTTTTGAAAATCTCATTGAGGCACTAGTGGGTAATCCAAATCAAAAATTAAAGTTTCATATTGAAAACCTCTTCAATGTGAGACATCAAAATTGATCGGATCAAATTCAACCAGATCCAACAAGTCAAGAAGAGTTTATTGGTGAAATTTTTTTTAAAGTGCCAATAGACAACAAGTTAGCTCTATGTCATTTGATCAATACATCATCAAAATCAATAATGAAATGGTTGATACTCTTCAAAACATTCAAATATAAGAATAAATTAGACTTAAGGTATTTGATCCCATAAGATCTAAAATCATGTCATATAAAGCACAACTTGAGCATATAGGATCACCAACAGTGTGTGTGACTATTAGTCCTAGTTTTTAGTCTCTTGAAAATCATGATCCTATCATCAATCAAAATCCATTACACCATGAATAAATCAAATCCTTAATCTCATTCATACCATACCTCATCCTCTCAGGTGGCATTGCCTTGCATAGGGGTTACAAATACACCTTATTAATATGTTTGAGGGAAGCTGAATTAACAATCAACAAAGGTCACAACAACATCAGTGGAGCCCCACATCAATAACATGATCCTAAAGGTACAACTATCTATAATAGGCATTGATTTAATATCAAATGTGTTAGCATCATACATATCCTACGCCTTCAATAAATTAATATTCCATCAAATAATTAAAAATGATTGAAAATAAAATAAAAAATAAAAAAAATCATTCATCTAATGGTGAAAACTATTTTTTTGACACCTTGGGCAAGTACCATGATGAAAACTAGTTTCTAACATCATGCATAATAATTCATTGTCTATAAATACCTTAACACTTGGGGGCAACCCCATATACATCAAAATATATATCCTACAATCATCCTTATCCATCTTATATATCCTAAACTTCCTTATCCATCTTATATATTCTAAACTTCCTTATATATCTCATTTTTATTCATGTTATGTTTATCCTTTCTTCCTATATTGACCTAAGAAAGGAATAAAATAATGTTTTAATATTATTTTGTAAACATCTTTACATATCCTCTAATCAACATTTTAATGACTAGACATTTGGGTCCATGTGATGTAGTCCTTGGATATCCCTAGTCCATTCCCCATCACCCTTCATCCCTTTGAGCATTGTCTAAATCCTTTCCTCATTCCATATGTTATGATTCCCCATATTGGTTGATAGGTCCATTTTTATATTTTCTAGTGACCCCTTTTGTAATACAAAATCCAAAAAAAATAAAAATAACTCTCAAAAAATTTTAAAAAAATTAAAAATACAAAAAATCAAAACCATCCCAATCATCTTGTCATATATCCGAAGTAAAATCCAAATCCTTATCCTCATCAAAATCTACATTTCTAATCCAAATCCATGTCCCTTATCCAAAAAATCATTACGACTATCCTTTATCCAATCAAATATCAAATCTAACATCATGGCATATATTTTTTCTTAGGGGGAAATAAAACAAGGCACATTAAATCATGACTCAATCACCCATCCCACCAATTTTCAATAGGACAACCAACAAGACACTAATCACTAAAAAATCAATACATCACATAATCATCATGTAAATACTTGCATGTTCATTTTACTTGTATGATATTTGATTATGTTGGACTTTAATTTAATATAGGTTATCATTCATATATGTTTATCTAATCATTTATGTGTATCTAATTATTTTCATTTATTCCTTTAAGTGTCTTTGATTAGGTATTTTGTGGATATATGTGTTTGTTTTTATCATTTTTTAAATAAAAAATAGTAAACATGTCATGTTAATTCCTTATACCAATGGTGCATTACACTACGTGGTACTTGCACACTTTATTTTTAATATTTATATGTTATATGTCAGTACAACATGGATTATTTCAAAACATCATCATGGTTACAATTATCATAGTGCATACTACCTAATACTACATTAAACATGATTTCTTATGCGTATGACTCAAGACCATGGCAGTACAAAATCCTTAAAAACTCACACCCATCAACATCCTAGCATTTTCAAATCATTTATAATATCCAAATAAAATCATCTAACCTCTTAATCCACCATTCTATTCACTATCAAAGTCAATTCAAATTTCCCATCAACCCTATCCAATCAAATGAAATCTATCAAACATCTAATTATCAATCTTGTCCAAATATTTAATCCCATCATCTATCAATCAAATTAGTAAAATAAAACCATAAAAGTAATCATATAATCCCAATCATATATCCTATATCTAATCATATCTAGCATTCACAATCATTTCTAATATAACATTTCTACTAACATCTATAATCATCAATAAAAATATTACCTAATCTTAATCAGTCTCCTTAGGGAATCATAATAATTTGATCTATTTTATACTTTAACTCCCTTGTAGGTAAAACTACATCATCCTAAGGTTCATACAAACTATGTAGGTACCACTTAATCACATGGGTTGTCTGAGGTTAGCTTGTCCATAATCTCATAATCATTCATAAACTTTTAATTTTTTAAGTGTATGTCATAAATATCCCTTCTCATAATATTGAAATCATCCACCATCATTTTCAATCATTCATCATTCATCATATCCTATCAAATCCTTTATCAACATGGTCCATCATCATTAATCCATGTAATTGGTAGAATCCTTGAGCTATAATCAATCAATCTAAAATAATTTCCTATTTTTTCCATTTATTCTCTCACACCTATAAATTAGGATAGACAAATCACATCCATATTTTTTTCATTAATTTATCACCAATTATCAGTTAATCAATCAATCTAATTAAAGCTCATAGCTCTCCCTAGCATATGTCCTTACCTGGGATATGTCCAAAGCTTGAAACTTCACTCAATTAATTATCCAACCCAAGCACACAACTCTCCCTATAATGTATCATTACCTAGGATACATCCAAAGATTAAGGCTTTACTTACCCATCTATCCAAAGTGTACAGCTTCCCCCTTTCATATATTGTTGATTAGAGTACATCTACACTTCCCCTCACATAGGTATTTTATAGAAACATCATCAATCAAATTTTATCTCATGGATTTACAACATTGCATCATATCCATCATATAGATCCCATCTATTGCATCTATCCATGCCCCTCTTTATTCTCTTTATGCATCCCACCCCTCATTCTATTTCGAGTGTCTATCTATCTCATTCCTCACTGCTTACCCCTCAAGGAGAATCACTAATCATAAATTTCATAATTTTATAACCCATAAGACTTTTCATTTATTTGAAAATACATTACTCCATTCAATCACAATGCCCTTTCAAAGATTGTAAAAATTTATACACTTAAAATTGTTTATTTCTAGTAATATATCTTTATTTACATCATCAAATATTAAAATCATACTAACATTATCCTACCATCACTCAACACCATTATTACATATCCCACATCACATTAACCTTACAACATTCCTAATATCAATTAATTATCCTCTTATCATGTCATTTTTACAACTAATTAATCTTCCATAATTCTTAAGGAATTTAAAAGTCCACACCAGCTACCCTCACCTACCCTAACTAACACTCCTATAAATCACCTTATTAATCATATTATAATCATCATTTATTAATATTAATGGACTCTATAAAGCTCAAAACCTTCTAGAGCCACTCCCCAATCCTTTCTAGAGAATTCTAGGAATGTTTAATTCCTAGGAAATATCTCGACCATTGATCTTCATCCCCATGGATGAAATATACCCTTAAATTAACCCATGAGAATCTTATAAATAGAGATACATTTAAATTAAAATAAAATAGCCTTTAATATAAAATATTTTTAACATAATCATGCAATCATCTTGTCAATCACATCAACCAAATCAAACCTAAATGTTTTCCAACTCTTGAGATTCATAGAGCAATCAAACATCCATTGTCAAGCTTAATTCATCTTCAAGTCCTTGAATCCATATAAAATTTCAATAGGAATCTTATTGCATGCAAATTATAGGTATAATTATTCATATTTGTGTTTCATTCAATTTACCTTCTCTTTTTCTCCAATCAGAGGTTGTTTAGTTTAGCTAGGGAAAGAGTTGTGTCTATAATTTTCATATCTTTATATCTAATCTCATACAACCTAAATTAACCATAAATATACAATGGGTCCCACTAATTATCAAGTTGGAATGATCCCAAAATTTACTCAGGGCCACTAGATAAGAGTAGAGGTTTATTTTCATAAAGTTACAATTTTGGAAAGCCTTCATGATGGAAGAGTGAGAGTGGAGCTCTAAAAATAGGAAGATGAAAAGTATTTATCCATTTGTTATGTTTCAATATCATTACCTATTTACTTTGTATCCTTATCCACCTTAGACTAAGTTCCTTACTTTGATTTTCTATTCTTGGTATTTTTTATTCTTTGTCTCTTAATCTGTATTATGCTTTTACCTTTCTTTTATGCTTATTGGTTTTATTTTCTTTGTGTGGTTGTTTGTCTTTTCATCTTGGGTTTTATGATAGGTATAATACTTTAATGTTATAGATATTTGGATATAATTTCATACTCCCCACTTTATGGAAGTAGGTGGTGATGGTTGTCTAGCTTATACAAACTGTGAGAAAGAACTAAACAATGGTGGTCATTTTAATGAATTTAGTAAGGACAAGATCCCTAATAAAAATTCCTTCATAAATCTTCTCATTCAATCTTGGTATTTCTATAAATCTGAGTGCAAGGTGAAGGGGAAAAAAATTTAGTGAGGTGTTCTGGTGAAGTAAAACCCTAGGCTTTTAGAAGGAATGGAATTCATTTTTATTGGCTTCAGTGCAGAAGAAGGCTATGGAGACAGGTAGAGCAGTAGACAAATGGTAAATCCCTTTCCCTTATAAAATCCCTAACCTTGAATCCCAATGAATATTTGTAAAAATATCTATAGATGGAATAATTTAAGCTTAATAATATTAACATTTTCTTTGTTTTTTTAAATAGATATTTCTCCCATCTAGGAATTTTTTTGACAATTGGTTGAACATAATCTATGAGTAAAATATGGGCATGTATGTTAGTTTTTGTATAATGGTAAAAAAAATAGTTTTCATGGTGATTTTTAAGAATGGATATTAGTAAACCTATGTGGAATGTTTTCTAGTCTATATTTAAGATTATCCCTTAGAACCCTAGCCTTGATTGTAAATATATTATTTATAAAACTTTCTGACATGGATTGATATTTAGAGCATCCTGATTCAAACCTAGAATTTTATCCCACAATCTCTCAAACCATTGGGGGAGGTGCTCAAAGTTGAAAATACTATAATATCTTTATCTAAAATGCATGTGAGAGTAATAATTTCTTCAAAACCATTTGAAGTCTTTTCAAAAACCCTAGTATTCAAAATAAAAGACTTGTCATTATCTTTCCCAATTAATGGTTTAGGTGGCCTTAATGATCATTATTTTGTAAAAAATATGGTCATTAAAAAAATACCTATGTTGAGCAGAACATCTAAAAAATTTCATAAGATAGGAAAATTGTTCTTAAAATTTAAAGGTTGAGGCTAATGATCTGTTGAATTTTACTAATGTTGGGTTAATTGTGAATGAAAACTTGCACTATGAATATGACAAATAAATTGAGTTAAATTCCTCATGGAGTGCTTTGGCCATCCACATTATGGAAATTAGGATTGGTGGGACTATGCCCCCCATTTCTCTCCTAAATCCTTACCTTCAACCCCCATTGGACCTAACCCAAGATATTTTGATTTCTATTATGGTTGATGTTGACCTATATAAAATTATGCTCAATCTCATGGTTTCACCTTTGGAGTGTTCTCATAAGGATGTTTTAATTAGTTCCAAATCCTCTCTTGAAGAAATATATTTTGATGAGTATATTATTGTTCTTGTTACTCCACATTTTAATGAAAGCTCCCCCTTAACTCCTTGACTACTCCTGAAGATGGGCCTATTGTATATAATGTTACATCCATGAATATTTCACCCCATCCTAATGTTATGATTGAGAAAGAGATACCTTTGTCTGAGGTTGACCTAGTGGCCCTGTTGAATACTGGTGAGTAGAGGCCCCTAACAAAACTTAAAACAATGATTAAGAGGTTGAAAACTAAGAATTTTTATTCCAATATTCAAAATTATGGTATTTTTATGAGGGTAAAAGGCTCAAAATATCTTCTCAAGGTAATGAAGATTCTAAAAATAAGTCAAAATATTAAAAAAATAAAATCCCTTAGTTTTTTGATAAATTGTATAACAATAAATGGGGCCTCAAATCCCCTAGTCGGATAATAACCCTAGTATCCTTCATGAGAATTACTAGTTAGAATGTTAGAGGCCTTTAATATTTTTATTTAAGGCCCATAGTCAGGTAATTCAAACATTTTAGGGATCAAAATGATTTTTTTCTATTGTAATAACTTAAGGAAGTAGGGCCTAAGCTCTATATGTTATTGAACTTCGTTTATTCAAATTATTTTCACTTCTCTACTAGAAACTCTAGAATTAAATGTGGTGCCTCCATCCTCATTAATCTTGAATGGGTATCACCATCATTAAGCATGGTTTCTCACCTTGTAAAAGAGTTTTTTGGGTAACTATCTCTCATCAAAACTAGGCATTTGGGATTTGTAATGTTTATGCCCCCAATGACTATAGAGAGAGGATTAAGCTCTAAAACTAGCTAGCCTCCCATTTAAAGGACCTCCCTTATATTTTGGGTGGATATTTTAACATGATTGAATAAGAAAGGAATAAAATGGGTGATCATCCCCTCTCTTGAAAAGGTAATGAGTTATTATTTTGGTCCAAATTGATGTGTATTCATAGGCTTGAGGACCCCCTGTGCAAATGTAAATCCTCTAGTAAAAGAATTTGGTACACATGGTCTGATAATCAAGCCAATAATAAAAGAGTCTACTTTAGGTTGGACATATTATACTTGCATAAGGATTATTTTAACCTAAGATAAATCTCTAAGGGTAACCTAGTGAATATTCTCCCATTTACTATATTTGATTGTCACCCCATTGAAATATATACTTCTCTTAAAGTTGATAATGATAGTAATAAATTTGTTAGAAATGTCTATATAAGCTAAATGTTTCTTACTTACAAGATAGAGAGGGTATTCAAACCTCATGGAAAATTGTAAAAATGATGAGTAAGTCTTCTTCCAGTATTAACACTAGGAATAGTTGTGTGAATATGAGCAAAAAAATAATGAAAATCTATGGTCAAATCAAGGCTAAAAGAATGAGAAAGTTTTATAGGGACTCCTAAGAAAAACTAAATTTAATTAAAAATGATCTCCAGGGTGACCCCTCGAATGATGCTCTCTTGAGTTATTTGGTTACCCTCAATCATAATATAAGAATGACTTAGTATTATATTGAAAAATGGGATCATATTAGGTCCAAACTAAATCAGTTAAAAGTGGGGGACAAAGGGAATAAGTGCTTCTTCAACCTTCTCAGATTTAACCATAGTAAGAAAAAATCCAAAAAAAATAGATTGGTGGTGTCCTTACTAAAAAATTTAGTGAAATTAAAAATAATTTCTTCTCATTTTACTCTAGATTTTTTTATTCATATGGTTCTATCCAGTAGATTAAATTGAATAAGAAAAAAATTTCTAATTGTATCCCCAAAAAATTTACCCTAGAACAAGTTGTTTTCCTTGATAGTGACTTTTATCTTGATGAGGTTCTATCTGCAATTGAATTTCTTAAGATTGATGAGGATCTAGGTATTAATGAATTCCTGGATGAGTCCTATAAGAGTAGAAAAGACTGGATTACCAAATATTATCTCAAGATTTATAGATAGGTTGTGTAAAATGGTTATCTTGGACCGGACATAAATAGAGGTGTTATCAAACTCATCCTTAAAGAAGGGGACCAAAATCAAGTCATAAATTAGAGGCCAATCACCCTCCTAAATATATATCCTATGAAATCCTTGATAAGATCTTTTCTAAGATAATATCTTCCTTACTTTTGAAAATTATTGTTGATACCCAAATAAGTTTTGTTGAGGGAAGATAAATTATTGACAATATTTTATCTAATCAAGAAGGTATGCAATGGGCACAAGATTTTAAACATGATATGGGGATCATACTCCTTAATTTAAAAAAATATTATGATAGGATTGAGTGTCACTTTATAAACACTATGTTGTGTGATTTTTTATTTCAAGATAGGTTTTGTAGGATGGTTAATATATTTTTCAAATTTGCCTTAGTAGTTATTGAAATTAATGAAACCCTCACTAAATCTTTTAGCCTGAAACATTCCATTAGACAAGGGTGCCCCTTCATCCTCTCTCTTTTTTTATATCTATATATGCTCTTCATTATATGATTAAGGGTGCATCTTTGGGTCCCTATGCTATAGGGCTCTTTTTTCCCAACTTTGCTAAGTTACTGGATATTTTCTCTATGTTGATACTTCTCTCCTAGTTTTGGAAAAAGACAAGTTCTAGCAAGTTACCTCTAAACCTAAAGTATATTTCTCTAATTTTGGATCTAAATTTTCCTTCCATAAGTCTTATATTATTGGATATAAAGATAACCCTCTTGAGTATATGTTTGAGTTTAGATGGAATTGGAAATGCCCTAATCACTTAGTAAGATATTTAGGTGTCCCCTTTTCATTCTTTCCTTTATTTAAATATATGTTGGATTGGTTGTTTATAAAGATAAATAAAAAGATTTGGAAATGAAATGGAAAAATTCTCTCCTTGCCTATTAGAATTAAAGTGTGCCAAAAAATCCACTCCTCCTATATCATCTACTATTATTCTTGTTGGTTATTTAATAAGTCCCAGTTTAACAAGTTACAAAAGATAATTAGGGAATTATTATGGTTAGATTATAAGGGTAAAAGGACATGAAATTTCATTGCTTATGTCATCTAATATAAACCTAAATTCATTGGTGGCTAGGCCTTAAGTATTTAAGAGTCTAAGGTATCACCTTGGTTGTCAAATGGATCATTATAGTTATTCAAGGTAATGAACCATGGAAGATCCTTATAAGGAATAATTTGGTTAGGGATATCCAAAAGGTAAGATTAAATGGTAGGGTCTACATTTTCAATTATTTTAGTTAGGTGTGTGTTTGTTAAATTTTTTGGATATTTCATATTCTAATCAATATGGAAATATTGGGAATGCATTAAGCATATGCTAGTGGTAAAACCCATTTTCATTGGTTTGGGGTCAAGATTCTCAGGGTATCATTATTTATGGTGTAATCTTAAATTTAATAACCATCCTTTGGCCTTAAGGGTTGTTCTGCTTACTCTTAGCACCACAAGGGTGTAATAACTTTTAGTGATCTCTTCTATGTTTAATATTCCTTCCACCCAAAGAAGAACTTTCACACTTCTTAAATCTTTACATAATACCATCTTGGTTACCAAATTGGAGGGCAAGGAGGAGTTTTGGTAGAGCATAAAATGGTTGAATGGACCTTCCCTTAAGGAATTCACCACTAAAATGTTATACCATAAGCTTTATTTCACTAAAATTATCTACCTTAGGCTCAATAACATATGGGATATTTGTGACCCCTTTTATAATTGGAAATACATATTTGATATCATTTAGTCTTCATGTATTAAGCCTAAAAATTTGTGTTTTATGTGGCTAGTCCTTCAAAATAAGTTTATTATGGGTGATGTCTTAGTTAAAATAGGTTTTGGTAAACTATTTTGTTCTTTTTGTGGGGAGGTGGAGAATATTTAACATCTTTTTTTTACTTATCCTTTTGTTGTTTGTGTTTTAAGGAATTATCTGAGTACCTGGTAAAAAAAACTACATGCAATATTACTTGGTTAAATGTCGCATTTATTTATGTTTAAACTAAAAAGGAAAATCACTTAATTTTTTAAAAGCTATGGCTATTATTTTCAACTTAGATTTTATGGTTTATTCAGAAGCAAAGGAATTTAGATGTTTTTTAGTTTATTGGAAGGGTGCTTGCTAACTTCTCAATTGAATTTATCATGAGGATTTTTTCTTTGCAGATTTATCTCTAGTTGAAGGTTTAGCAAGCAAATATGGAAAATTTCCTTAAGTTAGGACTGATGAAGGTAACTTCAAACTATTTGATATAAACATGTGGATTCCCTAGAATGATTCCTCCTCCCGATTTAAGAGTCCTTCATGGTGATGTGGTAGATGTCAACATCACAGAGTATGAATGGGACATCATGAAAGATACATACTTTGATTATGTTTTTGACCTAGACCTAGATTTACTTGGTTGTTCTCTATCTAATCAAAATAGTATGGATCAACAAGATTTTATAAATGATGAATTTTTCACTATGTCAATCATTTTTGAAACACTTTCAGTAGGACCAGGTAATTATTGTTGGAATGGGGAGAAAATAAAATGTCTCCCTATATTTTAGATTCTCCTCACAAGTAGTTGAGATTATTGGTGAACCCCTTCTTTAAGGCTTTAGGGGTGTCTTTCAAAATTAAATTGAGTAGATTATTGAAACCAATGTAACCATTCTCATTTTCAACCTTCAAATCTTTATTAAGAATGGTAATAAAGTTGATTAAGATATAATCATATATCATATCCAAGATGAAAAGATTAGAAACCTATTCTCACAAGTAAAGGATGATACTCAGCATGGTATGGGAATTGATAAGGGGTTTGATGTCATAACCAAGGGATGTGAAGATTATTTCATAGGGCCATAACTAGTTGAACATAGGGCTGATAATGATAACATTGATATTTGTTTTGGTGAAGGTACTAGCTCGTAGTTAGGACCTATTGGTTGACAAATATTATTTTTTAGGCCTTATTTTGGATACCATCTTCAATGATCTTGTCTTTTTTTTATTATTGGTTGAAGTTTTTTGATACTTTCCTAGTGTGATGTAATATTGGTTATAATTTTATATTTTTTAGTGGGCACATGGCTTCCCATATATGGTTCTATTTCCTTTTGTTCCTCCTTTGTATTTTTTTTCTCTTATTCACACTCTTACAATTTATAAAAAAGTCATATGTTTTTGAAAAAAATTATAGCATTTATGGTAGTAGCATTTTTCAAATCTTATAAATCTTTTCAATACCTCTTTAATGGCATGATCTTCTAGTTGGCAAGTAAAGCTTTCTATAAAGTTATTTTAATATAAAAATATATATTACCCAAAAAAATTGACCTAAAAAATGTGGTCTAACCCAACTAGGTTTTATTAATAATTATTCATCTATTACATCTCTTGTTTAGCTTTCTTATAACACACTAATTCATAACTAGTTGGTGTGTTGAATCCTCAATCTAGATCATATAGAGTCAACATATACAAGGGAGGAATTCCATGCTTATACAATATATTTCAATGGTTTTTCTTAATAATTTAATATAACTATAACTTTTTTACAAATTAGATATTTACCTTATCCCAAATTTATCTATTATATGAGATCACCAACTAGTATAATTTTATAAAAATATAATATAATTATTTATTTATAAAAATAAGTGTCATGTTGTGGCTTAAATACCTATGTAATGATATGAATTAAGTTTTGGTAATTTCTAAATAAGAAAATGTTTGTATGCAAGAATATTTTATTGACAAACATGCAAATCAATTTAAATAAAAAAACATCTAATTTAATAAGATTGATGTTAACTTAAATCAAATAAATTGTCATAAACTATTAAAAAAAAAAATTTAAGAATTTATTTAAAAAATTAAAAATATAATTGTTTTGTAGGACAATAGTATCAATGCACAAAATTAGCTCTAATTTACATAAAGATAAATGTTGTGGGTCCATAATAATATACTACACAAATTAACATAAGATGAAATCCATAGGGTCATCTTAGGATATTGACAAAGCTTTTGGAGCATGTAATGTCTAGTAAGTCACCCTTTCATATAAGTCATATCAATGAAATATTAACTCAATTACAACCTAATAATTTATATGCATTACATAATTTAAGGCTTGAAAGACAATTTAAGTAGAATAATATTTTTATTTTATTTTTTATCTGTGCATATTTATTTCTTCTAAAAATGACCCCATGAGTAGTCTTACCCTAATGCCATTTATTGTAAAATTTATACCTTTAAAATAAAATAATTTTTAATATACAAATACTTTTTAAAACTACCAAAGAAAAATCTTAACAAACTAAAAATATAAATAAAAAACACATTTTTCATGACAATGCTAACAAAGCCCAAAACATTCATAATTTATTAGGAAAAATATGATTAAATGATAGGAATTTTATATTTTTAATTATTTAAAATAGCCTTGTTCAACCAGAAATATTTTCATTTTAATTATATTACAACCAATCGTTACTAAAATAAAAATTATAAAAATAACAAGGTTGTATTTTTATACAACATTACAAAATTGCATTTCATTTTTGATAAGCTCATTTTTTAAGAAAATTTGTCTATTATCACCAGTAATAATTAGATTACCTCATTATAATGATTTAACCAACTAAAAATAAATCTATGAAGGGGTGAATCATAGAAGTTGATGAACATTACACAATCATAATAAATAAGTATCTATCATGAAGTGTATAATCCTAATGAAGGGTCTTTGGGTGCTTATCTAATAGCATGATGATATTTGACCCATCGATAGTTGAGTGCATGAATATTCACTAGATCAACATGAATTATTTCATCAACTATATATTCCAAGTGTTAAAAATGTTTCATAATTGTCTAGATACTTATTCAAATTAGCATATAGCTTATATTAGTGCAATCATTAGACAATTTTTTGAACATGCTTCACATGTTATAATACATAAACTACCCCACTTATGATTGACAAAAATAACACAAAAAAATATTTTTTATTCATTTCCTATTGAATTATAAGGTTTGTTCTAATTATAACTTTGATCATATAGCTAATTTCCTTCATTTATAGCTATTAAATGAGAGTAATTTCCTCTTAGTGTTGTTATATTTTCTTATTTAATAATTTTATTTTAAAAAATTAGCATTATTTCTTATACATTCTTGAGAATTATCTCATCAAATAATTAAAATGTTTTTAATAAGTAAAAAATGAGACTACGGCTATCTATACATAGTCTCCAAGACTAGCACACTGCAAATGTTTACTATATCAAACCTATAATATCCCTTTTTAGCTTATGTTATTTAATGCTTCATGGTTCAATTGGGATTCCAACCTTTAATATAATTTATAAATATTTATCTCATTTTTATAACATTCACATCTACATATACTATTTTCTTAATTTTGGGTATTAAATAGTTTAATTTTGGCTTGATTTTTAATGGTCACATGAACTTATCTTACAAAGTCTGAATTCAAAAAAAAAAATTATAATTATTTTTTCTCAAGTTGTGAAAATAGATAATAATATGTTGTCATTTTAAAGGGTCAAACATAAGATTTGATCCAGATTTTCTTGGGTCAATATGAGGACATATATCACCATGTTATGTTGTTATAATTCAAGAAATTTTTACTTCATATGATCAAAATATGTAAAAACTTCATGTTTATTATATTTTTAAAATAGGCTCCAATAGATGACAAGTATAAACCCTCTCATTTTAGGATCATTGGATAATAAAGCTAAGGCACAAGTTACAAGTTGTAGTTTTCAAAATAGTTACTTTGGTGGAGTAGAATTGTGAACATTTGACCTAAAACTTTTCAAGGGGATTCTCTTAATTTAAAAACATCCATTAAAAAACACTAGAGATAGATATTCATAATGATTCTAATTTAATATATAGTTATGGATTTTTAAGTTCATAAATAAACTACAAAAGAGAGGGTAATATAGGGAAGAAAAAAAAATAGATATCAACTCATTTAATATTTTACTAAAGCAAACATTTAACAATATTTATTATAAAAACTATTATATCAAAGCCAAAATTCACTCAAATTCAAATAAATATAGAACTAAAGTCTAAGTATTTATTAATACTATGTGTGAGATGTATAAACATGATGAGATAATCTATTATAGAATATAACAAAGTTCATCCATCTACAAAAAATTGTGTAATTGTCATAATTTTTCCAATAGAAATGATTAAAATAACATAATCTCAATCTATCAAACTCATAAAACAACACATAAATATTACCAGTGAAAACTTAAACTAATAAAGCACAAATCATTTATCTAATTGAGAAAATAAAACACAAACTCATAGAATATCCACACAATGATATATTTAAGTTTGAAAATTTAACAAAAATATTTTAAAATTCTTTGTCTTCTATTATAATTAAAATGGGGGTTGAAACAAAGTATATATAATAAAATTAATTGGATGCAACTATATTTTCAAATTTATTGCATGTGATTCAAACTATGTCTTAAAAAATTTAACTATTTAAAAAATTTATCACCTGTATCCAACTAAACGAAAATCACATAAAATTTTCACTACGTCTTCAAACTTATTCTAATGGAGAAGTGCCTTTAGTTCACTTATTGTTTTCCTTTCATGGCTTACATTAAAATATAATAATCTTCATCCACTCAATAAATTTTAATAACATGCTTCCTAAATTAGAGCTAAATATGTGTGATCACCTTCGCACTGTCAAGTAAGGTACGTTCCATGTATTCATCCACAGTATTCACATTTTCCACTCTTGTGATTGAATTTACCACAAATTCCAAAGTCTGTTGGTTTATTTTCCAATTTCCAATGGTCATTTATTTCTTAAATGTAACAACAAATATACTTATCATCTCATTACATTCAATAAAAGAAACCAAAATGATGCCCTCTTTATGTAACTCTAGCATACTTGCATTTGTAAATAATGAGATAATTTTCCCCATAATCATATTCAATTGAGATATTTTGGTAGTAAGATTTCATGAAAATTCTCCAAATGTTGATCTAGCCTTTACTATGAAAGATACACAAATCATTTTCAAAAATATGCATAATTATAACATTAAGAATCAAACCATATCAATGATATCACTCTTATTTTTCATGTCTGAAACATCAAGTAACTATTTTTTAGCATTTTTTTGTGACTGGTCACTACTCAACTTAGCATCTTGCACATTTACCAAATTATTTGAAAATATTATTAAGAGCAATAGTAGCATATTTGACAATATTTATTGGCACTTTGAACCTTTCCTGAGTTTATAAATGTTTTACCTTCTTCTTCATTCCATAAACAAGCCTCTCTATCATTATGTCTATGTGGGCATAAAAATATATTAAAGATCTTCCTCATAATTTAGTCATTACTAGAGTATCCAATGGGATTTAAAGTATCTTAACTTTTCCTTTTCCTCTTTCATATTAGTGTGAACAAATATACTTTTGTTATTAAGAGCATTAGTGAGCCATCTTTAAATATTTTCATTGTAGTGATCATTTTCCATTTCCATGTGGATTTATCAAACTTAATTTTGATCCCTAGCTACTCGTGTATGACCATACTTTCTCGTTGAGCATTACCCAAATGCATATTATTTATCCACTCTACTTGAGACACTTATTTAAGTTATGGAATCACACTTTATTTTGAAGTAAGTGTGGACATTCCTTGGGTCACAAGTGCATACGGAGTGGAAATGGTGGGACTAGAAATAGTGGATTGAGGTATAAATGAAATGGTGGTGGCCATGATGGAATACAATGTAGTTGGAATGGAAATAGATAAACTTAGGATTAATCTAAACTCAACCTATGATCATCACATAAAATATTAGTGTATGTATTTATTTTCCTTGTATTTTTTTATTCCTACACACATGGATTATTCCTCCATTTGAGTTATCTTGTTTAGGTGTTCTTAGATTTAGGGAGTTACTCTTTTTCCTTATCGTTGGCTAGTAGATGTTACTCTTTGATTGGTTATTGCAAACTTTGAAGTTGTATGCCTATTCTAGGACTTTTTAATCATTCATGGAATATTTACACATTACCCTCCTATTTTTAAACCTATTTGTGAGCTATTCTATCATCTGAGTGTGTTGAATGTTTTCACTTGCTTTTTATAATATTATTACTTATATTTGCTAACAGCATTGTCTATGCAATAACTTGTTCATGCTTACAAAATATGTGATTTTTATGAAACCATAAATCTTGGACAATACTCTAACATGGTATCAAAGTGCTAATATAGTTTATTGATTATCTAATTTTTCTACTTGATGTTAATTTTTTAAAATTGTGAGAATTTTATTTGAAAAAAAGGCTTGTTTTTCCATATATGCTTGCTCAGTATAGTTTCTTTAAACAACTACTCTATTCAATCATGTTCTTAGATATTTAGAGGAAGGACCTTGCTCTCAAATGAATACCTAAAAAATTCATAGTCAGCTACCAAAATAAAAGGCTCATATGCCCAAATTTGTTTTTTATTTATAGTTGAAACATGATATTGAATGTCATGCATAATTGTTCGTAGTTGAAGCACACCATTGAGCCTAGCATAAATACATTGAAATTTAGACTTGTGTTGGAAGGTATAATTTCATTATAAAAATTATTATTCACACACAACAATGTCAATGTGCATATCTTTTACATATAAGAGGTAATCTGAGTTTGTTGTTCTATCGAATAATTGGGCCATTCATGACATCTATTACCATTCCCTTGACATTGATTCTCCATTTCATCTAATATTATTGAATGAACCTACACCCTACCTTAATCCTTAAATGGCATGTGATTCATCCATCATGACTCCAAAGGTCCTGATTGAAGTCTAAGCATGTTCTTCAAGTGTTGGTCCTACATTGGGAAGCGGTCAAAACTCCTGTGAATGTCATTCAAACACTGAGTTTCATTAATCTCTCATGGAAGAGCCTCTCTGATTTGGTTCATTTCAAAAATATAGGTCAAAATTATAATTTTTCCCTAAATAAAATAGTTCTTTTATTAATAATTTTTTAAATAGATTATTTTTTAATTTTGTCACTTAAGTGGAATTTTTCCCTTAGTCGCACAAGTGGACAAATAAGTATATTGACTTAGTATTATTGTGGGAATATCTTGGGTTCAAAAATAATTCCAACGAGTTTTTGAAAGGCTAGGCCCACTTTTTCCATAGGGCATTTCTTAAAGTTCTAGTGTAAGATTTTATTAAATCGGCCTCATTTATGAAAAAATGATTGTGTAATAAATTTTGATCAGTAGCTCTAAATTGAGAATCATCTTTTGAAAAAGTTAATGTTTTTTAATTTCCAATGCATTGGAACTATTTGTATATTAAAATTCACTAAAATATAAAGTGCCAAAATTTGGGAGGGTCAAGTATAATTTCATGGGGGTGTACAAATTATTATGATTCCTTTATCTGTATTTCTTCAATTTATTGAAAACAAACTCACATTATCTGTAATCGATCCTAATTCAATTAATTTTCTCACACCCTTAAACTACCATAAATGGAAGTCTTCCATGTCACTCACTTTATGAAACAAGAATCTCTACAAGATAAATATGTCTATGCAAACTAAACTAGATACAGATAAGGAAAAATGGTTTGACAAGTGTGATGAAGCTTTTGGTTTTATATGTCTTTCTATGTCACTAGATCTGCACTTTCACATTGAATTAGTCAAAACACCCAAGGAAGTATGGGATGCCTTAGGGAAAAAAATTGTGAAATTGGATGAAATGAAAGGGCATGAACTAGAAAATGAGCTGATTAGTCATAACCCTATCAGTTTTGACACACTTAAAAACTAATTCACTAAGTTTAAATCATTGAGATTGTAACTAAATGAACATGGAATTGATAAAAATGATTCATATCTCATTATTTTTGTCCTTCCAAAACATGGTCCTAATTATTCTATTTTCATCTCCACCTTCCATACAACAAAGAGAGACATTGGTACTTCATGGGCTATGCCCTCCTTTGATGAGTTTGTTGTTGACTTGAATTGAGAACAATATAAACTAATTCATATGGGTGCATTAAATTCCACTAAACCACATGCTCTACTTATATAACATGATACCAAAAAGGCTTCAAAAGAGAAGAAACATAATAACAAAGATCATGAGAGCAAGAAGGAAGAACCCACCACCAAATCAACCAATGAGACCTCCTCTTCCAATGTTAAGCCTAAGATAGATAGGATCAAGTGTGGGTATTGCATCATAAATCATGATGAAATAAAATATTTGAAGAATCAAATTGACCACCTAATAATCCTTCTTAAGAAGAATAATATAGGTGTTCCTGAGTCTATCAAACCATATTCATCAACCCTAGAATCCTCCAAGTCAAATTAAAATGGTAAATAAAAGTAAAAATAAAATGGTGAAATAAAGTGAAAGGCAGGGCCTTAGTTGTAGTTGTACCTCTAACTCCTACATGGGCCATCTAATTTGGAGCCTCACATCACATGGATTCTTCTTATATTGAGTTCGCTTCCTTAGGACCATGTGACATGTACACTATTCACTTGTTATGACACTTATACATAGGTTTTTAGGAGAGGGTCTATTGAAGTGAGTGGAAGAACATTTAATAATGTTTATAGTATTCCCTCACTTTCAACTAATCTCCTATCAATTTACTATATTACTCACCTTCTTCCAAGAATTTGAGTTGAGTTCACTCTAGATTTAGTGTATGTTAGAGAGGTGCATAGTGATACTATATTGGTAGTGGGCTATTCGATCATCAGACTCGATTATATACCTTCTTGCACTTTATACCTTGATCTCTTTTAGATTCTTCTTCATCAAACTCACTTGAACTTGATGACATTTATGAACCTGACCTTATATCTAATATTGAGGATTATTCATCTGACATAGAATAGTATGGTAGTGATGGGGAGACACATCTACCAACTTCTTATCACCTTCTAGATATTGAGGAGTTATTTCTTGAATCACCTACTTCTGATCCACTTTAGACATTACAGGGAGTAGGTAATTTGATTCAAACTCGTCAAACATTAGGTAGTCTTCTACTTAATTACAAGATATTATACATTATTTTTTTGCCTATGCTTAAGATACTCCATCATTTTATGGATTAGTTGGCCCATCTATTATGCATGAGGAGCATAGTTCCTTGTATAGGTACCATGCCTTGGTTGGAGATCCATCAGGTACTTAGCAAACACATTCACTATTCTAGGGTGATTCACTCTTCACTGCATCTACTACTAATCCATAGTCAATCTAGAGAGCTCCTTTACAAGATAAAGGGTGGTTATAGATATTTATAGCTTCTAGTGGGGATTTTTAGCCTTCTCTTCTTGTTTTTCCCTCTTTTTGGGAGGATTTTTTTCAACAAGTTTTCTCCTTTTCTCCACTTTATGAGAGTTGCTTTGTACATGGGGACCTCATTAGGCCTTGTTATTAAGACCCATTTCTTCTACCCACCTAAGTTTTGCTTATGGTGGGGTGGTAGTGTAGGTATGTATTTTCCTTATATTTTGTTATTCCACACACATGGATTTTTCCTCCACTTGACTTAGCTTGCTTAGGTGTTCTTAGATTTAGGGAGTTACTCTTTTTGCTTATCATTAACAAGTGGATGTTAATCTTTGATTGGTCATTGTAGACTTAGGAGATACATGCCTATTCTAGGCCTTTTTGATCATTCATGGAAGATTTACACATTAATCTCCTATTTTTACACCTTTTTATGAGTTATTCTATCATTTGAGTGTGTTTACTTTTTTCTCTTGATTTTTATAATATTCTTACTTATTTTTGGTTACAGCATTTTCTTTGTAATAACTTGCTCTTGCTTACAAAATCTATGCATTTGATGAAAATAGAGATCATCATCAATGCTCTAGCATAAACAAAGAAACAAGTGATGAGGCAATAACCTTTTATGTCATCTATTGCTTAGTCTAGGGGAATGTTTCAACACTTAACTTTACAACCTTCTATGTCAACACATCATACAATTTTCCTTGTACACTCACTCAAAGCATAAAGAGGGAAACAAAGAAAGGATGGGGTTAGTTGGAAATGGTCCCATTTACTTATTCATTTGTACACCTTGTGAACATGAGGTTACTCATAACCTTCTCTACTCTCTTCTTATTAATGCATGACATTAAGTATGTTCTTATACAAAAAAATCATAGAAACATCATTTAATCTAAGTAAATCATTCATCTAATATGAAATAATCTAAAAATTGTCTACAATAATAACAAAGATAGTAAAAAATATATCACTAAAAACTCTATTAATTACTTTAAAATCC
The DNA here is from genome assembly GCA_037957365.1 of Torreya grandis. Classification (NCBI taxonomy): domain Eukaryota; kingdom Viridiplantae; phylum Streptophyta; class Pinopsida; order Cupressales; family Taxaceae; genus Torreya; species Torreya grandis. The sequence goes on along the minus strand of JARHVA010000616.1, from coordinate 623,054 downwards.
ATTAATACAAGGTTGTAAGGGGGTCACTGGAACTTAATCATATTGACTAATTATCTCTCTCTTCTAGAACTCTAATAATATTTTGGCAACATCTCCTTAGTCATTTGTTGAATACTTCAATGTTTCAAAAGACTCTAACTTTTATATTCATTTCCTAGTCTCACATGACACTTGGTATCTCAAATACCACCAATTAGGATTTAAATTCTTTGGCATCCACTTAGAATTTATTGTGGTGATTTGTTCTAGGTCATCTACCATGTCATCTTTCACAACTTCCTAGTTATCCATCAATTTCAAGCCATTAGTTATAACTCTACCATCTATATTTTTTGATCTCCATTGTATTTCCTATATACATGTGGTATTTTTTTTCTCTATCCCATTTTTAGTCATATATGCATGTGGAGTTGGTTTTATCTACTAGCATTTGCCTAGCTAGAAACATTCATTGGGAATGTGTGTATGGAGAGGTTAGGTTTTCATGTTCCAATATCTACTCCCTTTGATCATTTGCACCTATCTTTGTATTAATCTATTTTGAACACCCAAGTTTTTTCTATACCTAGCCAAATTCAATGGTTAACATCACTCTGCACTAATTTGGTTGTCTGTCCTTAAGAAACCTACTTATCTATCCTACATGATTATGTTTTCCACTTCTTTACTTTTTTGTCCTTATCATTACCTTCCCTTTAGGCATATCTCCTTAAATATTATCCACTATGAGTCTTAATCTTTTTGTATTAATTTTTTTAGATAATTTAACTTGCACACACAATCCTTGTGTGTTTTCCTTGCTCACCTCTTAGCCAAAGAATTAAAGAATGTGATACCCCTTTCTATTTAAAATTTGAGATTCAGAAACTCTTTTTTTTTCAATTGAATAATTCAGGGGCATCTAGTATTATCTCATATTTAAATCTTTCCTACCTTGTTATCACAGTTTGAATATTTTTTCTGATGTTTATTACTTGCATTTTCAATTCTTTCCATGTCATTGGTTATCCCTAAAGCCATTTAGCATGTTATTTGACCTTGTCTAATTTATTAGTTCTTCCTTTATTTATTATTCAAGGGATATCTCTTTTTCAATGGTATTCATCTAAATCTCTAAAAATCACCTCTCGAACTATTTTTTTCACTTAATGGTTCGCTCTTTTCCTCCATCTCTCGTAAAAAAAAATGTTCCTCCTTGTTTTTCTTAGTATGCATTAAGAGGGTTAGTTTGAAGTGTTCTTGTTGTACCTCATGGATTCACACACTTATTATGTAAGTATATCAAGAGAATTTGAATAATATTTGATATTATGATTTCATGGTGCTTGATAGATTATTTAGCATGTCTTCATAATTTTTCAATTATTTGGAAAACTCAAATTTTTATTGATAGCTTCCTCTTTCACATTGTCAGCACTAGTTCTTTGTTTCAATGATTATTTCCATCCTCTCCATAGGTGTCTTGATAGGTATTTATTCATTGGATTAGGATCAACTAATCTCTTTCGACTCGTTCACATAGTTTTATAGCCTAAATCTCTATGTCAGTCACCTTGTGATTTATTGTGTGATGACTTTCCTTTCCTAATCTAGCATTATTTTTTCTTAGGAATTCTTTTTTAATTATTATTTTATGTCCTCATATATTCCCATCATAGTGTGCCTCTACTTCCTATAGGTTTTTTTATTCAAAAAAAAAATTGGTGACTTTTATAGCTAGCTTCATCAGCATGTTCCCTACTTATACCTCTCAAATTCATAGGATTTATGAGAAACACGTCTTGATCTAAATGGGAATCTAAATAGTATTGTATTTATTTTAATGATGATACTTTAAAAATGGGATCCTCTATATAGTAATCCATGACAAATCACACATGGTTATGCATTGTTAAAGTCATGCACTTGGGCTTTAATACCTCCCATAAGTATAGATTTTATTCTTCCATGCCCATTTGGATATTTGTGCATATGATGTCTTCTAATTAATACTCTTCATATTTTCCTTCATAAGGAGGGTTATCTTCTACCAATATTTTCTCTCACCCCTCCTCCCCTCTTTGTCCTTTTTCCTCTTCTTCTAGTTGTGGTTGTTTTAAACTTATGTTAGTGGGTTACTCATCATAGGGATCTTGCATGGATTCCACACCCTTGATATGATGATGGTTTCATCCACTCTTTGGTCCATCATTATATCCATATATTTTTCACTCCTTATTTTTTATTCAGTATTTCTTTCTACTTACAGCTCTAGGTCTACCCATCCTTCTTATTCTACTTATTTCTATTTTTTCGTTAGTGTTGGGGGAGTCTTACACCACCACTTCTACAATTATCCCTTATATATCATGCCCATGGTTCTATCCTTATCACTTATTGTCTGGTTTCTTATTTTGGTTTTTGATATGGCCTTAGAGGGATCAACTTGATTGATCCTCACATTGTTTCTTTTTATACATCAGGGGTCCCTCATCAGACTTGTTATCTTTGAGTTCCTCTAGAATAAGGGTGGTGGCCTTACTTCCTTATTCTTTAATTTTATATTATTATTAATATTCAAAGGTTTATATTTTATCTTCATTTATTTTGAGTTATTTTACATAGGAAACAATGGCATGGGTTTTTAATTCTTTTATTCTCCTTTTTTGAGTAGGAAGCATGTGAAGTGCTTGGCTTTGATGTAGGTGGAAGATTTATAAATGGTTCTTGTGTGCCCATGTCAATAATATTTTTATTATAAGTAAAATAATAGTATAATTTATGAAATAAGACATTTATGTTAACTTTTATTATTGTGTTAATGACACACTAACTAGCATCCTCTTTCTTGTGCATATCCTCCCTAGGTTGGACATATCTTGCATGGAGTGTGTGGATGTTTGAATCTAACCTCATCACATCCATCAATATCTTCTATGTGTTGGATATGACATTCAATACATAAAAAAATATTGTGTTGTAAATTCATATGGAAACTTTAGTCATCCAGACATGTTACCATCATTTTAACTTAACTTGTATTAGTAAGTAGTGTTGCATCACTATGAACTTGGACTGGCCCTCCATAAAAAAATTTAGTATCTTAGGCATGTTTTATTCCTCCACTATGTCATCCTTTAACCTCATCAACCACCTATCCACCCTAGCCTTATACTTGGGGGAGTATACCCCATGAAAAGTATATATATGATATTTGAGCTTCATGTAACTATTATGGATGGGATACATCCATTGGCCTTACTTGGAACACTTGAGTACACCAATATCATAAAATATTAGGGTTATGAGGATGGTATAATAGTTTAAATTTTACCCTATTTTTTGCACCTTCTTTATGACTTCAATTATTGAGTCCGCCAAGAACTTATAAATGTTGAACAATGTACCCATCATCATTTCATGTGTGAGATATAGACAATTTTTGTTTGTTTCTCCATAGCACCCTGATCCATGTAACTCATTGCTTACCAGATGTGTTTTAACCCTCATATATGGGTCTTTGATGTTTTTAAATATGAAGGTGAAAATGTCAATTTTGTATTCCAACTCCCTTACCACATGCTCAACTTCCTTGGAATCTACCAATATTTCTTTACTATCTTTCTCAACTAGACTAGCCTAGTTACCCTATGAATTTGGGATGTTATTATATTCATTATTTGACCAAAGAATTAGAATCTATATTTTTTCATGTGTGAGACCAATAATTATTTTATATCCTCATAGTTTCCAAAAAATAGGAGTTCATAGAGGTTGAGAAATCCTACTCTGCCCAATCTTTTCTTGATAGTGTTGTCAAAATTTTCATTTTTTATAGGGGTATTCCTCCCTATGTTTACCATATAATAATTATTTAACTTATGTTCATCGACTCTAATTTATTGGTTTCAATCCTTGATATTTAAAATATCTACTTTAGATTCTCATTCTTCATCATGCACTACATTGTTAGGCAACTGCATCTCAATAAAACTCATCCTAATGAGTCTTTGTTTACCTACTATTTTTGGTGTGCCTAAAGTAACCTTATTTGAATTTCCCTTGGGAATTTTTTTTTCCTTATTTTATTTATTTATTTATATTCCTCCACTAATAATTATTCTATGATTATTTTAAATGGTCCTTCAAACTATACACTGATATTACTTCTTCCCTGATATAAACCGGTATGCCTTAAAGTTCCCTTTCCTTGACCAGGAACCTATAACTTCTAGATTTAGGGGGTGATATGGTTATGGATACCTTCCAAACTTTTTTTCATGGGCTTAAAACCCCTTTGGTTTACCCTGAGCTTCCCTACTTGGTTAAATCCTTGAATTTTGGCTAGCACATATTTTAATCTAGAAATGGCACTATTAGACTAAGCTATGAGTTTTACAAAGCTCCAAAGGTAGTCAGTGACATACGTAACCTAAAACTTACCAAATTCCTCATTAAAACTCATTAAAATACCTTAAATATTTATACACTTAAATTTAAATCTCATAAGGGTCTTGATTCTATCCTTAAAATGGCATTTTCTAGTCATTCTGGTCTCAAATTTGTAAATATCTTTGTTGATCTTATTCACTCGAGCTCTTGGGGTCACTCAGGGATCATGAATACAAAGTGGTAAAAAACCATGTATTTTTCCATTTTATTATTCTTTTAAATTTTCCCAATATTCACCTTCAATGTGTTGGTCACCCTCGCAATGGTCTTTGAGATTCCCAATCTCAAGTGTTCAATGCTATTGTCTTTGCATTAATTGATAGTGTGTGTTAGTTATTCACCATAATTATTTAAAAAAATTAATTTTTGAGAGTGAAATTATTTTTTCCACATGAAATTTTCCATTTTCATTCTTGGGCATTGTGATTCCTTTCTTCTTGTGTGCTTCCTTGCCCAGTTATTCCTTTTTACAATACTTTTCACTACCCCACCCCACAGTAAATTCTTCACTTGGTCCTCCAGTGTATCAATTCTATTTCCCAATGATTTTTTAAGGGGTAATAATTTGTATGATAATAAGTGTGATAAAAATAACATAAAACTCATAAATATAAATATATATATATATACCTTTGTAATGTTCACCAAGGTACAAATTAACCTTTAACCTTCCTAGCATTGTGCACTCTTCAAATTGTATATAATATAAAGTTACCATTTAATTAGAGAGAGAGATTTTAAAAAATCCTTGGTGACACTCACTCAAAAAATTTGACATATATCATAAGGCTTCTAAAGGAAATCCCTTGTTCAACTCACCTAAAAATTATTACAATGCATGCATGTGTTATTATATCGATAACACAAACTTATTGTATGCAAAATTTAACCTAAAAAACACAAAAAGCATAATATAAATGATATATTCCTTATTATAAAATGGTTCAATCATGTTAATAATGATATGGACTAAACCAGTTTCCATTTAAATTCCCAAGGATCATTTCACACATGAAGCTTGCACACATTAGTCTTCATAATATTATGAATGATGTAGGGTCCTAACCAATTGATTTGAAGCTTCCCTAGATGCTTCAAATACTTGGAGTCATAGAGAAGGATATGGGTACCCTATAGTAGAGTCTTTACCTTTATATGTCGATCATGCAATGACTTTTTTAGGCCTTCTTTGTAGTTTAGCTCCATCGATCAATGCTGTGTCATTCATCTATCTTCATCAAGTCTTCCAGGCATGTGTCCAAAGACATGTTATCATTAAGTCAACCTAATTGATAAATTCATAGATAATGTATGAGTAACTCCATGGGTATGATATCCTCATTCCTAAATACCATTTAAAATGGTGTGGACTTGTTCAATGTTTATAAGTGCTCTAATAAGCCCACAAGACCACCAAGACCTAGTCATCCTAATTTTTACACCTTTACTTTTATATTTTGGTGAGTTAATTCCTTAATATATTTTTTATAGACTCTATATTCCAATTATCATGTGGATGGTATGGTGTTGTCTTATGGTTTGAAATCATGAACTTAGATAATAGAATGCATACTATTTCATTTATGAAATAAGTGCCCTAGTTGTTGGTTAACCTTAGAGGGAATCCATACTAGACCGTAATGTTTTTTTTCAAATAAAGTGAGTTGTTGTAGCAACATTATATTTTTTGTTTGGTGTGGCTTCAAGGCACCTAGTGAAGTAGTTAGTTACAATTATGATGTACCATATATTAGTCCTAGCACAGCTAGGGAGATAGGTTCCATAAATTCTATGGACCAATTTTCAAATGGTGTTCACATGAGAATTATAATTACATGAACATTTCACACACATAATATTTATGTGTGTACTCTTTCACATCCTTAAATAGGGTAGGCCATCAAAGGCCTGATAGTAAAATCTTATGGGTAATGGCTTCATTAGAAAAATGGAAACTAATTATGCTTTCATGCCTTTCCTAAAAAACACCATCACATTTATGCTCTAAAATTCATTGGTGTAAAACTTCATTATTCCCTGAATTTTATAGTTCCCCATCAATAAGTTGATAGGAGATGGTGCTAATAGCTAGTTGTTTTCTTTCCTTAGTGGATTATTTTTTAGGTGTGACTCTAGAGGTGAGGAAAGTAACAAAATAAACCAAGTATTCTAGGACATGTTACACTTCATACAAACCATAATATAGTATATCCTCTTAAATATATCATGCATCCTCTCTAGAGTTAAGGCATGACAAGTGGTTTGGGCCTAAATTTTGCCTAGCCAATTTCATGACCATTAAAAACTATAATTATTAAAATAATACAATCCATCAACAAATGCACCCATGAAGGAGTGTTTTTTTAACCAATTACCTCAAGGCCTCATAATATGTGAATAACATAAAATGAGTGGCCAATAAGTACTATCAAAACTTATAGAGTGTGTAGATCATTACAAGTAATTTACACTCAATCATAGTATAGTTCTTCTTAGTAGGCATGATATTTCTTATTAAAAATTAGATTATATGGTTGACCTTGTTCTCACCCAAGTGGGATAGAATGGTGCCAATAGTTTTGTCTAGAGTGTCAACATATACATGGAACATAGTGCTCAATTTTATAAAATATAATATTGGCATACTAACCAATTTATTATTCAATGTCTTAAAGGCATATTTTTTCACCTCAATCCATATGCATGGGTCATTATTTTGGAAGATCTCTTCCATTTGCACAGTAATCTTGACATAGTGTCGAATGAACTCATGGTAATAATAAGTTTGACATAATAATGCATGCACTTTATGATTTATGGTGGTTGCCTCTAATTGAATAATGATTTTAATCTTGGTAGGGTCGCATGATAAGTGGTCGGAGCCCAAATTCTGCCTACCCAACTTCATGACCACTAAAAACTATAATTATTGAAATAGTACTATCCATTAATAAATACACCCATGGAGGAGTGGTTTGTTTACCAATTAATTCAAGGCCTCATGATCTATGAGAACATAAAATGAGTGTCCAACAAGTACTATCAAAACTTATGCAGTGTATAGACCATTCCAAGTGTTTCATGCTTGGTAGTAGTTTAGTTATTTTTTAATGGACCTAAGATTTCTATTTGCAAATTAGATTGGATGGTTGACCTTATTATCGCATTAGTGGGCTATAATGGTGATAATAGTTCTAATTTAAGTGTCAACATGTACATGGAACATAGTGCTTATGTCAATAAAATGTAATATGGGCACATTGACCAATTTATTATTCATTATCTGAAAGGCCTATTTTTCACCTCACCCCATATGCATGGGTCATTATTGTGCAAGATCTCTTCCATTAGTGTGTAAATATTGACTTATTATTGAATGAACTCTTGGTAATAAATAGTTTGACCTAAGAATGCATGAACTTTATGCTTTGTGGTGGGTGACTCTAACTTAAGAATGATTGCAATATTTTTAGGGTCTAAAAGAAGGCCCTCTTTGTAAATTGTGTGGTTGTTAAGTGTGTTAAAAGGTGTGATAAATATATGCTTATTCATATTCAAGGATATCTGTAGTTATAAATAACACTCAAACATGAGTCTTAGGTTTTCATGGTGGTATTTATCATCCCATAGATTATCCAATTATCTAGTTATACTTGGAAAAAATGTTGAACAAAGTCTTTGAAGGCTTATATTAAGATGCATGAGAAGATAGTAGGTGTATTATTTAGGATAAAAGGCATGACATTATAAGTAAATGGCCCATTCAATTCTAAAGGTATTTTTGGGTTTATATTATTCCTCTATATGCACTTGGTGATATCATGAGAATCCATTAGTGAATATGTACGCCTTGTAACATGTTACACCCTCAAGTATTTCTTCAATTAAATGAATAGGAAAAGGGTTGGTGACACACATATAATTGAAGATATGGTAGTCTACACATATGTGAATGTGTCCATTTTAATTGATGTTAATTATCATTAAGATCAATAACTCAAACTCTTTAACTTCATATATGACATTGGTTATCAACATGTTTTTAATATCCACCTTTACCTTGGCACATAGGTTAGGGTTCATTTTTTATAGTCAGTTTTTCAAAGACCTCACACTTTTAACCAAGTTGATATTCATATTACATAATGAATGATTCACTCCCTTAATTTCCATGTATCTTTTGAGGAAGATATATTGTAACTCATAGAATAGCTTTATGATATGTGTCAGTCATGCATCAAACTAGTAATCTTTAATAGTGGTAATCTTAGGTTATTCCTCCAAGTTTAAGTTTACCTTGGTTGTATTTAAGAGATCATTATACGATTGGTGTCACTCATCTTGGATGTCCTCTAATTCTCACTCTCCTTGATAATTTTAAATGTGTAAGTGGTTTGTATCATCCCCTTGAGACTCCACTTTGTGCACCAACTTTTACTTTCTTGTTGTGAATAGCTAGTTGCACACCATCCATACTACATTATCATCTTTACCAGAATCATTGTTTACTTCACATTTATTGAATAAATTTTTTATGGTTATCCCCTTATCATTGAACATATTCCTTCCCCATTCTTCCATTATAGATTTATCTTCTAGGATGACATGATGAATGTATTATAGGGGCTCTACTAGTTCTATGTTGGATCTAGAGAAGGAAAAAAAGTGAGTGAACTTTTATTTCAAGGTTACCTGATTGCTACTCTCATAGCATGTATCATTTAAAATTTACCATGCATACGCATAAATATTTAGGGTTTGGTATAAATCATGAACCCATAGCTCCACTAGGATATAAGGAGTGTGCCTTGTCCATTTATCCTCACATTCATGGACATGCACCCATGGTTATGTGTCACCTTCATACATGGGAAATTTATTGTAGTCATTGTTATTTTTTAACCTTGAGAATATAACACCCTTAACTTCTATCTAATTTTTGATAACTTAGAATGTGTGTGTCTTGCTAGTGTATTGTAGTGCTCAAAGTGTATACTAAGGAACCCATATGATTTGTTTCCTTAGGGACACACATTTAAAGGTCATATAAAAAGGGGGTAGTTCTTGTGGAATTTTCATATCTAGCCAATCCAATAAGCTTTCCTTTATTGATGTGTATCCATTTATTAACCTTGGATGGGGTGGGTGTGCACAACACTTAGATCTAATTTCTATAACTAGACATTACATTAGTGTGTGAATCCTTTCATGTTCTCAAATATTGGGGTCTAGCTCTTGGTATTCCACATTTATATTGTATCACCTCATAAAACTCATACACCCATCATTCTTAGGTAATGGTCATGGTGTCAGAAATTGATTGTGTCTTATCATAGTGTAAGATGTCATATAAATTTTAATCTAGGATTTCTATTCCTTGCATAGTAATTTTATAGATATAAGAATCTAGATCAACACTCTCAACATAGGGGTGCCTTGATCATTCAACAATGGGATCATCACATGTTCTTTCCCATTCCCAAATCTTATATATCATGTATTGAATCATATGTCTACAATATTAGTGCAGCATCATGTCTTAATAATCAAGGTTGGGTAATTATCTACTTCTTTGATCTTTATCATCTCAAAGTCTTCACAAAAATTTGTGCCTAATATCTTGATGTTAGCATTGGGGATGATTCTCATGTATTTAGATCTATTTTTTTTTTGCATTAACAAAACATGAGGTGATATTCATAGGGTAGGGCTACCCATTTTATGCCAAACATCTTTCATTATAATGTTAACTTTAGTGTATGTGTCCACTAGAATTCACATACCAACCATCCATTGATATTGGCATCCACAAGTAGTTCTCAGTTGTAGCCTACATTATGCACTATTCTTAACTCATACCTTCACACCATATCTAGTGTTAATACATTGATGGGTTACTTTCCCTTATATTCATCCAAGATCGTATTTAACATATGCACCATCCCCTTGAAGCACAAGAGGGCCAATACCTTTGTAAGATCATCCTCCTACTTATTAACTTAACCTTGGGGCTTGAGCTCCTTCCTCAAATTTTACTTGATGTCATGCACATATTTTAACTCACCTTATATATTTTTAATAACTTCCATGTCTTCAGGAAAACTTTCCTTGGGGTATGCCACATTTTATTCAAATTTCCTTAGCTCATAGCCTATTCAAACTTTCTAAATGGAAGTGGTTATTGGTTGCATAGTTCTACCACTATGAGATATTACGTACACCTTGGCATTGGTATTTTTCTTAGCTTGTGCCTTGAGGACCCATTGATTCAAGTTTCATGCACCTAAATTCATTATTATTCCCTTCTTAGGCTTATCCTTATGTGTGATATTTACATATATGTCTAAGGACTCTTCAACCTTATGGTCTCCATGTAAATATCCATAAGTAAGATGTGTGGGAAAATCACATTGATATTGCTCTGGTAACCCACACTTATAAGAAGTGTGTGGGGGAAACCTTTCATCTTTATGTCTTTTATGGCATTTATATCCTTATTTTTTCCCATATCCACCATATTTTTTATCAAAGTGTACTATCATAGTCTACCTCTCACCTTAGTCTCTTGCATCATGAATCTCATCAATCACCCTACACTCCTTAATGTTTTATGTGGGGGTGTCATAAATGTTTCAATAGAGGGAAAAAAATTTCTTGAGTTTTATGTTGTATAAGTGGATAATTGTGCATGTTGCAACCTTATTATTAGATCTCACAAGAAATTAATCATGGCCCTTACATTTATTTTAGGGTAGTTATTATTTTTGTGTCATTAAACTTTATAATCTATGTACCACAACATGCCTCTAGTGTTATGGTCACTATTAGATATTAGCTTCTAAATTTGGGAATACATTAAGGAAATTTGTACCTCCATGAATGGGTTGATTCTATAATATATGCCTCCAATGACTTCAAGTCTTAGTGTAGCTTATAGGGCCTTGTGTATCTTGGTTAATGTATTCATTGAAAAAACACATTGTAAGGGTTCAAGTAACCCTCCAAACCATTATGTGTGTTGCATTGGATGAAGCTCATAGGATATTTTAGACACTATATTTTTGAATCTAGCATCGTAAGTAAGAACACTCTTTACCAAGACTTGTTTAATTTATTTTAGTACAATAATGCTCTACTACTCAAACTTGGGGATGTCAAATTAATTTAATAAGGCTATATTTAGGAGGTGATAGTCTTTTATTACTTGATTTAGGTTAATATGTTGGTACCAAGTGTGAGCATGATCTAGTAAATTTTTGTAAATTTGAATTACCTTTCACTCTAATAGCATAACTCCCTTGGTATGCCATATTATCTCACTTATGGACATGCTCTGAGGTATTATTCACTCCTAAATAGTGAATTAAACTTATTTACATCTCATATAAAACCTAAGGAATAGGTACAGGTGTCATAGGCCCCTATGGCACCTATTATATCTATGTTCCAACTGAGGGTGCACCTAAACTCTAACTTCTTGTATGGGTACCTCCCATTCCTCCTAATATTTGCATAGATCCACCACCTATGATGATATGCTATAATATGTCTCATTCATCCACTTAAGAGGAAATGTTGGGCTACTAATTGTCCTCTAATTCTTGTTACTCTAGTACATCTCATTTGATGGGATGTACCCCTCCAACTATTGGAATTCCCATCATGTTTGGGCTTAAAGTTTTTATAAGTCCTAAGACCACTGATCTGAGAAGTTGGTATGGAATTATCTACTTTAACATACTTATGTCTCCATCATGTGCCTAAAACCCTCTTATGTCTAAGATATGGTCAATATTTTTATCTATTTCCTCTAGTTGTGGGAGAGGTACTTGAGCATATGCTTCAAGCAGATGGGAATTAGGCATCTCCATGGTATTCCCTCATACATCTTATTCTTTTATAATAAATTTAGATTATTCTTCTTCTAGAACTCATTCTTTCTCATTGGCATGTATTTCCTCACCATCAAAGTACACATCCTCCTTACAAGATTCATCCTCATGGCCTTGTCATTATTTATGATTCCTCCTAACATCTCATAATTTAAGATCACTCCTCTACCTAGGGTCCTTCTCAATCATCACTTTTTACCAAATCTCATCATATATGTGCCTTGAGAGCTCACTCTCACTTGGTTCTTCCATGCTAAATATTCTCTTGCTATTATATGTTGCATACACCATGCCATTTTCACCTTATACCATACACACTACTCATACATGTGGATACTTAGCCAACCCTTATTAATTTATTTATATCATTTTATATCCTTCATGCAAGAGTCATCCTCATGACATTCCCATTCTCTATGGGTCCTGATAACATCTCCTAATTCAATCTCACTCCTCTACCTAAGGTCATTCATATCCATCACTTTCTACCAAATCTCATCATATATGTGCCTTGATAGATCACTCTCAATTAGTTCTTCCATGATGAATATTCTCTTTATATTATACCTTAAAAACACCATGCCCTCATCACCTTTTACCCCATTCACTATTCATGCATTTAGAGTCTTATCCAACAATTATTAATTTATTTATATCATTTAATACCATCATCTTCTTGATTTATAATTGTAGTTGCTTCATATATGAGCCTCTAGGTTCATGGTAAAACCATTACTCAACCTCATTTGGAAAAAAATATGTCGATAGATAAAATTATTGTATTTAGCTATTAAACATGTCATGCAAACAAACATTAACATTTTTGGTCCATACTACATCCAAGTTCTTAAGTTGCTTCAAGTAATTGTTCAATTCAGTGGTACTTCTAGTTATAGTTTATACTTTTGCTCATAACATACACTACAATTCATGTGTGTAGATGCATTGGTATTTCACATAAAAAGGACTCATAAATTAAATAATGTAGGGTTTCCTCCACCCATTTCCTTAGGTTTTCACTACCATGGCTAGGATGGTTCATCATAAACATTTTTATATCTTCTTTAGCCAATGCTTAATGTTCTTTATAAAGATCATATACATCATCCTTAATCACCATTATAACAAAAAAATTGACCGAGCCTTGTAAACAACACCAAAATTCTAGTTAGTCTATGGGTCACATGCACGCTAGTCCTCTCACATGTTTCAATGTTTAACTATACAACCATCTACATTGGCACATCATGCAAGTTTCATTTACTTATTCATGTGCATGCCTTATGCACACAAGGTTTCTTGGAGCCTTCTCTAAACTATTATTGGAAATGCATGGTGTCAAGTATGTACTTATATTAATAAAATAAAAATCACATCATTCAATCTAATTAAAACATTCATATAATATGAACAACATTCTACATCCATATTGAAGATAGTAACAACACTACCACTTAAAACTCTACTCATGACTTAACATTCCATTAATACAAATTTTACAAGGGGATCAACGTAATTTAATCATATTGACTAACTATCTCTCTTCTATAACTCTAAAAATATTCTAGATGCATCTCCTTACTCACTTGTTGAACTCCTTTGTTCCTTCCCAGGTCTCTGCCTCTTATATGTTTTTTTTAGACTCATGTGACACTTGGTGGCTCAAATGACACCAATTATAAATTAATGTCTTTAGCATCCACTTGGATGTTATAATGGTACTCTAGTCTAGGTTATCTACCACATCGTATGCCACCACTTCCCAACTATCTATTAAAATCAAGTTATCTATTATAACTCTACCATCTATTTTTCATGATCTCTATTGTGGTTACTAGATAAACATGATATTTTTATGTCTCAATCTAATTATTTTGTTGTATATTCACCCATAAGTGGTTTTTTGGATATAATTTATCTAGATATAAATCTCTATTGGGCATGTGCACATGGAGAGGTTAGGTCTGCATAGACCACTCTCTACTCCTTATGATCATTAGCACTTGTGTTTATCTTCATCTATCTCATGTACATAAGGTTTTTTATATATGTATCCAAATTCAATGGTCAGCATCATCCTAAATTATGTCAATATAAATATGGATGGGAATTAATAATACTTAATAGACATAGTATCACAATAATCAAAAACAGTGGCAATAGAAAAATCTAAAGAAACTGACTTTGCAATATTTTATTTGGTGACCATAGGTAAATGGTTGAAAAACACAATTTTAGGAAGTAATCTGGCCACTAGTACACTATAAATAGGAATATTTTTTTAAATATGGATATTGAGGCAATGGTGGATCCCATAGCACTCACTTTTCCTTGATTCTATAAATATTCTAAAACCAGTGACCTTGGGGGCCTTAGTCACTTGACTCAAAAATATCCCAACATATTGAATACTAGTGAAAATTGTATAGTAAAAGACAATCACTTTTGTGGTAATAAAAAGGGTCATGAGAAATAGATGAAATATTTGGAAATCAAAAAATACTTGAAGAATTTAGATGCATTTAAATTTCTAAACTACAAGGAACATGAGCCATAAATAAAGAATCAGTAGATGCCTTAGGAGTAGAAGTAAAAAATGGCATTGCTACCTAAGGTAATGTGGTCATGGGATTACTCATTGATGGTGATGTTGGAGGAAATCATTCCAAAAAATTATTTATTAAAATTGAGTATGTCCCTTGAGATGCCTCATTTTCTTTAGTTATTACACTGTCTAAACCAAGACTTACTATTTATATGTGAGATGATAGTTTATATATCCTACTACCTCACATTTTCTAATAAACTCCAAATCATTTTTTAGATTGAGATAATATTGGTCATATATATGGGTTTGGTGATGATAGTTTGGACTAATTTAACTTTGAATCCTCTCTAAAGGATTATCTACCCTCCCATTAAGATCCCAATATTTAATTAAGTCCTTTTCATTATAGAATGTTTTCTTATGTACTGCAAATTACTATAATAAAGGTCATGTTTTATAATTTAAATTTACAATTTATAGTGGAATTGGAGGCCAAGATATTTTATTTATGATTTACAAATTCCTCTAACTCCATGCTCAAATTTATATTCCATTCCTAAAGAGGCAAGTCTATCAAGTACACAATAAGGCAATTTATTAGGAGCCATCATAACTCCTTTAATTTTTAAAATGATGAATGTGTCATGATACTAGTAAGCCCCAATTTAATTAATGGATTCCCTCATTTCCTCTTAAATTTAAACCATTGTATGTTCATTAATTTACATATGCATAGAGGGATATAAATGATCACATATTTCTTACATGCATTCGTAATATATGTATACCCATAATTTGTTATAAACACATGAATGGGTAAACTAGAGCAATTATGCCATATTTGTAAGTATAAATGATTAAAATTTACTATATCATATAAATAATTTAATAAGTAATACATCATATATAATATATGACCTTACATAACTCCATTAAATTGTTGTTTTAAATTAAAAGAGGTCATGTCACCCAATGCAGGTTTCTTGTCCTCATTAATGATCATTACAAGTATGGGACACCATATTTTTTTGACATTATCAATGTTGGATACACCATATAGTTATTCATAAATAATATCTTTAATTTCACTTAAGTTATAAAGGTTATAATAGTATAACTATCCACATTGTTTTTATCAACCTAATTATTTGTATCTACAGCCCAATCCTTTAAAAAATCCATTGGTTCATTGACCTTCATCCATTTATTTTTATCATATTAATTATATGTTAATTTAGGAGGATTAATTTTATAATAACTATCAAAATGTACCTTAGCAATGTAAGCTAGTATATTTCCATTTTTTGAGAACACAAAGTATCAACCTATAGAAAATACCTAGTGAAAACATTATATAAAAGGTATTTGCATGGTAATGCCTCAAAATTTGCCACCACTTTGTGAAGCCCTTGATTCTAAAGTGAGATAATGTCTTATTTATATCCTTCATCTATTTGGGTAGTGTCTTGTCCATAAAAAGTATCCTCAGTACCTTAAATTTCACAAAGCATTGTATTATAATTATTTTGGTGGTCAATGTGTGCAGATAAAATCATGTGTCTAAGTTAATTGGATAGCCATAATGAATAAGGTAAGGTATCTTGAATATTATGTTCCATACCATAAATTTTTTTAAAAACTAAAGTGAATAAGGCTAATTTTGTCGTCTTTGTATGTTCTAAAGATTCTTGTTCAACTTGACTTTCCAAATTCAAATTAATGTTCTATGTATTTCCTTCAACTTTCCCAATATTAAAAAGAATCAATGAGAGTAAGGCTCATTAATTTATTTTATTTATTCACCATATATATGATTCAAATTTAAAAAACCAATATGTATCGCATCCATTTTCTCTCCCAAAATTTTTTTATTATGGATTAATGGTGGGTGGCACGATAAACATATAACAATTACTTGTCCAAATTGGATCATTGTAACTTTAGCTATGTGTAAATTTATGGCTAAACTCTATACCTAAACATCATATTTCCCACATCTCAATCTCATATTTTTGAGGTCATGAAGGCACAAAGTTTCTTTTACATTCAAATCCTCCCTCTGGCTTCCACAAATATGTTGATTTATTAATTTCCATTTATATTCACTTGTGCTAAATTCCTTTTCATCTTTTCATATCATATGGCCATGTGGTAAAATATTGTAAAATATTTTCCATTAGAATTCAAACCTCCTTTCCTTTTATTTTTATTGTGTCCACTTGAAATGGTACACATGACAATTTATCATTATCCCAAGGTCACAAAGTCACTCGGTCTCTTTTGTTCTTTATTTGTCCTCAATGAACTTTGTGGATCCATTTAATTCTTAATTCCACTTTATATTCACATGCATCAACTTTTATCTACACACAATACACTAAAACTATTGTGGTCCCATCTTTTAAAGGAATCCAATAATGTGCACAAATATTTAAAGCACTTTAGTGAATTTTGAAATAAAATAAAACACGTGGAAATAAAACAAATTACTTGAGTCATGAAGTCTTACAAAGTGATATCATAATTCAATTAAAACTTAAACAAAAATCCATGGATGTGTTAACACATAAAGTCCAATTTATACACCAGTTCACGTTGCCTAATATAGGAATATTTAGTGGCATGATATGAAATGTGAACCTTAACCTTAAGTTTTAGTGCATACCAATGAATTTAATTATTTTATAAGGATACATATGTGGCTTATTTAGTGACAATTGATTTAATCAAAACCTAAGGTGGGTAATGATGTCAATTGAGCTCTCAATGCACCATTAAAATGCTTATAAAATTGGTTTGAATGAAATAATTTTTTATTTCTCCTCTTCTATTTTATAATTTGGTTCATCCCAATAATCATGAATTTATATAATGAGATAAAATATGAATTTTTCCAATGAAATATGTATCTCAATTTAAAAAACGGGATCAGCTATTTCTTGGATAAATACACTTCATTCAAAAAATTCCCCACAATTTTTAGATCAATTCATGAAATTTTGATAAAATTTTCAAATTACAGAAGCATATGGGTTTTAATAAACCTCGTATCCATTCTTAAACTAAACTAGTTATGAGTTTTAAATTCATTTGGAACTCATAAGCCAAGTTATAGAGAAAATACAACAAACAGTGTTTTATCCTTTTGAAGTGTAAAACATTGAATTTTGATCTAAAATTTTATAGGTTTATGTATATATGTATCACCATGATACATTTTTAAAAATGAAGTAATAATAATTTCAAATGATCAAACTATGTACTAACTTCAGTTAACAAGAAACCCCACATCAAGTTTCACAGTAAACTAATTTTATGATGCCTTTATTGCTTTTGTACCTTTTGACATATCTTTAGTGGATAAGTGATGTCATTTTGTAGTAGACTTATTGGTGTCTCCATATGAAACTCAAATTAATTTTATATCACAAATAATAATTGATCGTGTTATTTTCATGTTTTAATAAAAATAAATAATTAATCTAAATGGATAATGAAAGTTTACAAACTATCATTATCATTCTTATGAATGTTGTAGGTTTATTATCCAAATGAAAGGCCATGACCAACCATTTATATATATCATTATGTGACTTAAAATATTTTTTTTAATGTTAAAGGACCCAAATTACACCTAATGATAGGCTTATTATTAGATATACATAGAAAATATTTTACTACATTTTCATAAGAATGCCTAGTAGAAGCATAATAGAAACTTGTCCAAGAGTAAAAGTTTGTCCATCTTAAGTAACAGGATCAAAATGTCTCCCATTGGAAAATATTGCATGCCCCTAAGGAAATATAATCATGAAGAAAGATACTATAAAATGTTCCTATAATAGTCATATATTTCATCTTTTTTCCTAAATCATGTGACTATTCATGCTACAGTGATGAAGTTAAGTTGATATGTTTGTCTTGATTTAGTGTATCTTGTGTTTTTATCAATATCATGTTCATTTGATTTATAACATTTTTTTAACTAAAAGGTGGCTAAATTTAGCATTTTTAACCTTATTTAAGTTAAATAATTAGCCATATCTCGATCCTTAGGATTGATATGATAAATTTGAGTGTGATACCATATTAGTCATTATTTGTGTGATTAGAAATGTATAATATTTATTATCAATAGAAAGTATTTTCAATAAAAAAATCCAAAACATTTTATTTCCTTTTTGGGATTTGTATCTAAATTTAAAAATATTTTCATGCAATCATTTGTGCATTTAGAAACAACTAAGCACCCTTACCAATGGTGGTTACTCAAATATCCAAAAAAAAAATCTTAGGAATCAAAATTAAAAGTAACTTACATTTTCCTCATTACAATATATGTAAATTGAAAAATGTATACCTTACTCCAAGTATATTCTTATTCTACCATACATTTAGATTAAAAATTTGGATTCAAAAAAGCCTAAATAATTGGTTTCTATAGGAAAGGAATGCATATTATTCAACACTCAACACAATTCCCTTTGTGATGTTTTATTCTTGGCCAGCCACCAAAATAGATGAACAATAATTTACTTCATTAAAAGAGTAAAAAAAATTCAAAAATTTCCTTTGTGAAATTTTTTCCATCTGAAGTTCCAATCAAAACTATAGGCTAGATTAACTATTCAAAATAGATAACCCAAGATAGATTGTATTTCTATTACATTCACATTCAAAATCTAGAATTTAAGAATTTCTCTTCTTATAATGATATGATCACCACATGGAAACAACCAACCTTGCATAGACATAAAATAATTATTAAAATTCAAGTCGACCTCTTGAACCACTCGAATCTTCTATTCCAAGTATGTTTACATTACTTGGATAAATGAGAGAATTTGATAATTCTACAACTTGGAGTGATTTTACACCAAATATATATAGTAAGGACAAACTAAAAAGCATATAAGTAACATTTTCTTGTTAAGGGTGTTGACCCTAATCATAAAATGGGTAGCATTTTGAACCATAATGTTTTGAGTCCAATTAAATCTAAATAACTTTATGCTTTCTAGTGTTGATAATAATTCCAATGAAATATAACAATCATTGCTTTGGAAACTGAAAAATAACTACATGAAAAATTTGAAGAGAATGTGATGGTTGTATGGAAAGCTTGCCTCCATCAAGTACTTCAGTGTCTTTGGCAACAAATGCTATATTCAAAGAAAGGAGAAAACACTAGGAAGTTTTAAGTCATGATGTGATGAGAGAATATTTTCTATTTATTCCACTCGTAGAAAATATTATGTCTGCTATAACAAAAGACTACATAAACTAGTGGAAATAAATCATGTTAAAGAAGAAGAGGTCCTAAAAGAAGAGATTGAACCAGTAAAGGAGATCAGTATTGAAGAGCTGAAAGAAGAAGATGAGAATTAAATGTCAGAAGATGAAGAACAAGAGATGAAAAGGATTGAAAAGGCACCCCCAAAGTTTGATCAAAAGGATCATACTAAGGAGAAAATCATTAGAGATATGAAAGGAGTCCAAATGAGGAGAAGGGGTAAAATGAGCAAAGAAAAAGTAAGCTTTACTTTACTATCTAAATTTGAGCGCAAAATCTATGTTGAAGATAGAAAAAATGAAAGTTGGGAAAAGGCCATGAATGAAGAACTAAGTCAAATAAAAAATAACAAAACTTGGTAGCTAGTTTCAAGACCCAAAAACAAGAATGTCATAAGCACAAAATGGATTTTTAAAAACAAGTTGAATGAAGATGGAGCTATTGTGAGAAATAAAGCTAGACTTGTTTGTAAGGTATATGCTCAAGTATAAGGAATAGTCTTTGAGGAGACATTTTCTCCAGTGGTAAGATTGAAATCCATCAAAATGTCTTTA
Organism: Torreya grandis; assembly: GCA_037957365.1. NCBI lineage: Eukaryota > Viridiplantae > Streptophyta > Pinopsida > Cupressales > Taxaceae > Torreya > Torreya grandis. The sequence continues at coordinate 602,336 of JARHVA010000616.1, read as the reverse complement.
GCATTCTTAGTCATTAATAAGCTCAAATTTTATCAGATGGATGTTAATTCAGCTTTCCTGAATGGAACTTTGGAAGAAGAAGTCTATATTGAACAACCTAAAGGCTTTTAACTAATAAATAAAGAATACTACATGTGAAAACTGAATAAGGCACTATATGGTCTAAAATAGGCACCTAAATCATGGTATTCAAGGTTGGATCAGTATTTGTAGAAAAAAAGATTTAGCAAAGGATGTGCTGATAGTAATCTGTATGCTAAGTCTGAAAATGGACATATGTTGATCATAGTTATTTATGTTGATGACATTATTTTTGGTGTTAGAAATAAAAATATGTGCAAAGATTTTGCAAATCAAATACAAAAGGATTTTGAAATGTCTATGCCGTGAGACTTTCATTCTTTCTTAGTCTACAAGTTACGCAATCCAAAGAATGGATATTTATATCTCAGACCAAATATGTGAAGGAAATGCTCAAGAAATTTGGTATGGAGGATAGTAGACTAGTTATTACTGCTATGATAATTGGATGTACGTTGAAAAAATGTGATGAATCTCCTGAAGTGAACCAAACTATGTATAGATCAATGATCGGTAGTTTGTTATATCTTACCGCTACAAGAATAGACATCATGCAATTTGTATGCATGGTTGCAAGATTCTAGGTTATTCCAAAAGAGACACATGTAAATGCAATAAAAAGAATATTTAGATATATCAAAGGCACAATAGACTATGGATTGTGGTATACTTCAAGTGATGATTTTAATTTGATAGCATACACAGTGCTGATTGGGCAAGAAGCACAGATGATAGAAGAAGCACTAATGGTGGTGCATTCTTCCTTGAAAATAGAATTGTGTCATGGCTAAGCAAAAAGAAAGAATCAGTTACACTTTCTATAGTATAAGTAGAGTATGTAATAGCATCATGTTGCACCCAAGTCTTTTGGATGAAGCAAACTCTCAGAGACATCAAGGTAAAATACTAAGAACCTATTTCTATCTTTTGTGATAACTCAAGTACCATAAACATATCTAAGAATCTAGTGATGCATTCCATAACCAAGCATATATCCATCAAATATCATTTTTTGAAAGAAAAGGTTGTAGATCAAGAGGTCAAAATTGAGTATGTGCTAATAAATGACCAAATTTCAAATATATTTACCAAGCCTCTTCCCAAGGAGCAATTTGAGTATCTAAGAGAGAGGTTGCGAGTAGTGGCTCCCACACCACATAACTAGATTTTAGTGATAGGGTATGAATCTAGGGGGAGTATTGAAGGAACATTATTAACTCCTAGATTAAGAGAAAAGGGAGTTTGGTGATAAAGTTACATTCCTTTTGTTATTTGATGACAAAGGAGGTGACAAAGGTGTGTTGGCTCTAGATCAATATACCTATTTATACAAAGATATGTATATTATTGATTGGTCTTTTATACCAATGCTATATAAATGATCTTTTATAGAATATTGGAGCCAAAGGAACTAGTTTTGAATGTGTCTGTGTAGAGGTTAGGCAAATGTGTTATTGCCTAAGGGGGAATTCCTCACAAAGTGTTCTAGATAGTCAGGTCTAAGGATTAGAATAACTAAGATGCCAAGAAAGGAGTAGATTGTTGACTTATTATGACAGAGACTCTTTGTCATTAATGTCCAAGGGGGAGAAATTAGAATAAAGATAAAAGAGTTAAGTCATTCTGATGATGAGTTTCCATCAATGACAAAGGGGGAGATTATTGGACATAGTCATTGATGTCTGAATAATATTCATTAATGTCAAAGGTAGCATGTGTTATCATGCATTAATGATAAAAGTGTTGAGTTGAATATACTTATGTGTGTACTTTGAATGTTTTTGATCACATGGTTATCTTGACAATATATGGTAGCATCTAAAGTAATTTATCACACTATGATAATCAGGTTTATGTCTATTCTTTTTGGTCTAAGCTCTATGTCATAAGGATGAATAGAGTAAATGTTACAAATGCATAAGGTTGTTCCTCAGCTAAGAGTCTACTAAGTTTCCATACTTAGTCAATTCTATACCTTTGTATTTTTTAGGGGAATTCTTTCAAAAATATTGGTAAAGACAATTCTCTCAAACAAAAAGCTCATAGAAAATAAGGGAATTCTTTTGAGAAAATGTTAAAGGCAATTCTTTTAGAGAAAATGGTTCGATGATTTCTCTAAAGAAAATTGGATTAGTCTTTGTTTGAAAAAGATGAAGGGAAAGTGGACCATTCAAAATTTTTGAAGGGATCCTTTCAAAAATATCGAAGGGTAATTTACAAAAAAATTGAAGGGAAATTGGACCATTCAAAATTTTTGAAGGGATCATTACAAAAAGTTTGAAGGGTAAGTGGACCGTTCAAAGCTTCTGAAGGGATCTCTTCAAAAAGTTGAAGGGTACTTTGTAAAAAATTTGTAGGGCATGTGACCCAAACAAAGTTTTTGAAAGGACATTTTGAGAAGTCCCAAAAGGTACTTTGTAAAATTCCAAAAGAAAAAAACACTTGGTATTTTGTTGGGGAAATTGTCCCAATGCCCCTTAGATGAAAAGGACCTAAACAAAAATCCTGAAGGATAATTTGTCTAAGGTAATTGTAAATTTACAAAATCATGAAGGGTATGTTGTATAAGTTATGAAGGACACTTTTGGGTGAAGGGCATTGATGAATTCTTTTAGATAATTTATCTAAGGCAAGTGGACATTTACAAAATCCCAAAGGGTAGTTAGACAAAAAGCCTGCAATAATTTATCTAAAGGATAGTTTGAATGAAGAAAGGACATTTGTAGAGTTTATAAAGGATAGAGGACACTTAAAAATCTTCCAAAGGACACTTCTAAAGGAGAGAAAGACACTTGAAAATTTTTGAAAGATAGTTTTCAAAATCCCAAAGAGTGGTTCGAATGAAGAGAAAGAACATTTGAAATTTGTTTGAAAGACATAGAACACTTCCACTAGTGCCAAAGGACAATTGCGTATGACACAAGGCCATTTCAAAAAAGATGAAAGGCTTCCATGAAAAACTCTCAAAATGCATAAAGGCAAAGATAAAGATCGAGCATGTCTAAGACTATCTAAAGGAGTAAAAGCAATACATGAATGCTGAAGAAAATAAGATGAAATCAACATGCTAAAGTTTAATGACCAAGCCAATATAAAGATCATACATCTTTAAGAGATCAAATGGAACACAGAGCTCGGATAGAAGATCGATATACACATTTAAAATTTGGATCAAAAAATAAATGAACTATTGAATTGAGTTAGTTACAAGAATCTAGTGAGACAATTGAAGGATATAAATAACAATGATTAAACTGAATTGATTCTTCTAATTTTGTGAGTGTGGAAATTGATGTGATTAGGGGTATAATTTGAAGAGAATTAGAGAATGGAATTCATATATTCATTTTCTTGGAATGCGAAGAGACAAGCAATAAATGTAAAATGTATAAAGAAAAGAGGCTTTTCTAAGTTCTAATTGATGCAAAATACCAAAGAGATGAATAGAAGGAAAGAAAAATAGTTACTTCATTTTAGGAATGAGAGGAGCCAAGTTGTAAGTGTAAAAATATGAGACTCATCTGAGTGTAAATAAGTAATGGTCAAATTGGAAAATATCAGGGTGTCAAATAGATAAATTTAAACATAGAAAAAGGGTGCAAGAAGAGTGAAAGACACATAAAAGTGTGTTGAAGGAGAAATGATAAGTTGTAGATTGGACATACAATAAATAATAGAGACTCAAATTATTTTATGAATCTAATTCATTAACTTGAATTCTAATTCAAGTATCTGACTGATTGGTGCCTTCAGATTAAACTAGGTTGGTGCTTAGTATAGGGAGTGGGTGCTTCCTTAGATTTGGTACTCTTAAAATTAGGGAATTGGTGTCTCATTAAGATGGGTGTCCTTAAATGTAACCATTGAGGTTCAGTCAATGAGACAAAATTTGTGAGGTAGGATTAGAGTAGCATTCTCACCATGGTTTTTCCCTTTGGGTTTCCACGTATAAATCAGGTGTTGTGTTGTGCTTCTGTGCATGTGATATATTTATTTTATTTGTTTAAGTTTGCATTTGTTTAACATTCATCTTGAAATTTGTAAGTAACCAGGTTTTTGAGATCTACTGATTCACCCCCCCTTAGTAGATAGGCATATTCAATAATTGGTATTAAATCATTAGGTTCCTAGTGAGAAGGTTAATCAGCTTAAGTTAATCTTGGATTCTAAACACAAAATGAATAGTCATGAAGGAACTTTATCAAACAAGGCACCTTTGTTTGATGGGACTAACTATGATTTTTGGTGCATAAGGATGGAAGCATATTTGACTTCTTTAGGATTTGATGTATGGATGTCTATTGAAAATGGATACACACCCCTTACAACTCTTCCTACTGAATAGGTAGAAAAAAAATTATGTGAAAACAATCCTAAAGTAAATAATGTCATTCTTTATCGATTGTTAAATAGTGATTTTGTAAAAGTGATGCAATGTTAAACTGCAAAAGACAAATGGGTCAAATTGAAGAGCATCTATGAAGGAGATGTTAGAGTAAAATAATCAAAGCTTCAAACTCATAAGGGATAGTTCAAAATCCTCAAGATGAATGAGGATAAGAAGATTGCAGATTACCTTCTTAGGGTAGATGAGATTGTTAATGCAATCAAAAGACTCATAGAAATAATGGATGAAGCAATTATTGTTAAAAAGGTTTTAAGATCTTTGAAAATAAAGTATAATTCTAAAAAAATTGCAGTTGAAGAAGCAAGAGATCTGAATAAGCTCACAGTAGATGAGTTACATGGAAATTTTAGTGCATATGAGATGAGGCTGGGAGATGTTGAGTCATGTAAGAGAGAAGCTACTTTTAAAGTTTCTAAGCAGGCAGAAGAAGAAGAAGAAGAAGAAACTCTTAATTCTAAATCTGAGGAGGTTGATGATGTAGAGGCCAATTTCATCAAAAAGTTGAAGAAGGGCTCAATCAAATACAAAGGTAAGTTACCTTTCACATTATTTAATCATGGAAAGATAGGTCACTTTGTTGCTAAATTTCTACATAAAAGGAAGGATGAATCTGATTCATCTGAGAAAAATCAAAAGGATAAATCCTATTATCCCAAGAAGAAGAAAAGCTTCTTTAAGAATAAAAAGGGGTTATACTAAAATATGATAGTGACTCGGTTGATGACAGTAGTAGTTCAAGTGATGATAATGATAGTGCTTTTATGGCCAAATAAAATGAATTTATATTCATGACTTATGAATCAACTTCTTTGTGCTAAGAAGAAGAGGACTTAGATGATGAAGAAGAAGAAGAAGGAGAAGTAAATCTAGAATACGAACTCATTTATGCTTTAAAATAAATTGAAAAGCTTAGAAAATAAAATTCTAAATAAAAGAAGCTTAGTCAAAAGGAGTTTGATAAACTTAATAAAATAAATGAGGAATCAGATCAAATGATTGTGAGTTTGAAGACCCAAGTTGAGGAGGCAAAGAGGATAGAGGATGTGGTCAAAATTAATTTGCAAGCAAAATCCTTAGAATGCTTGAAGATGGAGGAAGAAATAATGGACCTAAGGGAAAATCTCAAAAAGGCCAAAGAAAAAATTGATAAAGGCCTAAAACTAAAAGGAGGATCTACAATAATAGATTAGATTATTAGCTCATAAAATCCCCTCAAATAAAAATTAGGTCTTGGGTATGATAAAGGCAAGATTCCCATGTTGATTAAAACTAGGAATCTATATGAAAACTTCAAGGCAATAGCAAAATCAGGAATTAGAAAATAATAAAATCACATTCCTGAAGAGAAGAAGAAAAGTAATAACTTTGTTCCTATAAAGACCAAGGTTTATACTACAAAAAACAACATTAAAATAAGGAATGTGAAGAAGATAGAGTTCAAAAGACCTCCTTTATATACCCAAAGGAGAATGATAACTAGTTATTCTTCATCATTTTATGGTTATTATTATAGATGTAATCAATTTGGCCATAAATCAATTGATTGTAAGATTGTACCTAAGAGAAGGATAAGTTTCTTAAGTAAGAATTCACTTTCACCTCTACTAGATCTAGATGTTTTATGCTATAATTATAATAATTTTTGGCATAGAGCAAAGCATTGTAGAATAAATATTGATAAATCAAAGTCTAACAATTCAAAAATGGTTGAGACTCCTAAAGAGAACAAAGGCTCACAAATCAATGACACAATAAAGAAAAGTATAGTCAAGAAGCCAAAGGAGATATGGAAAAAGAAAAAGTAGTCTATGATTACCCAAATAGTGTTGCATGCTAAAGATAAAAATATATGGGTCATAGATAGTGGCTGATCAAAGCATATGACTGATGACAAGATTAAGTTTACCAAATTGAGGTAGTGTAAGGAAGGGATTTTCAGCCTGAAAGATAATATTATAGTCAAAATCAGAGGTAAAGGAACATTGCACATTGATGGCAAGCTCCCTACACATGATGTTCTTTATGTTAAAGGACTAAATCATAGTATTTTGAGTGTCATTCATATGTGTGACAATGGTTATAAATTTATATTTGATGTTGAAGGTTGTGAGCTAAGAAGGTCTGGTAAAATAGTTGCTCAAGGAAAGAGGACTGAAATTAATATATATAATCTAATTGAAGTAGATAATACAAATTTTCTCATGGAAAAGATTAATGATAGTTGGTTATGGCACAGAAGGATGGGTCATGTTAACTTTGACAATTTAGTCAAAGTAAGTTCTAACAAATGTGTAAGACACATGCCAAAGATAACCAAGCCTGTAAACAAAATGTGTAGATAGTGTCATCTTGATAAGTAGATTAGGGTCTCATTTCAAACTAAATAATATGAAACTACAAATCCTCTATAGATAGTTCATACTGATCTTTATGGACCAACCAAGACAAGAGGATCCAAAGGAGTGTGTTATTTCATGTTGTTTGTAGATGACTACACTAGAATGACATGGGTAAATTTATTAAAGAACAAGTCTCAAGCCTTTGAGAGATTCAATATCTTTAGAGCCATGGTTGAAAATGAAATTGGTAGAAAGATCAAGTGCCTTCTATCCGACAAAGGTGGTGAATTCACTTTAAATTAATTTATAGAGTATTGTGAGAAGCATGGAATTAAAAGACATTACTCAGCTATAAGAACCCCACAAAAAAATGGAGTGGTTAAAAGGAAGAACAAGACTATCAAGGAAATGGATAGAACAATGTTGAAAGAAGCCAAACTACTAGATGGCTATTAGAGAGAAGTAGTCCAAACAACAGTATACATATTGACCCAAGTTTAATTGATAGTGAACAGCAACAAGACTACATACGAACTATGGTATGGAATGCCTACCTTCGTCAAGTACTTCAAAGTCTTTGGAAACAAATTCTATATTTGAAGGAAGGAGAAAAATCTAGAAAGTTTTCATGATGTGATGATGTAATATTTCTTGGTTATTCCACTAATAGCAAAGCTTATGTCTGGTATAATAAAAGACTGCATAAACTAGTGGAAAGCATTCATGTTAAAGTAGAAGAGGTCCTCAAAGAAGAGACTAAACTAGTAAAAGAGATAAGTATTGAATATCTGAAAGAAGAAGATGAGAATGAAATGTAAGAAGATGAATAATAATAGATGAAAAGGATTGAAAAGACACCCCCAAAATTTTTTTAAAAGGATCATCCTAAAGAGCAAATCATTGGAGATATGAAATAAGGATTAAAAATGAGGAGAAAGGATGTAATGAGAAAAGAATAAGTAAGATTTACTTTACTATCTAAATTTGAGCCCAAAATTTATCCTGAAGCTAGCAAAAATGAAAGTTGGCAAAAGTCCATGGATGAGGAACTAAGTCAAATAGAAAAGAACAAAACTTGGCAGCTAGTTTTAAGACCCACAAACAAGAAAGTCATAGGCACAAAATGGGTTTTTTAAAATGATTTGAATGAAGATGGAGATATTATGAAAAACAAAGATAGACTTGTTTATAAGGGATATACTCAAGTAGAAGGAATAGACTTTGAGGAGACATTTGCTCTAGAGGCAAGATTGAAATCCATCAGAATGTTTTTAGCATTCTCAGTCATTAAGAAGTTCAAAGTTTATCAAATGGATGTTAAGTTAGATTTCCTAAATGGAACTTTGGAATAATTCTATATTGAACAACCTAATGGATTTCAGTTGATAGATAAAGAAGACTACATGTGCAAATTGAAGAAGATGTTATATGGTCTAAAATAGGCACCCAAAGCATGGTATTCAAGGTTGGATCAGTATTTACATCAATAAAGATTTATCAAAGTATGTGCTGATGGTAATCTATATCTTAATTCTAAAAATGGACATATGTCGATCATAGTTATTTATGTTGATGACATTATTTTTAGTGGTAGCAATAATAATATGTGCAAAGATTTTGCAAATAAAATGCAAAAGGAGTTTGAAATGTCTATGCTGGGAGAAATTTCATTCTTTCTTGGTCTACAAGTTATCCAATCCAAAGAAGGGATATTTAAATCTTAGACCAAGTATGTAAAGGAGATGCTCAATAAATTTGGTATGGATGAAAACAGACTAGTTAGTACTCCTATGATAACTAGATGTAAGTTGAGAAAAGGTGATGAATTTCTTGAACTGAACCAAACTATGTATAGATGAATGATTGGTAGTTTGATATATCTTACTACTACAAGACTAGACATCATGAAATTTATATGCATGGTTTCAAGATTCTAGGTTGTTCTAAAAGAGACACATGTAAATGTTGTAAAGAGAATCTCCATACATATCAAAGGCACAATAGACTATGGATTATGGTATCCTTCAAGTGATGATTTCACTTTGATAGCATACACAGATGTTGATTGGGTATGAAGTATAGATGATAGAAGAAGCAATAGTGGTGGTGTATTCTTCCTTGTAAATAGACTTGTGTCATCACTGAGCAAAAAATAAGAGTTAGTTGCACTTTCTATAGCAAAACCAGAGTATGTAGTAGCAATAGTATGTTGTACCCAAGTCATGTGGATGAAGAAAACTCTCAAAGGCATCAAGGTAGAATACCAATAACCTATTTCTATCTTTTATGATAACTCAAGTGCCATAAACATATCTAAGAATCTAGGGATGCATTCTAAAACCAAGCATATATCTATCAAATATAATTTTCTAAAAGAAAAGGTTGAAAATCAAGAGGTCAAAATTGAGTATGTACCAATAAAGGACCAAATTGTAGATATATTTACCAATCCTCTTCCCAAGGAGAAATTTTAGTATCTAGGAGAGAGGTTGGGAGTAGTGGATCCTACACAACATCACTAGATTTTAGTGATAAGGTATGAATCTAGGGGAGTATTGAAGGAACATTATTAACTCCTAGATTAAGAGAAAAGGCAGTCTGGTGATAAAGTTGTAGTCCCTTTGTTATTTGATGACAAAGGAGGTAACAAAGGTGTGTTGGCTCTATATCATTATGCCTATCTATAAAGAGATATGTAGATTATTGATTGGTGTTTTAGACCAATGTTATATAAATGATCATTTGTAGAATATTAGAGCCAAAGGAACTAGTTTTGAATATGTCTACATAAAATTTAGACAAATGTGCCATTGTCTAAGGGGGAGTTCCTCACAAAGTGTTCTAGATAGCTAGGTCTAAAGATTAGAACAATCAAGATGCCAAGAAAGGATCGGATTGTTGACATATTATGGTAGAGACTCTTTCTCATTAATTTCTAAGGGGGAGAAAGTATAATGAAGATAAAGGAGTTAAGTTATTTTAATGATAAGTTGCCATCAATGACAAAGGGGGAGATTATTGGATATAGTCATTGATGTTTGAATAATTATCATTGATGTCAAAGTCAACATGTGCAATTATGCATTAATGATAAAAGTGTTGAGTTGAATAGACTTGTGTGTGTGTTGAGTTGAACAAACTTGTGTGTGTAATTTTAATTCATTGACTCACATGGTTATCTTGAAAATATATGGTAGTATCTGAAATAAATTATCACACTATGATAATCAGGTTTGTGTTTATTCTTTTTGGTCTAAGTTCTATGTCATAAGGATGAATAGAGCAAATGTTATAATTCATAAGGTTGTTCCTCAACTAAAAGTCTACTAAGTTTCCATACTTATTTGATTTTTCACCTTTATATTTATCAAGGGAATTATTTCAAAAATATTGGTAAAGACAATTCTCTTAAACAAAAAGCCCATACAAAATAAGGGAATTCTTTCAAGAAAATGTTAAAGGCAATTCTTTCGTAAAAAATGGTTTGGTGATTTCTTTCAATAAAATTGGCTAAGTATTTGTTTGAAAATTTTGAAGGGTAAGTGGACCATTCAAAATTTCAAAAGGGATCCTTACAAAAATCCTAAAGGGTACTTTGCAAAAAGTCTGAAGGGCAAGTGGATCATTAAAAAGTTACAAAGGGATCATTACAAAAAGTCTGAAGGGTAAGTGGATCGTTTAAATCTTCCAAAGGGATCTTTTCAAAAATCTGAAGCGTACTTTGCAAAAGTTTCAAAGTGCATGTGACCCAAACAAATTTTTTGAAAGGAAATTTTGAGAAGTCCCAAAAGGTACTTTGCAAAATGTTGAAACAAAAATACACTTAGTATTTGTCAGGGAAATTATCCCGAAGCCCCTTGGATGAAAAGGACCCAAAAAAAAATCTTAAAGGATAATTTGTCTAAGGCAAGTAGACATTTACAAAATCTTGAAGGGTATGTTATAGAATTTTTGAAGGACACTTTCAGATGAAGGGAATTGATGAATTCTTTTAGATAATTTATCTAAGGCAAGTGGACATTTACAAAATCCCAAAGGGTACTTAGACAAAAAGCCCACAACAATTTGTCTGAAGGATAGTTTGAATGAAGAAAGGACATTTGCAGAGTTTCTAAAGGACACTTCCAAACCATAGAGGACACTTACAAATCTTTCGAATGACACTTTTGAAGGAGATGACACTTGCAAATTTCTGAAAGACAGTTTGTAAAATCCTAAAGGGTAGTTCAAATGAAGAGAAAGGTCATTTGAAAATTTGATGAAAGACATAGAGCACTTCCACAAGTGTTGAAGGACAATTGCATATGACACAAGGCTATTTCAAAAAAGCTAAAAGGATTCCATGACAAACTCCTGAAAGGCATATAGGCAAAGATAAAGATTGAGCATTTCTAAGACAATTAAAAGGACCAAAAGTAATACATGAATGTCGAAGAAAATAAGATGATGTCAACATGTTGAAGTTTAAAAAACAAGCAAATATAAATATCATGCATCTTCAAGAAATCAAATGGCACATGGAACTCAAATGGAAATATTGATAGACACATTTCAAATTTGGATTGAAAAATAAATGAAGAATTGTTGAAGTGAGTTAGTTACAAGAATCTGGTGAGATAGTTGAAGCATATAAATAGCAATGGTTGAATTGAATAATTTTTTTTAATTTTTTGAGTGTGTAAATTGATGTGGCAAGGGTAAAAATTTGAAGAGGCTCAGAGAATGGAAGTCATATAGTCATTTTCTTGGAATGAGAAGATACACTTAATGAATGCAAAATATATAAATAAAATAGGCTCGTCTAAGTTTTAATTGATGAAAAATTTTAAAGAGATGAAGAGAAGGAAAAAATAATAATTAATTTATTTTAGGAATGAGAGGAGTCAAGCTATAAGTGCAAAAATATGAGACTCGTCTAAATATGAAGAAGTAATGGTCAAATTGGAGAATATCAGGGTGTTAAACAAATAAATTTAGACACAAAGAAAGGGTGCAAGAAGAGTGAAGGACACACAAAAGTGTGTTGAAGGAGAAATGATTAGTTACATATTGGACTTGTAATAAATAATAGAGACTTAGATTATTTTATGAATCTAATTCTTTAACTTAAATTGTAATTCAAGTATATGATTGGTTGGTGCCTTCAAATTGAACTGGGTTGGTGCTCAGTAGAGGGAGTGGGTGCTTCCTTAGAGTTGGTGCTCTTAAAGTCATCAGATTGGTGTCTCCTTGGGATGGTTGTCCTTAAATGTAACTAGTGAGCTTTAATTAGTGAGACAAAATTTGTAAGGCTAGATTAAATTAGTAGATTCTAGTAGCATTCTCACCATGGTTTTTCCTTTTCGGTTTCCATGTATAAATTAGGTGTTATGTGTTGTCATTTTGTGCATGTGATATCCTTCTTATATTTTTTTAAGTTTAAATTCGTTTAAAATTCATCTTGAAAGTTGTAAGTAACCAGGTTTTTGAGATCTACTAATTCACCCCCCTCTCAATAGATAGGTGTGTTCAATAGATCCAACTAAAAAGATAAATGGGATCATTACGCCCAAGACTCTAGATCCTAGTTCAATCATAAAAATTTGAGCCTTGGTAAAGGAGAGGTCAATTGTGAAAACACAATGAAGAAAAAAGGAAGACCTTCATCCCAAAGGGAAATGGAATTAGAGAATGAATAAGAAATTGTCAAGGGTACATAAAGTACCCTCTTATGAGGAATTGTGTCTAGTTATTAATGTATTTGTGAAAGACCTTTGACTTTGGGGTTATTTTGGTTATAGTTGATCTAATTCAAGTATCTTGTTATTTCCTTTTCTATTGGGATTGGATTAATCTTTGTGATCCAAACCAAGATCCTTCTCTGATCTAGATTTTTCTTCCTTTTTTATATTTAAATTTTTTGGTAGTGGGATCCATTTTTTAAACTATTATTTCCCTTTCTTCTATTTCCCCCTTCCTTGGGCTAGGTGTATGTCAGATTTGTTTAGATGGTATCCTAGATTTTTTCCCCTTTTTGCTTTAATTAACTGCTCCCTATCATCATTCTTTCCCTCGTGGTAACTCCCTTATCTTGTTCCTCCCTCATGTTACATCATGATGAAAGATTCCTTTACTTATTATGCCACCACGTCCTTTGTCATTTTTACTTCCTCTCATTATGTCATCATTTCCAAGGCATTTTATCTAATCATTACTCCTTTTTATGATCATTTATTTCTTTTACCTATTTTAGAGGCATTGAACTTTGATTGGGCTCACTTTTTTAATTCCTTTCTTTGGAGAATCCTTAGTTTTAGTGACTTTGAATTTATGGCCTCACAACATGATTATGTGGTAGACAAGTAGAATAAAATTGAGTCTAAACATGATTTCTTAGAAGATGAGGTTCCCAAACTAGGAATTGGCATAGTCAAGCCTATGTCCTATTCAGTAATTAAGAAAAACAATCCTACTATTTAGGAAATTTTAGAGAAGGAAAAATCACCTAATTCATGCTTAGAATTATTAGACATGACCCCAATCTTGTAAAGGATTTTTTTTAGGCCTATAATGAAAGAGTTGTTGTCATAAGGGGCATGAGGCTTAAAGTTACTGAATAAGCCATTATTGATGCTATGGGATTGGTACTATAGGATATCAAGTACTATAAGGATAAAACCATGAAGTATGAGTGGGTGTCCTAATTATTTAACTCTATATAAAATGATAAGAAGGTCACTAAAATATTTTAAAGTATGTATCTCCCAGATGTTTACAGATAGGTGATGTTGAACATCACCCTAGACTCAAAACTTAGTTTGGTAAGGTCCTACCATTTTATGTTATTAAATCATTTTAAGGGAATTTACACTATAATTCTCCACTTATAATTAATCCATTCTTAAGAGGACTCTATGAGGGATTTCAAGGGTAACAATAAGGTTTTGAATCAATACCAAGCACTTATGTGCCTATTATTTAAGTTTTCACCCCTGATGAGGAGTACTAAATTATCTCCAATTTCATGGGAAGTGGAAAATAATGAAATTAAAATAACCAAAGGTGCATGTGTTGATGATTCCAAGGAAAGGGTTAAGAAATCCAAGGTGGGTCGACCTAGGAACAAACTCATTCTGGAACCTAAAGCTTCAGATAATTTGAAAGATGAATTGACTGCCTCCCCTAAGAAAGAGGACCCTTTGATTATCCTCTCAAACCTGAGTTCCCCTAAGGCTTCCATTATTTTTATTAAGGGTTATCATGAGGATCCTAGCTATGAAAAAAATCATCTGGAATCTAGCTTCACCAACACTAGACTCTGAGCCATTGAATTTTGCTTAAAAAGTAAAATAAAGGTTATCCGTAAACACCACTAAAAAAATCAAAGTGAAGTTTTAAACGTACGGATTCTGAATTTCTCAAAATAAACAAATTCTTGAAAATACTCAAAAGAACTTGCAAATTGTTTGGCAAAGTATTCTCGATTATCGAATTGGATTGGAATAGTCAAAAAGACCGATATCTTCCATTCACCAATAAAACCAAATTTTGTTTTACAAATTAAATGTCGTAAATTGTCAATTTTTTAAATATTTCATGAGTTCTTGATTAATTAAAAATCAGAATACTTGAAATTAAAACATGCAATCATGACAAATTACCACATGAAATTGATAACGGAGTTCGGCATTGATTGCCTATGTCTCTGGGTCCACCCAATAGTGAGGACCATTTCTATTAAATTTGCACAACAAATGGCTTAAAAATTCTTGAAACGCTACACAACTTCCCTCAGGCCTGATCTCTATCCAACAATTCCACCTTCGCTAATAAACTCAAGCTCAGTCACATGAAATCCTTCCTCAGTCTTCAACCCCCTTCCAAAATTGCTTTGGTCCTTCATTCAATCTATTGGTATATCCAAATAATAATAATAATAATAACATTATCTTTTTAATTACAAAACATAATTAAAAAGGCTTACTTACTGTGTACAAGGTCAGATATTAGAGAAAATTCTATTTGGTAGCTATCTCCAAGCTTCCATCTAGCTCTCGGCCTCTTACAAATAAAACACAGTCAGATTTTTGTGTCCATACAAGTAAAAATTACTCCCTTTTATAGAATTTCAACCACCGTGGCTGAAGCAGTCAAGACCTTAGCCTTTTAGGCACTAGGTCTCAAGTTCCAAACCCTCTTCCTCCATTCTACGCACCTAGAGAAGTGGGAAAGGGTGTCCTTCCTCTTTTGGCGCGCTTTGACTAAGGGATTAGTCCCACATTTTCTGGGAGAGTTTGTTTTGCATGCTTAAAATAGTAAACTTGCTGAAGTTTTCAAATGCCTAGCATTTGGGTGCCAACTTTGGCCGCCACCTAGCTAGTCAAACACCTAGGAATGAGATGAATGTTTAGTGGAGTGTTTGGTGGGTGGCGTGGAGGTTTGGCACCTTTAAACATTTGAAAATGTCAAATATCATATGCAAAAATAGAACACTTAATAATTTATTTTTGCCTCCCTATTTATTTGCCATGTGTCAAATGGAGATTGATCCACTTGGCATTCCTCAATTGTGCCACGTGTTGACCTTTGATAGGTCCAAATGTCGATATGTTTTGAATCACGTGCCAAATTTTTCAAGTGATTTTTTTGACAAATCTTAAAATGACCATATCTTGAGCATCCAGACTCCATTTTTCGAACCACGAAAAGTACTAGAAAGCTCTCAACGAGGTTTATGTTGTGCTATCATTTTTATCAAAATATGGAAAATTTTATTTTTTCACAAAAGGAGAGATCCACCTGGATCAAAAGGAGATGAGAAAAAATTGATTGGAAATAAAAGATATCCATGGGATCCTGTTCCCAAATGTTAGTTATGAGGATTTTTTGGGTGGATCCTTTGACTCTGGTATCCTGGCAAGAGGAAATAAGGAGGCTACTATTAAACCTCAGGCTTTGACTCCTAGTGAAGGTTTGGACACCTTGGTGTACCATCTTCAAACCCTCACTAAAATTGTTTCTCCCTTGGTTATTGAAGGTATGAAATATAACTCTAAGGAAGGCCCTAAGTCCATGACCTAGGGAAAATCCACCAAATATTCTCAATAAGTTTTGGCAAGTCCTCTGGACCTAATTTTGGTTTTTTAATCTATTGTCTTGTTATGGTGCATCTTTTCTTACTTTTGTTCTACTCATTGTCATTTTTTTGGTCTTTTGTATGGTTGCATTGGCTACCTTTGGTTTTTTTATTGATTATTCTCATCAATATGTGTGCCTTTGTATGTACTCATGTTGTTTCCCACACTAGCTAGACATGGATTTATCTTCATCTAAATAATTCCAATGAAATTAATTATAACATAAAAGAGAGAAATTTTCATCAAGTGCATAAATCTACACATACATCTATATCATCAAAAAAAATTAGAAACCTTAAAAATACAAGAATTATTTTGTCATCCCTTGCTAAATTATTCTCATAGAAATGAAAATTATTCCTTCAATTGAAAAATAAATTTTGACTTCATTGCATTCATGTCAATTGTTTGATACATGTTCCAATTTAATTGAATAGAGATAGGATGGTGTGTCTATCTTACTACATAAAATGGAAATTTATACATAAAAAATACTTTCATCAATTATAATATTCTAGAACACAACAAATAATTTAAAACTTCCTTTGATCATGATCTTAAAGAAAATAGTAGTAATTTTTATAATAGTTGCATACACCAAACATAGGCTTGTAAATAAAGTAACTAACAAAGTTTTAATTTTATATGATTAAATTATATTATATTAAAAAGGAGTGGCATATTTAGTGTCAGCGTCTAAGGCATTAAAAATGAGGGACCTGATATATATTGCATAAAAAAATTTATATATTGATAGCAGAGCTTTGAAAGGACTAGCTTCAAACAGTAGTAAAATAATAAAAAGCTAGTAAATAAAATAAGATACAAAGACTATAAATATTTAGACAAAATATTCTAATATTAATTGATGGAAAATAATTTAAAAACATCCTACAAAAGTAACTAGTGTGTCAAAGTTAGAATTTGAAGAAGAATGTGTGAATATTTTGAAAGATTTATTTATTTATTTAATGATAAACATACCTAGTTAAAAAATGCAACTACTCTTTCTTGATAGACATAATGTTGTTGTTCATTTTTAATTTGAAGTTTCCATATATCTAGAAATGGTGTAGCAAGATTATAGTCACTGAAATTTCTTATTTCCTAGAATAATATTTTAGTTAAGTTTTAAAAATTATCCTTAAGGAGGTTTTTGTGTAATGTACGATAAATTTTTCAATTTTATATATGTATAGTACATTGTAATTCATGTTCATCTAATAATAATGTGGTCTATTGACAATTTTTGTAGTGTATATAACCATCACTTAGAGGAGCATTAAGGAAAATCAATTAACCACAATCATTACATAATGGTTCGAAGGGAGATGCATGAAATTTTTTGTTTTTAATAATCTTTTGTCCTTGAAAAAAAGTTGTTGAGTGTCACACTAAGAAATTAGATGTTGAAAATTATTGAAACAAAAATTGTATGTTGACTAGTGTATATTGAATAAATACTTGTCTCAATATTTTATTGTGTTAAGCTTTGTAAATGTGCCTTTGTGAACTTGTCATTCAAAGCATCAAATAAAGTGGACTGACTTATTTGAAGTGAACATGTGCCTTTGGCCCCACTTCTAACAACATTTTTTATAAGAATTATTAGTGTCTCTAATGATGTCAATATTTTCTACAGGGTGAGGTAAAGTTCCTTGTAGTTTTCATTGATATTAATTTAGAAAATAATTAATGAATGTTAATGTTTTGAAAACAATACATTATACATGTGTACATGTTTAAGAAAAGAAAAGAACATCAAAAATAATGAAGAAAAAATAAATGGATATTTCGGTAAAAATGCTTACTATGGCCATGTCATTTGTTGATGCACCAACCTTTAAATGAATTTCACATTGATTATTTTTTATGATAACCAATAATAATGGATCCACATGATCCCAGTGAGAATGTGTCATGTAATTCTACAAGTGCATGTATTCTAGTGTCTGGAGTAAGCTTACACTTTTTGAAAACTATTGTGATATTTGTTATGGTGTTTTTTCTATTTAATACAAATTAATAGTTAGCATGAACTCTTTCATATTTAATTTTGTTTTTTATTTTAAACTCTATGATACAAACACTGGTCACAACTGAGAGTTATGGTAAAAAAAATATCAACTTATTATTGATGTTTATGGTTTTTGTTATTTGACCATTATTGGCTACAAGATATGCATGCATTATCTCTGATTTTTTGGTGAAATTGAACTAAATGTGAAGACAAATCTATAAATTACTAGTGCATCCCCTTCAAAAATAATGCGAAATCATTTTGTAGAGAGATCAAGTATTGAAGTTGGGATATATTTCTCTGTGTTGGAGTTGAAAGCATAATTTGAAAACTTTAACTTTAGTATAAATAATCTTATGATGAGATTTGGTGCCATGGAGTTATTGAGGTGTAAAAAAATTGGGTTTTATTTATAGGCTTTGAAAAATAACAAGGTATAAGCTGAATTTGTTCCTATTAAACAAAACAGAACATGATCAAAATAGAACCATTTTGACAGTGGTAGATTTTGTTGTTTACATTTTTTTTTTTGTTGAATTTGTGAGTCTAAATTTTGGAAACTATAAAAAAAATGTGACAAATACATTACAAAAATTATTTGAGAGAATGAGGTATGAGGTAAAAATAATTTTGCATGGATAATTTTCAGGTTAGACGTCTTAATTCAATGCTAGATTACACAATATAATTTTTTTTTGATGTTATTTAGTATGATGAGGTATAAAGTAAAAAATATAATTTACAAAATGTTTAGTGTGCTAGGCAAAAAAGAATATAAACCATTACCATTTTGGTGATTATTTCCCACTTTTGTGAAAATCATGGCTAATAGGTTTATTTGAATCCAAATTGAGTTTGTTGCAAGCATTGTGATAATCACATCAGCACAATATTTTGTTAAAAACATAAATGAGTGGCCAATAGAAAAATGATGTAAATCACCATTTTTTTATTAGGCTTCTACATTTTATCCATCATATGTTGTAAAAAAAATATAATGTAAGAATGATATGAACAAACCCTCATTGCATATCATAAGAAAATATTTATAATATACAAGAAACATAATGCTAATCATACTTATATAATGCTAGTCACACTTACAATGATAGAGAGGGGGGCCCAAACCATAGATAATCCTTTGCATTCACAATATGTATGAATTTTTTGTTGCACTACTATACAAATGGGATATTTTTATTATGAATAAAAATATAACTATTAAATTGCTATCACTATAGATACATGATGTAAAAGTAAAGTTTGAAAGTAGCATTTACATATGCAAGAAAAAAGATGGAATTTTATCCAAATATTATTTTTTAGCAATGAAAAAAAAAACACATCCTTATAGAAATCCTAATGAAATGAAAAATGGGGTTTTTTTTGGTCATTTTCAAGTATCACAAATAGTGTTGGATGATTAGTCTAATATACATCTTTTTAAAATATCTTTGAGTAAGATTGCTTACAATTTGACCACACATGGTCAATGTTTTTTTTTTTTAAATGGACTTTCTTTATTAATGCAAAAATGATAACCAAGATTTTCCATATGTTGAGAAATAAGTCTTGTTTTTTTTTTTCTATTTGTGCTATCGATACTAAAATTTCCAAAATGTGTGCAGCTTATCTTGGCATATATTTCTAAATAGTATCTGGTCAAGAACACGAAGGATATTTTTCAAGATTGTAGATAGAGTTGCATACACATTTATAAATACTAACACTTAAATGTCATTATGAACAGTTGCAAACAATGATTCCATATTCTTAGTTTAAATTTCATTATCTATATAAAGAGTATTATTTTTATGGCATGTATCATGATCCCTTGTACATAAAATGAAAAAAAAAAATGAAAGTCTAGAAAATTGGTGTGTTTGTTGAGAACTGATATATTAATCTCTTGCAAAATAATTATATCAAAGTGCATCCTGGCTTTATCTGAATAAGTTAATTTGCATAAAATTATATCATAGTGCATCATGACATGATCATCAATAAGCTCATCTGCATGGGCTTGAACACTTCATTTGTTAAGTGAAGAAAAGATAGTAGATGATTCAAAATCAATAGAGAATAATTAATTTTGTATTTTCCTTTCACTTATGATTGAAGATGGGATATTTCAATAGAAATATTATGTCTTATTTTGAAAAAAAATGGTATAATAGGTTGTAAATAAAATTAGGTGTCTATGGTCTTAACATAGGATAAATTAGTGTAAACCAATCCATGAATACTAACTCCATGTGGGCTAAATGCAACACCACCTTTTTTTATTCCTTCATCTCTCTAAATTGTGTGTACATGCAGGTTGAATTGGAACTATTTTTGAAATATTGAAGCTCTTTTATTTAAGCATATTTTCATAGGCCAAGCAATATGTCCAATGGGAACCCAACCTAACTCTATGTTGTTTTTTTTCATAATTACATATTTCATAATTTGATGATTGCCAATGTTTGGTTCATTGAATTTTATCCATGACATTTCTATTTGACATGTTTTTTTATATGCCTTGAAAGTGCCATCCAATCCATTTACAAGGGCATCTTGGTTATCATAGTTTTTAGCAAAGAGATCAACTAAATGTTTTGTTTCAATAGAATATTATTAGGAATCATAAGTGTATGAAAATGGGTGTTTGTTTTGGTGTACGTTGTGTCTTTTTCATAGATGGAACTAATTATAATGTATTCTCTAGTGCAAAGATAAAGGATTTCAGCATTGTGTTTTTCATCATGATTTTTGTAGAAAAGGTACACAAATGTAGGATATTTTAGTGGTTGTCAAAAATAATTAGTATTTAAAAATGAAATATTGATGTGTTCTTTTTATCTTGATCATAATATATTAATAAAAAATTTAAAAAAATTGATATTTTTGGTGCATAATTCATGTAAGTTCATAGAATTGTACATTTTTCTTCCAAAAATTGTAAATCACCTCAAAATATCATGATTGATAAAAATCACAAACACAAGGGATTCATTAACAGACTATGATTGATAAAATCAACTCAAGATATCATGTTAACATTGGCAAAAATATGAAAGGGGAATGTGTTTAATTTCTCTTAGCCATGATTAGTAAAGTATAGTAATTGACTACCTGCAGGGGTAAATTCATCTATAAGAATAAGTTTTAGTTCTTGGTAGTGTTTGGATAAGGTTTATAGATGTTCAAAATTAAAAGGAATTATTTCATATATTTTTTAAATGCAATAGAAAGATAGAATGCATATTTATGCTCCCTACATTTTAAGCATCTTTGCCTATAAAGGTGTAGTCATATAAAATGTGAAATTTGGTAACTTGAGTGTGCTTAATGACACCCAATCCATAGGTCTATATTGCTTGTTCTCATGACCCTTATAGGCATGTTTTCATTTATTCCTAGTCATCCATAGCCTCGTAGACTGAACCCTTACAAACCCAGATTGATCTTTCCATGCTTAATCCATCCCCCCAAATCCCATCAACCATGGACAATAGTGCCTAAACTTGGACTACAGCACTGAAACCCAGGGTGCCTTACTTATGGTGTTATTGTCCAAGTGCATTTTGGCTTTTAATAGTCATATTATTATGACTTCATATCCTAATTCATGTTAGCCTAATGTGAATTCATTCAACCCACAATCATTAAATCCCCTATAAAAGGCCATTTAAATTCCATTTAGGAGGGTTGGCACTCATTTACAAGAGAGAAGCAAGAATACAAGAAAGACTACTCAATAACTTTTCCCTATTCTCTACATATAACCATCTAATAATATTTCAAGATTATTCAAACCTTTACACTAGTCCTTAGTCATTCCAAGTACACCTAATTTTGCATCTACTTGTATTTTCATCACACTATTCCACCAAGCACTTCAATGGGAGAACTACATATATCTTGATCCCTCTTCAAATTATTGGTATGTAGGTAGTGTGCCCACACACGGGGTGTGAAGTGCATCCAACATATCCTTTACACACTAACCCCTCCTCTTCTTTCTCCAAATTTTACATTCAAGTTCAAGCACAAAGAGGACATAGGGTATTGAATAATAAATTAGGTATATAGTGAGCTTTATGTACTTTTAGGCTTTGATATTTCATAGGCAAGGTCACACAGACTTGGTACACAAAACCCAAAAAGCTTGGATCACTAGGATAAAAACATTGACATAGGACTACAGCACCAGACCTAGGGTGTCCCACTTTTAGTGCTCCTATCCAATCAATAAATGACTCCAAATTCCTATTTATGATAGTTTCTCAAGCATGTACATAGATTTTTAGACCCTATCTTAGTTGAAATAGCATAGAATCAGATAAATTTAATTTTCTCTCTCTCACTACTATTTTTAAAAAATCCCTAACTACAATCAAATTTCATAAATTAGTAGATTATTTACTGAATATTATTTACTAATTTTATCTACTCAGACTCATTTATTATTTAGGAATTAAACATCTAATTTCCTAAAAATAATAAATCAAAAGGAAAAAATCAAACCTTTTGGTTTCAAATAATTGTTATTGATTAAGCTATTATATATACAAATCAAAGTTTCAAAAACCAATTTCATTTAAAATGTCTTTCTTGTACCTACACACTGAATAAAAAATATATATATATAATGGTTTTGCAAGGTCATCATGATTTTTAAATGCAATTTATTTTACAATTTCTTCTTATTTTATATCTATCATTCTGATATATTTATAGTATATTGCATTATCTATTATAAATAGATGCTTGCCAATTTTGAAAGGCTTTATTTTTTATTTTTTTACAATATAATTTAATTATCTAAAGGAAGATCAAGGTGTGTGTAATATTATTATTTCAATGTCCCATTTGGTTTCAATTGTGATAATTCTCTAATAGTAGCATTAAAATCAACCTCCACTTCCTAAAATGCTTCATGTATATCACCCCATTTTGAGTTAATGCCATAAAAAAATTGGATCATTTTGTTTTATGGTGCTTTGATGGAATACACATGTTGCTCTCCATGTGTGTAAATTATTTCGATACTTTATTCTATGGAACATACAAAAAAAACCTTTCTCAATAGTAGTTTTCACTATCCAAATATTTATTTTAATTAACATATCATATGACATGGCTTTGTTTGTGGGCAATTTTGTTTCCATTATTTTTATATGAAGAGACAAACTTAGCAAGATAAATATTATTGAGAGAATCTGACCATGCAAGATATTGACCTATGATAACCAACATAAAACATTTCTAACTCATCGGGCTCTTGAAGTGGATCTTGAAGAAATAACACTAGAGGTTTTAAGATAAATGTGCAATCTTTAGAACAAGTGTTGATGAAAGTGAATTGTATTGATGAATTATTCAATGGGATGTTGAAGATTATATGTGTAGCTAGTTGAGAAAACATATATTGATAATTAAGCATTTCATTTCTAAGCATATGTTCCATTTGAGCACCATCAACATGCAATGTTTGATGCTTGTCACAAATTCTTTTAAACAATTTTTGTCATTGATCTATCAAGATTTGTCATCTATAAACTAAAAAAAGTATTTATTTCATATGCATCAATAATGTATTGTGCATATGTGTTTTTCTTTCCACAATACTAGTTTCTCTCTTAAAAATATATTGTTCTAAAAAAACTATGGTTATTTTTTCAAGAACATTTTTTTGGTTTCAGGGTAGTTTTTATAGCTTCTATGTATTTGGATTCATCCATGTTTAGTTGATCGAGGAAGATCTCAAATGAAACTATCATACTAATTTTTTTCAAGCATAATGAAAATATGTTTTACATTCTCAATAGTAGACATTTTCATAGTTTCACACAACTCGAGAATTTTGTTATGTCTCATTAGTAGTATAGGAAAATTATATCTACATTTTGGTTAATTATGTTTTTGGTAGCTTTGAGTATGATAATGGTAAAGTAATTTTAAAATGTTCAAAACAAAATTATATATGTCACAAGTTATGAACTTTTTAATAAAGTATTTTATCTTTGAATTAATGTTAACTCCATAAACATGCACATTTTTTGTCTCGATTAATCGATGGCTATGTGCATTTATTTACTTTGGAATTTAGTGACCCAAATGTAGTTTCCTGAAATAACACTTTTTCAATGCATTTAGTATTTATTTATAATTATATGTATAATTTGCTAGATCATTTCTCACAAGGAAATTGGCATCATGTAAATCAAGAGTTTTTAGTTTTGATGCATATGCATAATGACCATGGCGCTCATATAATTCTATTAGTGCACATGTAAATGGATGCCAATAATGCTTTACACTTGAAAAAGTAAAAAAATAGATGGAGGGCATAGTTATTATATCATAACAAAGGTATTTTTTCTAATTTATTGCAATTAATCAAGAGATATTCATTTTTTTTTTGAAATCAACATATCTGATATTAGTTTTTAGTAATATTTCTAAATTTGGCTTATATTTGACATTCATCACCACTAGTGTGTGTCCCTTAAGTTGGCATTTCATAATTTAAACCCACTTATAATGACCCATGTGACCAACTATTATCTTGATTGATTTTTAAAAAAAATTGTTGATATGATATGTAAAGTGATACTCAAAATCTAATAGTTTACTTTGTGCAATTTTTTATATGACCTTCCTTAAACAATGTCTCCTACACAATGCTCACCAAAGAAAAGAGTTGGAAAGTTTAGTTTTTCTAAAAAACTATCTTTGAAATTCTAAGTGGTTTTCTCCTTTGGCAAGATTAATTTGTATAGTTTTGACTTGAAGGGCATGAATGGGTATTGGATTTGTAAATCTATGTACCAAAGTGTGGCTAGCATGTCATTATCATTGTTTGTTCTAATAGACTCATTTTAAAAAGTGAGTTGGCCACATTATCACCATTATGAACCATATGAATAAGGTAACATTAGTCCCTATTTAAATGCACATTTATTATAAGATATAATTTCCTTTTGCAAAATTATTTGAGCATTTTCACGATAACACTTACACGCACATTTTTGGATTAAAAATAACTTTTATATTTTATATGACATTTTAGTTCCATAACAATTATATTTGTGTCATTTATGAAATATAGCAATGTTCTTTGTATTTTATTTACATTTGATGGAACATTTATTATTGTGCCTTTCAATTTAAATTATGGTGTTCTATGTGAACAATGCATAATTTGTGAAAATTCCAATCTAGGCACAACCATCCTTTTTCCAAGATCATTGATAAGTGTCATGGATGGCAACATAAAGTTGAAGGTAATTTTCTCATGTGATGCAAATTTTGGAAATATTCCATCATTAAAATACCTATGTCAAGTGCATTATATTTTATTGTATTGTTCCACTATATCATTTTTAGGCAATTTGGAGTATGTTTATTTATCTAGTTGTCTGAATATAATCATATTGAGTCTGAAATGAACTAGTTACAAATAGGGAAAATACGAATTGGTGTGTCTTGTACATGTTATTGGAAAATTCAAATATTATTATTGACTTCAATTTGAAGTAGTAATTTTTTTAAGTCTATCTTTTAGAGAATGAAGAGAATTTTTTAATGATTTGACTGTCTTTTTTTTTAATAAGGTAAAAATGATTTTGAAACTAGAGATATGAATCAAGACATTGAGGGTATTGATAACTGAACCCACATCCAGGCACAACAAAGACGGTAGTGGATCCCCCTAACTACCAATCACAAAAAAAAGGGATTTAAGACTCACCCAATAAGCAACAAGAGAAGTAGATGTACCCACTACCTTGGCATGACTAGAGAAGTAGAGGTACCCACTACCTTGGCATGAGGGTTTTAAGGATTCCATGACTAGAGTACACAAGGATGTTATTAAATGAATCTCAAAGGTCAATCTCCTTTTATCATGACTTTTGTGAGGGAACTACACACCAAAAGTACCACCAAAGAGGGAGGTCTTTTGTATGGCCACCATATAACAAAGTTACAAGTGCATTTATCTTCCCACTAAGATTCACAACCTGGTAAAGCACAAAAATAAGTAAATTAAAGAGAAAAAATAAATAGGAATAGGATGTCTTCCACCTCTTAGGCCATCCATGTAGATTCCACCCAGATGAGTCACAACAAGAGGATTGATCTTCCCAAAAAGATCCACAAACTTTATAAAATAAAGCAGTGAGGGTTTTAAGGTACCCACAACTAGGAGTTTTAAGGATCTCATAACCTTGGTGAATTTGAAAGGGATGATACCCTTTTCTATGTCATTCCTAAGGATACTACCAAATAGAAGGCCTTTTAGAAAAGGACTTCTACCATTTGAGTCTTCTGCCTAACCACCACACATCTAAATGCTGGTGAGTTAGATTTTCCTCTTACTAAGAATCATAGATTTAACTAATTATAACATAGCCCCCACAAAGGCTTCATCCATAACTAGTTTGAATCTATGGGATCTTGTATCTTGAAGAAACCAAAGGTGGACTCATATAATATCCATACTTAAATAGCAAAAGGAGGCTACAAAAAAGTAGGGTCTTCCTAGATCTAGTAATTCCATTGAGATTTGATCTTTAAACATGCCCAGATAAAATAAATGGAAGATTTAATTTTAAAAGTAAATAAGAAGGGTTAAATCATGAATTCCTTTAATAGCCATGTTTCTTAGCATGAAGTGGGATAAACCATTATCTAAGAAACTAAATGAAGTTGAAACATGAGCTCTTCTAACAGCCATGTCAATTACTGAACAAGGGAAAGGAAAAATGTCAAGGCCTCCTACAAATTCCATGCCATATGAGAGACCAAGTGGATGGGTTCCACCAAAGCCCATCATCTCCCAAAAAGAAAATAGGGGGTGATAACCCTCATCAAGCCTCCTCTAAAGGGTCTACAAAAAAGTGGCCTTGTAGTGCATGGTACTCCCTTGCCCACCTAAAGCATCAAGTGAAGTCCAACAGTGGATGAAGGAACCCCCACCCTTCTACCAAAATAGCCACAAAGGATCAACATTGTCAAAAGAAATCAAAAAACCAAAGGAGGACCAAATGTATCCCCTATTTTGGTTGTATTCATGCTAAAAAAACACCAAACCAATACTTCTAAGAAATAATAAACCAGTATCATGCCTCTGGTAGGACACCATGGTAGTATTCAGGGGTAGGAAATAGCCAAGGTCGATGACCCAAGTGTAGTATAGGACCCCAAAAGTTCTCCCTTCCACTTTCTTTATGGCTCTAATAGTGTGGGATCTCTAGATCAAATGATTTTTCTAAAATACCTTGGTAAGGCCTTAAATAATCTTGTTTAACTATCAAGCATGCTCTTCCAACACTTAGTCAACTGTCATCCTAGGGAGGGCTAGAGAAAAGGCATCGACCAGACTAGATCCCCCTTCACATCCATTGGTATAAGAATAGATGCATCTACCTCCTACTATGTATTTGTCTTTGAGTTTTGTCCAGCACTAAATCATGGATGTCAAAATAGATAAACCATCAATACGTAGCCTCATCTCCTACTTGTCTTCATCCTCACCATCACCACCTCTATCCTCCTTGCTAAAACCTTCCTACCTACTGCCTCATTCAAAATTTCCTCCCATTGTGAGATTCATCATAGATCTCATCTTAACTATCTTTTTTTATAACATGAAAACTCTATTGAATAGGTTTAAGGGAGACACGTTTTAGTACAACATTTTTTTGTTGTTTTTTTTTAGTGTACAATAAATAGACTTTACATAAATAATTTATCTACCTCATATTACATATTTTAGATAACAAAGAGAATTCTTGACTGTTTTTCTTGACATTGTGACCAAGTCAAAAAATTCATTATTCACTAATTACATGAAAAATCTTTTTACTAATATTTCATAATGAATATGCTCAATATCCAATACAAAATACATAAGTTTATATTCTAGTAACAACTATGGTAATGTTGAATATACTCTATCAATACTCATTGTATGTGATTTTCACACTTGAATATTCACTTTAAGTATAATGGATAACTATTGCAAGCAAAATTCATTGCCTTCAATACCACATTTTTGATATGGCATGCCCATGATTAATAGAAAATGCTTACCAATATAAAATATGTGATATATTATTTATTGACTCATTTCCCAAAAAATATTTCAAACTAAAAAACATTTTTTTTCTCTATGACAAATATGCATTACAAAAGGACTATGTTGTATACCACCTAAGACAATGCACATCAAAAGCTTGATTGTATAGACAAAAAATGGAATCAAACAATATTTCACCATGTTCTTTGTTTGCGGGCTCAATTCTATAAAATCATATTGCTTTAATCACAAGGTAAATATAATTTGAATGAGATTGAAGATTCATATGAGAAGATGACAATTGCATATGTTTGGGCACACTATTACAAATCTTATATTTTTCTAATATAGCAATTCATAATGGCTACAAAGAAAATTTATATCATGAAATAAGATATTATATGGGGGTATAGAGGATTGGGGATTGAAATGAATATAAGTAGTGCCTCTTATAACTAACCAAACCCATGTTGGTATCTCAAGCCATCTCGCCAACCATTCTATGCAAAACTTGATAATTTAACTTCATGACCATCTAGGTTGTAGATAGCAGTGAGTTTCATGTGGTGAATATATGGTTTAGTATCATGGAATCTATATAATATGAATAGTGTCCTAGCATGTACCTCTAATTACAATGATTTTAATGCATCTATAACATCTCTATGCTAAAAAAACTAATAAATTTTTTATCGTATAAATGTGTAGCTCTAGATAAGTATACCAAAAGCATAATAAAATAGAAAATATATCAAATAAATAATTACCAAGGTTATATTTAAATGAATGTCCTTTAAAAAGATGATTTTTTTCCAAAATAATGTTAATGTCACACTATTTTTTCTTTTACTATTCTGTAGCACTCTATGTCAATAGGATCAAATGGGAGGACATGTTTGTTATAATGGCAAGAGAAATGGATAGAAGGCATTTTATTTGCAAAGAATGCAAATAAACATGTAGATGAATGTATGCATATAGTGATTCAAACTTGTAATTGATTGTTTTATGAAACCTAAATATAATAAGAAAGCACTAGAAATCAAACAAAAAAATACATGGCTATGCAAATTTATACTTAGATTACATATTTGATTGATTTTCTATATCTAAATTTAAAGAGAGGGCCCTAGAGCCAAACAAATATAACATAAGCACAATATTCAAAATTATGAAATAATGTATATCATACAAGTGCTTTTTGATAGTATACACATGAAACAAAGTTTTATTAGCAAGCACAACAAAAATTAAATAATGTTCATTATGTAAATATAATGGAAACAAGCAACATGATGTCATGCAAACATAAAAACCAACATAATGCAAAAACACTACAAAATGAATATATCAGAGTTGTTGCCAGGGTCTGAATAATGTGAATGCAATGGTCAAGTGATCACATGAGACGAAGCTGGTGGACACCATAAAGAAGCTAAAGCAAATTGAAATCACTGAAAGAGATAATTTGCAAAAGACAAATAGGAGCAAAACCCAATATTCAATTAACTTAAGATGGCCAAAGTGAATAATACATATAGGAGATCACGTAAGTAACTCCTCCACAAAAGGTGGTCAAAGCACCCCAAGAATAGACTTGTAACTCCTCCATGAAAGGTGGTGACAAGGTGCTAAGAATAGAGAAGTAACTCCCATACCCAAAATAGCCAGTCAAAGGAGTTACTTATGACATTCTTATGACACCTATGACACACATCTCCACATAAGCTAGCCTATCCCATGAATGTAAGAAAACTCCATGTATGCACAAATATATAATATTCCCTAATTAAATAATAGGGAAAAATAAAAACCTACACTAACACCCCCCCATAAGTGCAGCTTAGGTGGGCAGTGTGGAAATATAAAATGGGTCCCGGCAACTAGGCCTGATGAGGTACCCATGTACAAATGCAATCTCCCATAAGATAGAGAAAAGGAGAAAACCCGTAGGAAAAAACTTCCCCCCCAAAAGAGAGACATAAAATAAATGAAGAGGCTAGTGGACCCCCCTAAAGATGATGTTATTGCAGATGTGGACTGCACCCCAAGAAGAGCTTGTAAATGAATGAACTTGCTCTCAGTGAAAGGTTTGGTGAAGATGTCTACAACCTGCTCCAAAGACTGGAAAAATATCAAGTCAATGACCTGACTATGAATAAGCTCCTGAATGAAATGCATGTGAATCTCTATGTGCTTGGTCCACTGGTGTTGAACTGGATTCTTGCAAATTTGAATGGTACTCTGGTTGTCACAATAAATTATGGTGGGTTGCCTGATAGGAATGCCAAACTTAAAAAGTATCCCCTGAAGCCAAATAGCCTTAATAGATACATTAACAGCTCCCCTATACTCTGCCTCTGTGGATGATATAGCAATAGCATTTTGCTTCTTGCTAGACCAAATGATAGGACCAAAACCTAGAGAGAAACTATAACCATAAGTGGACTTGTGAGTCTATGAATCACCAGCCCAGTCTGAATCTGTATACCCAATCAAGTCAGCCTCTATGCCAAATCTGTAATGAATCCCCTATCTATGTGAACCCTGTATGTAATTCAAGATCCTCTTAGCTGCTTTCCAATGTATCTCATGAGGTTCCTACATAAATTTGGAGACAAGTCCCACTGCATATGATATGTCGAGCCTAGTGTGAGTTAAGTAGATGAGACTGCCAACAAGTTTTCGATACCGAGTGGCATCAACTAATGGTGAAGAATAGTCAGCCTCAAGCTTGACTCTTGATAGAAAGGGAGTCAGAGATGGCTTGCAATTAGCCATGTGAAACTGAGACAATAAATCAAGAGCATACTTAGGTTTTACAAGAGAAATCCTTGAATCTGACTATGAGATCTTGATGCCAAGGAAGTAGTCTAATAAACCCAAGTCTTTCATGTCAAATCTATCCTGGAGAGATGCCTTCACCACTGTAATAGCTGATGAAGAACTCCCAGTGATCAAAATGTCAACATATAGAACCAAAATCAGGAGCAAATCATCCTACTGCAAGAAGTAGACATTAGGGTTAGAATGGCACCTAGTGAAACCCACTATGAGAAGGAAGGAATCCATCTTGGCATACCAAGCCCAAGGGGCATATTTGAGGCCATAGATGGATTTCCTAAGTTTGCATACTAAGGAAGAATCCTGAACAAATCTTGTAGGCTACTCCATGTAGATCTCCTCCTCTAGGTCTCTATGAAGAAAGGCACTCTTCACATCCATCTAGTGCACATCCCAACCATGTGTTATGGCAATAGCCAAGGTGAGTCAGATAGAAGTCATCTTTGCAATGGGTGCAAAGGTCTCTGAGTAGTCAATGCCTGCTACCTATGAGAAACCCTTGGTGACCAATCGTACCTTGTTCTTATCAACCGACCCATTTGCTACAAACTTGGTCTAATATATCCACCTACATTGAACCATCTTCCTACCCTTAGGAAGTGAAGTCAAGTCCCAAGTGTGATTTTTTATTAAGGAAGAATATGCTTCCTCCATAGCACTATCCCACTCAGGTACTCCTAATGCCTGTCAAAAAGTTTGTGGATATGAAACTGAGGTAAAGAAGGCATGTGGATCTCTCTAAAAATCCCCCCTAGTATGTCTGTCATCTATGGGATCTCCTGCCCAAGTGTCACCACTCTCAAGTGTCTATCTGGCCAAAAGTGGCCTGAAAGTGGGCAAGTCAGGTGATAAGTCCTCATCCTCTGACTGACTAGAAGTGGATGACTCTGCATCACTATCCTTGTTGTCTGAACTCAAAGAAGAAGAAGAAGATGTCTCTGGCTCAGGAACTTGTTATGTCTGATTTGAATCTGAGGAATCATCATGAAGAAGTAGATCTGATGAGAGAGAAGAAGTGCCAAGTGTTGAATCTCTATGACTCTCCTAAAAGTGGACACTTCTCTCAATGAACAACTCATGAGTGGTTAGATCTAAAAGGCGATACCCCTTAACACCATCTGAATATCCTACAAAGATCAAGGATTGGACTAACGTTTTATAGATTTGTGTTTCTTCTTCGGTATGGGGGCCATGGCTGGGGATCCAAAAACCCTAAGGTGCTCAACATCAAGTTTCCTTTTATGCTAAGGTTCAAAGGGTGTTATTCCTTTTAAAGCTTTGTGAGGAACCTTGTTTTGAATGTAGCAAGCATAATTGATGGCTTCAACCTAGTACTGTGGTGCTAAGTATTTGGAGTGAATCATACAACTACCCATCTCTTTCAAGAACCGATTTTTTCATTCTACAACCCCATATTGTGAAGGACTGTAAGTGACTCTGCACTGCAAATCAATTCCCTCTGTGGTGAAAACTACTCAAACCTGTTACTAACATACTCCCTTCAATTATCAGTTTGAATATTCTTGATGTATTTCTCACTCTATTTCTCAACAAGAGCCTTGAATTCTAGAAAATTTTAAAACACTTTAGACTTTTGTTTGAGAAAATATATCCAAGTGTACCTAGAGAAATCATCAATGAAAGTGAGGATGTACTTGGCCCTTGTGAAAGATACTTTGGGAAAGGGTCCTAATACATCACTGTGGACTAACTCCAAAGGTTGTGAAGCCCTCCAAGCTTTGCCTTTGTCAAATTTTGCTTCAGGATGCTTCCCAAGGGAGCACCCCTTGCAAAGTCCTTTTGAGAATTGGACACGAGGCAAGCCAATGACCATGTCATGTTTGCAAAGTTACTCAAGGTAATGGTAGTTAAGGTGGCCAAACCACTCATGCCATAATTTTCTAACTCCATCTAAATGAGTCAACAATGTTGTTCAACAAGAATTAGGTGCAAAATATGAGGTGTACAACCTTGCTTGGTGATCTACCCTACCCACTACCAATGTAGTATCACTATGCAACTCCTTGATAGCCACTAAATCTGGTGAAAACTCAACTCTCATGCCCCAACCAATGTGAGTGATTTGGTACACTAATAAGAGATTGGTTGAAAGAGAAGGAACGCTTAGAACATTATTGAATGTTCCTCCTTCCATTTCAACTGACCCTCTCCCTGCAATGGAAACTGATGTGTCATCACCCAAACTAATTGAAGTCATGCTACAAGGCTCTAAAGATGAAAACTCAACTAGGGAAGAGCCCATGTGGTGATAACTACCTGAGTCAATGACCCATGAAGATGTAGAAGCGACTGTAGCTACAAGGGCCTTGCCCTTTTCTTTCTCCTTACCCTTGCCTTTTGCCTTAGTAGAATCTTGGGTAGATGAATTCTACTTGATTGACTCAGGAACACCTATGTTGTGCTTCTCTAGAAGATAAGTTAGGTGATCTATTTGTTTC
This sequence comes from Torreya grandis, assembly GCA_037957365.1. Taxonomy (NCBI): domain Eukaryota; kingdom Viridiplantae; phylum Streptophyta; class Pinopsida; order Cupressales; family Taxaceae; genus Torreya; species Torreya grandis. The sequence goes on along the minus strand of JARHVA010000616.1, from coordinate 568,997 downwards.
TTCATGAATTTGTGTTCATAATGCCCTATCTTCTTACAATAGGCACACTTAACCTTCTCCTTCTTAGGTTTAGCATTGGAGGAGGAAGACTCAGTGTTGTTTTTGGCAGGATTGTTGTTTTCTTTCTTCTTCTCCTGGTCCTTGTTCTTTTTCTTATTCTCCTTTGTTGAAGTCTTATCCTTACCATTTCCAGATATCAAATCTTGGGGTTGAGTAAACTTCATTGTGCCCATTTGAATTAGCTTATCTTGCTCCCTAGTCAAGTTGGCAATGAATGAATCCAAAGAAGGCATTTTCCATGTAGTGCCAAGGGCACTTTTGTGGCATGGAAAGTGGAGACAAAGACTGAATAGCTTGGACCTAACTTTGTGAGAATAGAAAGGATGAGTTGATCATCTTTCTTCTCTATCCTGCATTCTTTCAATTGCAATCTAAGGGCCTTAAACTTAGTGAAGAAGTCTTGTAGGGTGTCAAAGTTGTTAGGGCTTAGACTTATGAGTTCATTTTCGAGCTCATGACCTCTCATCTCATCAAGCTTCCCAAATAAGGTTTCTAGGGTGTCCCATATGTCTTTGGGAGTCTTGGAAGTTTCTAAATGGAAGAGAAGTTCTAGAGACATGGACGAGCTCAGTAATCCATAGGCTTCATCACTATGGTTGTACCACTTGACCTTTTCAGCATCAGTGTTGGGTTGTACTTCAATACCCATGGTGATCCTATACAACCCTTTACTTCTAAGAATGATTGACATTTTAACCTTCCATTCATGATAGTTGAAGGGTGTTAGAATTTTAAGTTGAAAAGAATCCATTTAAATTTGAATTTAGGTGAAGTTGTGTTGATTGCAAGTTGTGAAATTATGCAAAAAGAAAAATGAAAGCAAAGATTGCAAGTGTTGAAAAGCAATCACACCCCCCCCAAAAAATGTTGAGCCCCCCCAAAATATGTAATTGCATGCTTAAAATACATCAGGCTCAACCGATAATGCGTCTTAGAGCAATCAGTGCAAGACTTTAAGCAAACAGGATGTCGGACTCAGCCAAAAATGCGTCCCAAGAGATCCAATTTTTTTTTTTGCACTTTATAAAGTAGTGCATTTTTGACAATTATCTATCCTAAGTTGTGGATAATTGAAAAATAATCACTTTTTCAAGATACAGCACTCGAATCCGAGCTACCGTTTGCAAGATTTTAAAGTTTTAATTTCTCATAAACTAGTAATTTTGCAAAAAATAACACTAAAACATTAAAAAATGCCTATTTTGAGAGAGAAAGTGGCCTTCCAACCACTCATTGGAATTGACAATAAATGATGAATAAATAAGTTTGATTTTTGAGGGGGAATTGGCCACTTGCCAACCCAGGCCTCACCCTTCGTCTTCGTAGGTCGAAGATACAAGTTTTTAAAACCTTTAAATTGTTTTTTTTAAATGCTAATTTTCCAATTTGACTTTAATTAAAAAAATAAAATGACTGATTTATGAATAAAATATTAGAATAATTATGAGGAAATTAGACAAAAGTAGATTTTACCAATTTTGCTTAGTAGAGAGTGGACCCACCAAATGGGGCGTTGGAAATAGTGGGGTGCTTAAAACCAAAAAATGTCTGATTTTTGTTGTTTGTTGCTGCTGTTAGTAGATGTCTATCAAGGACACCAATGAGAGGCTCCTCTCTCTCATGCCCTACGCCAATCTCCACTCCCTTCACCCTTCTTCCACGCAATTCTTCCACACAGCCTTCACTCCTTTGAGATTCCAACGCCCAACAGCTGAAAGTGGTCCTTTTCTCCTTCAACACAGGTCAAATGAACATCAAAAAATCCAATGCCATGTGTCAAAATATGACACCAATGCTGGAGAAAAGAAACATAAACTGCAAAGGATGCCAAGTGTAGAGCTGTCAAAAAATGGTGCCACTTCTCCAACAGCTATGCCTTAGATCTGAAATGCCATTTGACATAGCAGATGTGCATAGTAGTTGAAAAAAAACTTGCATATCCAAACATCATGAAGGTAGTCCACAGGAAAGATAAATGCAACACAAGAAATGATATTGAAAGGCTTTTTCAGATCAGACCTGGAAATAAGAAAAAGAACATAAAGAGAAATCCACTCCTCACATTTTCAAAATAAACTAATAGCATAACCAGACATGATTATCAGGTCTACTCTGATACCATATCAGAGTTTTTTCCAGAGTCTGAATAATGTGAATGCAATGGTCAAGTGATCACACGAGATGAAGCTAGTGCACACCACAAAAAAGCTAAAGCAAAGTGAAATCACTAAAAGAGATAATTTACAAAAGACAAATAGGAGTAAAACCCAATATTCGATTAACTTAAGATGGCCAAAGTGAAGAATACATATAGGAGAGCACGTATCTCCTCCATAAAAGGTGGTCAAAGCACCCCAAGAATAGACTGTAACTCCTTCATGAAAGGTGGTGACAAGGTGCTAAGAATAGAGAAGTAACTCCCATACCCAGAATAGCCGGTCAAAGGAGTTACTTATGACATTCTTATGACACCTATGACACACATCTCCACATAATCTAGCCTATCCTATGAATGTAGGAAAACTCCATGTATGCACAAATATATAATATTCCCTAATTAAATAATAGGGAAAAATAAAAGCCTACACTAACAGAATATAGACCACATATATATGATTTCATCACAAATACAAACAACATAGAAATAATTTTTACTTTCAAATAGGATACACTTATAGCATATGTGTATGTCTATGAGGCCTAACCTATGTAGCATTTTTTTTTAAATGATTCAATCTATAGACTACTCATAATAATAACCAAAGAAAAAAGTATAAACTTTAAACCTTATCTCCAGTAACCAACACAAACCACAAATCCCTTGAGCACACCATCAACACAAAGAAAAGAATTAATTTTAATAGGAATATGGATGAATATTCATTTTTTAAATTTTATGCACAACTTTGCATCAAGACAGTAACGACATAAAAATGTCATATGATAAAAAACATAAACACCAATGACAATACTACAATAACAATTCTTGTTGTAAATAAGCAAATAAAATACTAACCATGATGAAATGCATTATAAGTTGTGCAACATCCTAAAATATTGAAATAAAAATTGAATCCAACGTAGATCTTTTAGTGACCCTCCTTTGTTCACAATTCTTCAAAACTTTGTAAAATATGTTTATAAAAAAATTGAATCAATAATCAATGTAAGCATTTCAAAGACTTGTCCTTCATAACTCTTCAAAAATTCTTCAAATTTATAAGAATTTATTCCAATAAATGGCCCCTAATTTGTTAATCGATTTATTTGTATTTTTGTGAGATTTTACATATTGGGTTTTTTTTTTTTTAAACCTATTTTCTATTACATGAGCCAGATGGACATATAATAGTGTATTTTCCATTTAATAAGTTTTAAAAGAGATTTGAATTTATTTTTATTTTTGTGAAGAAAATTTGCCTTTACATATTGGATTATTTAGTGCATTTTTTCCTATTTTCTATTACATAAGATAAATGAAATTGTAATATTATACTTTCCATTTAATATGTTTCAAAGAAGATTACCAAACTAATGTGGGTTTATTAAGATTCTTATTGCAACTACCATTGGAATTTATTGTGTTGTTTTTCTTATCATCGTATGTGTGATTCTATGAATATGGTTCCCTTGGAGAGACTAATTTGAAAAATTGGATTCAATTGCAATACAAATGCTAGAAAGGCTAATGCTTTCTCTAGAACTAGAGTGTACACTTTATGTGTTTTCTATAATTGAATCTTAGAGTTAGATTATAATGAATTATACTGGAATGCACAAAATTTGATAGGGTCTATCATAACACATCTCTCCAATGAAAAATTATTCAAATTTTATTAATAAACCTTGTATGTTGCAAACAAGAATCGATGCCCATTTTTGAGGATCCACACAACTTTGATGGTAGACACAGAACATATTTTAATTATTATATATATACAATCAATAAGAAAATAAATGTACTTTTTTTGTGATTTTTTAAATCTTAACTTTTATAAAAAATCAAATTTTAAATCAAATTTTCTTGTTTTCTACATACATGAATTATAGGAAAAACATACTCAACATGGGTATCCAATGCAGGAGCAAACAACAAAGGAGGATGCCATTGAATAATAAATAAATAAACATTTAGATGTTAAATATTTATTTTTATATTTAGGGCTAGAGGTAAAAACAATAAACTAATAGGGGAAAAAATGTATTTTTTACATTTTAGGGATTGAGGGAAAAATAATAAACTAAGACGTGCATGTTAATGACCACATCTCTCACTCCAAACATAATGTAAAACAAATATAATCACATTGCCTATATGCAGTGGCTAAAAATACAAAAAAAACATAAAACACAAAGGTTTTTTTTTACTTTTGATAACCCAATAGAACTCAAGATAAAATAATGTATCAAAAAAAAGATCACACTCACAACAAAAAATTCACTATTTCCTTTTGAGATGCAGAAACACATAAAAATAACAAAAATCCCATCTAGAATTATCTACAAACAACAAATAGAATAGAGGCCTCTTCACTCAAACACACTAAATTTCATGATAATATTAGATGAAAATAAAACTGTGTTGATTACAGGGGACACACTATAAACTACATCCACAGAGAGAGGAAAACTAGGAATAGTAGCAAAGACTAGGGAAATCATTGTCTCCAATTAAAAATTCAATAAACAAATTCCACCAAGAAATGTAGGGCAAAGCCATTGAATATAATAAGGGCCTATTTTTCAAGGTAGGAGGAGCATTGAAGACTTAAGCATGAAATGCAAAGTGATGATACCGATTAACTACCCTACCCACTCATTAAAAAAATCATCTGAAAACTATAACCCTTGAGAAAAAAATATGCCATGTGATGCCTTTTCAATGGTTGTAAAAAAGGCATAATTTTAATTTAAAAATATTGCCTAGGCTAGTAAAATATAGGAAAATATTTAGACTAATTTCATAATAGATAAATAGGTATTTAAAAAATCCTAAAACATTTATTTTCACATAGATTATAAGACTAAAAAAAATCCATGTGGTGCAGTGCAATTGGTGGATGACGTAAAATTAATAGGTGGAGTGAAGACATCCATGAAGTTCATTAGGGTGACATTGATAAAAAAATAGACCTTGTGACTATATGACTTGGCAACAATGAAAGACTACAATGTATACCACTCCAATTGAGCACGATAAGAGTAAAAGGCAATGAGGTTTAAAATCTAATGGACCATATTTTATGAAATTTTACCACATGGTTGAAAGAGATGCAATGACAAAAAGGAAAAAGATACAAGTGAATATAAAAATAAATTAAAACCCCAACAAATTTGTGTAAGGCATGAGAAGGATTTTAAATTGTCCTTCAAACTACACACTACTCTTGCTTCTTCCCTAATATAAACTAGTATGCCTTACATTTCCCTTTCTTTGAACAGGCACCTATAACTTCTAGATTTAGGGGTGATATGGTTATGGTTACCTTATAGTTTTTTTTAATGGGCCTAAAACCCCTTTGCTTCACCCTGAGCTTCCCTACTTGATCAAATCCTTAAATTCTGGATAGCAGGTATTTTACTCTAGAAATGGCATGGTCAAACTAAGATATGAGTTTTACAAAGATCCAATGGTATTCAGTGACCTTTGTAACCTAAAACCTACCAATTTCCTCCTTCCCACTCACTAAACCACCTCAACTCTTTATGCACTCAAATTTCAATCTCACAAGGGTCTTGATTCTATCCTTCAAATGGCATTTTCCAATCATTTTGGTCTTAAATTCACAAATATCTTCATTGATCTTGTTCACTTGATCTCTTGGGGTCACCCAAGGATCCTAAATACAAAGTGTTAAAAAAATGGATTTTTCCCTTTTATTATTCTTGTAACTTTTCCCAATATTCACCTTCAATGTGTTGGCCACCCCCACAATGGTTTTTGAGCTTCCCATACTCAGGCGTTTAATGCTACCATCTTTGCATTAATTGATAGTGTGTCCCTATTGTTCATCATAATTATTTTACATTTTAAATTTTTTAGAGTGAAATTATTTTTTCCACGTGAATTTTTCCATTTTTCATTATTGGGTGTTGTGTTTCCTTTCCTCTTGTGTGCTTCATTGCCCTGTAATTCATTTTTTCAATACTTTGCACTACCCCACCTCATAATAAATTATTTGCTTGGTCCTTTAGTGCATAAATTCTCATGCCCAAGGTTTTTTGAACGGGTAATAATTTATATGATAATAATTTTGATAAAATTAATATCAAACTCATATATATATATATATATATATATATATATATATATATATATATATACCTTTGTAATGGTCACCAAGGTAAAAATTAACCTTCAACCTTCCTAGCATTGCTCACTCTTCAATTTGTCTATAATATAAAGTTTCCATTTAATTAGAGAGAGATTTTTAAAAAATACATGGTGACACTCACTTAAAAAAATAGACATCTATCATAAGGCTTCCAAAGTAATTCCCTTGTTCAACTCACTTGATAATTATTATGATACATGTGCATGTTATTACATCAATAGCATAAACTTATTACATGCAAAAGTTAATCTATGAAACACACAATGTAGAAAATAAATGGTATATTCCTTATTACAACATAGATCAATCATGTTAGGCATAATACCAATTGAACTGATTTCCATTGAAATTCCTAAGGATCATTTCACTATTTAACACATGCATCTCATACACATTAGACTCCATAATGTTATGAATGATCTAGAGTCCTAACCAGATGATTTGAAGCTTCCCTTAATGTTTCAAATACCTAGATTCATAGAGAATTATAGGGTCACACTCTAATATAAATTTTCCATTTATATATTGGTCATGCCATGACTTTTTTTAGGCCTTCTCTGTAGTCTAGCTCCATCAAGTAATGGCATGTCATTCATCTAACTTCATCAGGTCTTCTAATGGTGTGTCCAAAGACATGTTGTCATTGAGTCAACCTAATTGATAAATGCCTAGATAATGTATGATAAACTCCATGGGTATAATATCCTTAGTCCCAAACACCATTTGAAATGGTGTGGACTTGTTCAAATGTTTGTAAGTGCTCTGATAAGCCCATAAGACCACCAAGACCTAGTCATCCTAATTTTTCCACCTTACATGATATATCTTGGTGAGTTTATTCCCTAGTATCTTATTGAAATCCTCTTTAGTATCATTATCTTTTGGATGGTATGGTGTTGTCTTATCATGTGTAATAATTAATTTAGACAACAAAATGCACACAATTTCATTTATGAAAAATAAGTGCCCTGGTCATTGGTTAATCTTAGATGGAATCCATATTGAATAATTATGTTTTTCCAAATAAAGCTCAATTTTGTAGCTACAATATATTTTTTGGTTGATGTGTCTTTGGCCCACCTAGTGAAGTATTCAATTATAATGATAATGTAGCTCATGTTGGTCCTATGCAGAGTTGGGGAGATAAGGCCCAAAAATCATATGGCCCAATTTTCAAATGGTGATCACATAAAAATTAGAAACATGGGAATATTGTCCCTATGATTTATATTTAAGGTCTTTTCACACATCATGTTTGTGTGTGTACTCTTTCACATCGTTAAATAGGGTAGGCCACCAAAGCACTAATAGTAAAATCTTGTGGGTAATTACTTCAGCATAAAAATAACCACTAGTTATGCATGTATGCCCTTATTGAAAAAAAAACTCACATTAATTCTCTAAAATTCATTGGTGGAAAACTTCATTTTACCCCAACTTGTATAGTTCCCCATCAATAAGTTGATAGGAGGTGGTACAAATTGCTAGTTATTTCCTTTCCTTAGTGGAGTATTTTTTAGGTGTGATTTTGGAGGTGAGGAATGTAATAAAATCAACCAAGTATTATAGGACATGTTACACTTTATACAAAACCATAATCTAGTATATCATCTTCAATTGAGCATGTGTCCTCTCTAGTGTTAAGGCATGACAAGTGGTTCGGGCCTAAATTTTGCCTAACCAGCTTCATGACCATTGAAAATTGGAATTATTGAAATAAAACTAACCATACAAAAATGCACCCATGGAAGAGTGGTTTGTTCACCAATTAGTTCAAGGCCTCATGATTTGTGAAGAATATAAAATGAGTGGCCAACAAGTAATATCAAAACTTTTGGAGTGTGTAGATTGTTACAAGTAATTTGTGCTCAGTGTTAGTGTAGTTCTTCTTAGTGGGAATAATATTTCTTCTTGAAAATTAGATTGTATGGTTGACCTTGTTCTCACCCAAGTGGGCTATAATGGTGCCAATCGTTATGCCTAAAGTATCAACATGTACATGCAATATAGGGCTCAAGTCTAGAAAATTTAATATTGGCACGGTGGCTAATTTATTATTCAATGTCTCAAATTCCACTTTTTTCACCTCACCCCATATGTGTGGGTCATTCTTGTGCAATATCTCTTCCATTATCATGGTAATCTTGACATAGTATCGAATGAACTTATATTAATAGATAGTTTGACCTAATAACGTGTGCACTTTAGGTTATGTGGTGGGTACCTCTAACTGAAGAATGATTTTAATATTGGTAGGGTCACATGATAAGTGGTTTGGACCCAAATGTTGCCTACCCAAATTCATGACCATTAAAAAATGGAATTATTAAAATAATACTATCCATTAACAAATGCACCCATGGAGGATTATCTTGTTCACCAATTACTTTAAGGCCTCATGATCTGTGAGAACATAAAAGGAGTGCCCAATAAGTACTATCAAAACTTATGGAGTGTGTAGATCATCACAAGTGATTCATGCTCTGTAGTAGTATAGTTATGATCAGTGAGCCTAAGTTTTCTACTTGCAAATTAGATTGGATGGTTGACCTTGTTCTCACTTGAGTGGGCTAGAATGGTGCTAATAGTTATGCCTAAAGTGTTAACATGTACATAAAACATAGTGCTCAAGTCTAGAATATTTAATATTGGCACACTGGCCAATTTCTTCTTTGGTGTCTCAAAGGTCTCTTTTTTTACCTCACCCCATATGCATGGGTCATTCTTGTGCAAGAGCTCTTCCATTGGTGTATAAATCTTGACTTAGTTCCAAATGAACTCTTGGTAATAACTAGTTTGACCTAATAATTCAAGCACTTTGTGTTTTGTGGTGGGTGTCTCTAACTTAAGAATGATTGCAATATTTTTGGAGTATAAAATAAGGCCCTCCTTGTAAATCATGTGACTGATTAGTGTTCTAAAAGATGTCACAAATATACACTTATTTAGATTCAAGGATATCTAGAGATAGAAAGAGCACTCGAACATGAGTCTCAAGTTTTCATGGTGGTATTTATGAGCCCATAGATTATCCAATAATCTAGATATACTAGGAAAAATTGGTGAATAAAGTATTTTAAGTTTTTTATTATGATACATGAGAAGATAATAGGTGTATTATTCAGGATAAAAGGCATGACATTGTAAGTAAATGACCCCATTAAATTACAAAGGTAATTTTGGGTTTGTATTCTTCCCCTACATGCACTTGGTGATATCATGATAATCCATTAGTGAATATGTCAATATTCCAACATGCTACTCCCTCAAGGATTTCTTTAATGAAATGGGTAGGGAAAGGTTTGGTGATACACATAGCATTGAGGATCTGGTAGTTCACACATATGAAAATGCATCCATTTTTATTAATGCTAATGACTATGGGGATTAACCACTCAAACTCCTTAACTTCATAAATGACATTACTCATCAACATATTTTCAATATCTACCTTTACCTTGGCATGTAGGTTAGGGTCCATCCTATATAGTCAATTATTCATGGGCCTCACACCTTTAACCAAGTTGATCTTCATCTTTAATAATGAATGATGCACTCCCTTCATTTCCATGTAGAGTATGGGGAAGATATCTTAGAACTCATATAAAATCTATATGATATGTACCAATTATGCATCAAACTAGTAATCTCCATTAGTTGTAATCTTAGGTTCTTCCTCTAAGCTTATGTTTTCCTTGGTTATATTTAAGGGCTCATTATAGTATTGGTGTCACTCAACTTTAACATCAATTACTTCTCACTCTTCTTGATAATTTTGAATGTGTAAGTGGTTTGTCTCACCTTATGATACTCTTCCTTCACTTTGTGCACCAACTTTTGCTTTCTAGTTGTGAATAGCCAATTGTGTGCCATCTATACTACATTGCCATCTTCACCAAAGTCATTGTTTACTTCACAATTATTGAATAACTTAGGAAGGGTGAGCCCCTTCTCATTGAACACCTTCCTTACCCATTCTTCCATTATAGCTTTATCTTATAGGATGACATGATGAATGTATTATAGGAATTCTATTATTTCTAGGTTGGACGTGGAAAAGGAAAAAAGTGAGTGAACTTCTCTTTCAAGGTTTCCCAATTACTACTATTGCATCATGTCTCATTTACAATGTACCATTCATAGGCACAAGTTTTTAGGGTTTGGTATAAATCATGAACCCATAGCTCCACTAGGACATAAAGAGTGTGCCTTTTCCATTTGTCCTCACATTCATTAACATGCATCCATGGTTCTATGTCATCTTCATACATGGGAAAGTGCTTTTAGTCATTGTTATGCTTGAACCTTGAGCATATGGCACCCTTAAATTCTATCTAAGTTTAGATAACCCTACATGTGTGTGGCCTTCCAATGTGTTCTAATTTTATTCAAGGTATATACTAAGGCACCCACATGATTTACTTCCTTGGAGACACACATTTCAAGGTCATACATAAATGGGGTAGCACTTGTGTAATTATTGTATCTAGCCAATGCAACAATATTTCCATTATTCATGCATAGCACTTTCTTAACCTTAGATGGGGTGGGTGTATAAATCACCTAGATCTACTTTATATAACTAGACTTTATGTTAGTGTGTGAAACCTTTCATGTTCATAAATACTAGGGTCTAGATTTTAATATTCCACATTTATACCCTATTACCTCATAGGATTAAAATACCCATAATTCCTAGGCAATGGTCATGGTGTTATAAACTGATTGTGTTTCATCACAATGTAGGATGCCATCTATATTTGACTTTAGGTGTTTTGTTTCTTGTACAGAAATTGTGTAGATCTTAGCCTCTAAATCAACACTCTCAACATAGGGGGCCATTGATCATTCAACAATGGGATCATAACATGTTCTTTCCCATTCTCAATCTCATATATCACTTATTGAATCACATGTCTACATTATTAGTGCAGCACCATGTCCTACCAAGCAAGGTTGGGTAGTTATCTACTTTTGTGAGCTTGATCACCTCAAAGTTTACACAAAAATTTGTGCCCAATATATTAATGTTAGCATTGGGGAGGATTCCCATGGTTTTGTCTCTCATTTTTTCCATGAAAAAAACATGAGGTGATGGTAATAGGGAAGGCCTAACCATTTTATGCCAAACATCTCATGTGATAATGTTAACTTTAGTTTATATGTCCAGTAGAATTCACATACCAACCATCCATTGATATTTGCATCCACAAGTAGTTCCTAGTTGTATCCTACATTATGCACTATTCTTAACTTGTACCTTCACATTATATCTTGTGTTGATACATTGATGCATTACTTTCCCTTATAGTCATCCAAAATGTTATTTAACATAGGCACCATCCCCTTGATGTGAAGGAGGGCCAATACCTCTACAAGATCATCCTCCTACTTATTAACTTAATATTGGGACCTAAGCTCCTTCCTCAAATTTTCCTCCAAGTTGTGCACATATTTTAACTCACACTATATATTTTTAATAACACTCATGGCTTTATGCAAAATTTCCTTAGGGTATGCCACCTTTTCTTCATTTTTCCTTGGCTCATAACCTAGTCAATATTTATCAATGAAAGTGGTTGTTGGTTGCATAGTTTTGCCACTAAGAGATTTTACCTACACCTTGGGACTATTATTATTCTTATCTTGTGCCTATATGACCCATTGATCTAATTTTCATGTGCATCAGATTATTCATATGCCCTTCTCAAGCTTACCCTTATGTTTGAGATTTACATATATATCTAATCACTCTTCAAACTTGTGGTATCCATGGAAATATCCATGAGTAGGATGTGTGGGAAAATCATTTTAATAGTGATCTGGTGACCCACACTTATAACAAGTGTGTGGGGGAACCTTCCATCTTTGTGTCTTTTGTGGCCTTTACATTCTCGTTGTTGCACATATCCACCATATGTTTAATAAAAGGGGCGTATCATAGTCTAACTCTCACTTTGGAGTCTTTCCTCATCAATATCCATACACTTTTTAGTTTTTTGTGTAGGGGTGTCACAAATTTTTCAATAGATGGAAATTTTTTCTTGAGTTTTATGTTTTATAAGTAGAAAATTAAACATGTTGTGACCTTCTCCATGGATATTATAAGAAATAATAATGGCCCTTAAATATATTTTGGGGTATTTGTTCTTATTTTTCTATTCAACTTCATAATCTATGCACCACAATATGCCTCTAGTGTCATGGGCATTATTAGCTACCAACTTTTAAAGTTGGGAAGCCATTAAGGAAATTTATGCCTTCATGAATGGGTTGATTCTATAATATATGCCTCCAAAAACTTCAAGTCATAGTTTATATTATAAGGCTTCATGTGTCTTGGTGAATGTTTGTATCGACAAAGAATGTTGGAAGGGTGAAATAAACCCTCCAAACCACTGTGTGTTAAACTGGATGAAGCTCATAGGATATTTTGGACACTAGAGTTTTGAATCTATCATCATAAGCATAGATTCTCTTCATCAAGTCTTTATTTATTTATGTTAGTGTATCAATGCTCTACTACTAAAAATTTGGGATGCCAAATTTATTTAGGAAGTTTATCTTTAGGAGGTCACTGTCCACAATGACTTAATTTAGGTCAAGCTTTTGGTACTAGGTGTGAGCACGGTCTATCAAATTTATGTAAATTTGACTTCCCTTATACTCTAATAGAATAACTCCCTTGGTGTGTCATATTATCTCACTTTTCTACATGCTCTAAGGAATTATTCACTCCTTAATAGTGAATTAAAATTAGTTACATCTCATATCAAACCTAGGGAATAGGTACATTTGTCTCAGGCACTTATGGAACTTGTTATATTGATACTCCAACTTAGGGTGCACTTAAACTCTAAATTCTTGTATGGGTACCTCCCATTAATCATGATAGTGTCATGGATCCACCACCTACCACAATATGATATACTACATCTCCTATAGCCACTTAGAGGGCATGTTGGCCACCAATGGTCCTCTAAATCCTATCACTCCACTCTATATTATACATCTCATTTGAGGGAATGGACTAGTGTCATTCCCATAATTTTTGGGCCTAAATTTTACATAGGTATTAAAACCATTGATCTAATAATTTGGTATCAAATGATCTACTTTAGCACACTTATGTCTCCATCATGTGCCAGAAACACCCTTATGTTTAGGATATGGTCAACATTTTAGTATATTTCCTCTAGTTGTGGGAGAGGTACTTGAGAATGTGCTTTAGGCAGAGTGTAATTAGGAATCTCCATGGTATTCCCTCCTCATACATATTCTTATTTTATAATAACTTTAGCTTCTTCTTCTAAAGTGTGTTCTTGATCACTGGTGTGCATTTCTTCATCATTAGAGCACACATCCTTTGTGCAAGAGTAATCCACATTATATTCCCATTATTTATGGGTCCTCATAACATCTCCTAATTCAATCTCACTCCTATACCTAATCTCCTTCACATCTATCACTTTTTACCAAATCTCATCATATATGTGCCTTGAGAGCTCAATCTCAATTAGTTCTTCCATGTTGAAGATTCTCTTTCTATTATACCTTGAAAACACCATGCCTTCTTTACCTTATACCTTATGCACTACTCATGAATTTATAGTCTTATCCAACCATTATTAATTTATTTATATCATTTTCTACCATCATCTTCTTGATCTGCAATGGTACTTGCTCCATAAATGAGCCTCTAGGTTCATGGTAATACTGGTACTCGACCTCTTTCGAAAAAGGATACATGGATATATAAAATTATAGTATTTATCTATTCAACATGCCATGCCACCAAACATCAACATCTTTGGTCCATACTACATCCAATTTATTTAGTTGATTCATGCATTGTTCAATTCAAGGGTACTTCTAGTTATAGTTTATACTTTTGTTCATAACATATAGTACAAGCCATGTGTGTAGATGAATTGGTAGTTCACATAAAAACACCCCATAAATTAGGTCATTTAGGGTGTCCACCACCCATTTTCTTGGATTTTGACTACTATGGCTAGGATGGCTCACCAAAAACTTTTTTCTATCTTCTCTAGCCAACACTCAATGTTTTCCATAAATATATGGTACATCATCCTTAATCACCAATATAACAAAAGAATGATCGAGCCTCAGAAACAACACCAAAATTTTGGTTAATCTATGGTTCACATTCATGTTGGTGTTTTAATGCTTAACTATACAACCATCTACACTAGCACATCATGCAAGTTTCATTACGCCCTCACATGAAACATAGAGAGGGAAACTAGGAAAGATCAAGGTCAATTGGTAATGGTCCTATTTACTTAATGTGCATGACTTACACATATGATATTACTTGAAACCTTCTATAAACTATTATTATAAATGCATGGTATAGAGTATGTTATTATATGAATAAAATTAAAAATGCATCATTCAATCTAATTAAACCCTTCAATTAATATGAACAACATTCTATAGTCATAATGAATCTAGTAATAATAATATTACTAGCAACTCTATTCATTACTTAACACTCTATTAGCATAAAGGTTACAAGGAGTTTAGTTTAATTTAATCATATTGACTAAACATCTCTCTTCTATAACTCTAAAAATATTTTAGAAGTATCTCCTTACTCATTTGTTGAACTCATTTGTTCCTTCCCAGGTCTCTGCCTTTAATAGGTTTTTTGTAGGCTCATGTGAAACTTAGTGGTTCAAATACCACTAATTAGAAATTAATTTATTTTTCATCCACTTTGAATTTATTGCAGTGGTCTACTCTAAGTTAGCTACTACATCATCTTCCATACTTCCCAGTTATCTATAAAAATCAAGTCATCTATTTTAACTCTACCATCTATACTTTATGATCTTTGTTATGGTACCTAGATACATGTGGTATTTTTATGTCTCGATCTAATTATATTTTTTTATATTCACCTATAATTGGTTTTTTAGCTAGCAATTTTTTAGATATAAATATCCATTGGGCACGTATACATGGAGAGATTAGGTCTTCATTCACCACTCTCTACTCCTTATGATCATTGGCACTTGTCTTTGTCTTCATCTATCTTGTGCACATAAGGTTTTTTCTATACTTATCTAAATTCAATGGTCAACATCATCATGAATTATGTAAATCCAAATATGGATGGGAATGAACAATCCTTCATAGACATAGTATCATAATTATCAAAAATAGTGGCAATAGAAAAATCTAATAGAAACTAACTTTATAATATTGTCTATTGTAACCATAGGTAAAGGGTTAGAAAACACAATTTTAAGAAGTAATATGGCCACCAATATATTATACATAGGAATATTTTTTTAATATGGATGGTGAGGTAATGGTGGATCCCATAACACTCACTTCTCCCTGATGTTATAAATAGTTTAAAACCAAGTGACCTTGGGGACCTTAGTCACTTGACTAGAAACAATCCCAACATCTTGAATACTAGTGACGCTTGTATTAGGAAAAGACACATAATCATTTTTATGGTAATCAAAAGGGTCACTAGACACAAATGGAATATTTATAGATAACAAAATACTTGAAAAACTTGGTGGCATTTAAATGTCCAAATTCACAAGAACATGAGCCATAAATAAAGAATCAGTATATGCCATAAGAGTAGAAGTAAAAATTAATATTGATACCTAAGGTAATGTGGCCATGGGATTACTCATTGATGGTGATGTTGGAGGAAATGAATCCATAAATTTCTTGATTAAAATTGAGTAGGTCCCTTGAGATGCCTTCTTTTTTTAGCTATTGCACTATCTAAACCAAGTCTTACTATTTGTGTGTGGTATGATGGTTTATATATCATATTACCTCACATTTTATAATAAACTCTAAATCATTTTTTGGTTGAGATAATATTGGTCATCTTGGTGGGTTTGGTGATGATAGGTCAGGCTAATTTTTCATTGAATCCTCTCTAAATGATTAGTTACCTTCCCATTAAGATCCCAATATCTAATCAAGTCCTTTTCAAACTTATTGAATGTCTTCTTATGTACAATAAGTTACTATAATGAAGGCCATGTTTTATAATTTATTCTAATTTTTAGTTTTATTGGAGGCCACAATATTTTATTTATGATATTTAAGGTCCTCCAACTCCATGCACAAATTTATAGTCCATCCCTAAAGAGGCAAGTCTACCAAGTACACAATAACGTAGTTTATAAGGATCCATCATAACTCCTTTAATTTTGAAAATGATGAATGTGTCATAATACTTGTAAGCCTCAATTGAATTAATGGATTCCCTCATTTCCTCTTAAATTTGAGCCATTGTATGTTCATTAATTTTCATATATGTAGAGGGATATAAATGATCACATATTTTTTTCATGCACTCCTACTATATGTATACCCATAATTATTTATAAAACACATGAATTGGTGAACTAGAGGGATTATGCCATTTTTGGAAGTATACATGCTTAAATTTTACTATATCACAAATCATTCAATAATTAATATATCATATATAATATGTGACCTTACATAACTCCATTAAATTATTGTTTTAAATTAAAAGAGTTGATTTCACCCAATGCAGGTTTCTTGTCCTCTTTAATGATCATTGCAAGTATGGTACCCCATAAATTTTTGACATGATCAATATTGGAGGCACCATATACTTTTTGTGTCAATAACATCCTTAATCTCACTTCAGGTCTAAAGGTTATAATAGTATAACTATCCACATTATTTTTATCAACCTAATTGTCTATATCTATAGCCCAATCCTTTAAAAAATCCTTTGGTTCAGTGACCTTCATCCATTTGTTTGTAGCATCTTGATTATATGTGAAATCATGCGGAGTAATTTTATAATAACTATCAAAATT
Organism: Torreya grandis; assembly: GCA_037957365.1. Taxonomy (NCBI): domain Eukaryota; kingdom Viridiplantae; phylum Streptophyta; class Pinopsida; order Cupressales; family Taxaceae; genus Torreya; species Torreya grandis. The sequence goes on along the minus strand of JARHVA010000616.1, from coordinate 551,743 downwards.
TACCTTGGAAATGTAAGCCACTATATTTCCATTTTGTGGAGAACACAAGATATCAACCTATAGAAAACACCTAGTGAAAACATTATATAAACAGTCTTTGCATGATAAATCCTCAAGCTTTGCCACCATTTTATGAAGCGCTAAATTTTTAAGTAAGATAATTTAATTTTTTTTATTCTTCTTCTATTTGGGTAGTGTCTTCACCATCAAAAATACCCTCAGTACCTTTAATTTCACAAAGCATTACATTATAATTCTTTGGGTGGTCAATATGTGTAGCTAAAATCATGTCTCTAAATTATTGGGATAGCACCCCAAATAAGAAGGCAATGTATCTCGAATATTATGTTATATACCATATTTTTTGTTAAAAATTGAAGTAAGGCTAATTTTGTGGTCTTTTTATATTCTGAAGATTCTTGCTCAACTCAACTTTCTAAATTCACATTAATGTTCTATGTATTTCCTTCAACTTTCCCAATATTAAAAATAACCACTGTGAGTAAGGTTCATTAATGAATTTTATTTATTGTAATTTTTCACCTTATATATTTTTAAAATTTAAAAAATCAATATGTATCACATCCATTTCCTCTCCCAAAATTGTGTTGCTTTGAATTAATGGTGGGTGGTGCTATAAACATATAACAATTACTTGTCCAAATTGGATCATTGTAGATTTAGCTATGTAAATTTGTGGCTGCACTTTATACCTAAACATAATTATTTCCCACGTCTCTATCCCATGGTTTTGAGGTCATGGGGGCATGAAGTTTATTTTACATTCAAATCCTCCCTTTGGCCTCCATGGATTTGTTGAGTTCTTAATTTCCATTTATATTCACTTGTGTTCAGTTCCTTTCGATCTTTACATCTACTATGGCCATGCATTAAAATCTCATTAATATTTTCCATTATAATTCAAACCTCCTTTCCTTTTACTTTTATTTTGTCCACTTGAAATGGTTCACATGATAATCTATCATTGTCCTAAGGTCACAAAGTCACAAGGTCTCTTTTGTTCTCTATTTGGCCTCAATGAACTTTGTGGATCCATTTAATTCTCAATTCCACTTTATATTTGCATGCATCCACTTTTATCTACACATAATACACTAAAAATATTGTGGTCCCATCTTTTAAAGGAATCCAATAATGTGCGCAAATATTTAAAGTGCTTTAGTGAATTATAAAATAAAATAAAACATGTGGCAATAAAACAAATTCCTGGAACCAAGAAGTCTTACAAATTAATATCATAATTCAATTAAAACCTAAACAAAGCTCCATCTATGTGTTAACACATAAATTTTGATCTATACACCAGTTGACATTGCCTAATATAAGAATCCTTAGAGGCATGGTATGAGATGTGAACCTTAACCTTAGGGTTTAGTGGCTACCAATACATTTAATTATTTTATGAGGGTACATGTGTGACTTATTTAGTGATAATTGATTTAATCAAAACCTAAAGTGGGTAATGATGTAAATTTATCTCTCAATGTATTGTTAAAATCCTTATAAAATTGGTTTGAATGAAATAATTTTTTATTTTTCCTTTTCTTTTTCCTAATTTGGTTCATCTAATAATCATGACCTTCTATAATGAGATAAAAGATGAATTTTTAAAATGAAATATTTGTCTCAATTTAAAAAATAAGGTCCCCTATTTCGTGGAGAAATACTCTTCAGTCAAATAATTCCCCACAGTTTTTAGATCAATTCATGGAATTTTGATAAAATTTTCACATTACAGAAGCATCTAGGTTTTGATAAACCTTATATTAATTCTTAAACTAAACTAGTTCTAAGTTTTAAATTCATTTAGACCTCAGAAGCCCAAGTTATATCAAAAATACAATAAATAGTGTTTTTCCTTTTGAAGGGTAAAACATTAAATTTTGATCTAAAATTTTATAGGTTTATGTATATATGTATCACCATGATACATATTTTAAAATGAGGTAATAATAATTAAAAGTGATCAAATTATGTACTAACTTAAGTTAACAAGAAATCTCACATCAAGTTTCAAAGTAAACTAATTTTACTTTATTGCTTTTGTACCTTTTGTCATATTTTTAGTGGATAGGTGATGCCAGTTCATAGTGGCCTTATTGGTGTCTCCATATGAAAATAAAATAAATTTTATATTACAAACAATAATTGATCATGTTATTCTCATGTTTTAGTATAAATAATTAATTAATCTAAATGGAAAATGAAAGCTCACAAACTATCATTCTCATGAATATTGTAGGTTTATTAGCCAAATGAAAGGCCATGACCAACCATTTATATAGATCATTATGTGACTTAAAATAATTTTTTAAATTTCCAATGACTCAAATTACACCTAATGATAGGTTGATTATCAGACATACATATAAAACCCTTTCCTACCTTTTCATAGGAATGCCTAGTAGAAGCAAAATAGAAACTTGGCCAAGATTAAAAGTTTGTCCATCTTAAATAACAGGATCAAAATGTCTCCCATTGGAAAATATTACATGCCCCTGAGGAAATATAATCATGAATTAGGATACTATAAAATGTTCCTAGAATAGTCATATATTTCAACTTATTTCCTAAATCTAATGATTATTCATCCTACAGTGATGAATTTATGTTGATATGTTTCTCTTTATTTAGTGCCTCTTGTGCTTTGATCAATAGCATGTTCATTTAATTTATAACATTTTTTAAACTAAAAAGTGGTTAAATTTAGCATTTTTAACCTTGTTTAAGTTAAATAAGTAGATATATATATATATATATATATATATATATATATATATATATATATCGATCCTTAGGGTTTATATGATATATTTGAGTGTGAAATCATACTATTCATTATTTGTATGATTAGAAATGTATAATATGTATTATCAATAGAAAGTACTTTCAATCAAAAATTCAAAACATTTAAGTTCCTTTGTTGATTTGTATCTAAATTTGATAAGAATTTGATGCAATCATTTTTTCATTTATAAATAATTAAGCACCCTTACCAATGGTGGTTACTCAAATATCCAAAAAAATTACTTAGGAATCAAAATTAAAAGTAACTTGCATTTTCCTCATTGCAATATATGTAAAGTGAAAAACGTATACCTTACTCCATGTATATTCTTATTCTACCACACATTAAGATTAAAACTTTGGATTTAAAAGAGCCTAAATAATTTTTTTATATAGGAAATGAATGCATATTAGTCAACACTTGACATGATTCCCTTTGTGATGTTTTATTCTTGGCCAGAAACCAAAACAGATGAAAACTAATTTACCCCATTAAAAGAGTAAAAATGTTTCAACAATTTCCTTTATGAAATTTTTTCCATCTAAAGTTTTAATCAAAACTATAGGTTGGACTAACTATTCAAAATAGAGAACCTAAGATATATTGTATTTCTATTACAATGGCATGCTAGATCTAGAATATAAGAAGAGCCCTTCTTATAATGATATGATCACCACATAACAACAAAAAACCTTGAATATACATAAGAGAATTATTATAATTCAATTCAACCTCTTGAACCACTCAAACCTTCTATTTCAAGTATGTTTGCATTACTTGGAGACAAGAGATAATTTGCTAATTCTACAACTTGCAATGATTGTACACTAAAGATATATAGCAAGGAAAAACTAAAAATCACCTAAGTAACATTTTGTTGTCAAGGGTGTTGTCCATAATCATAGAATGGGTAGCATTTGAACCATAATGTTCTAATTCCAATTAAATATAAATAATTTTATGCTTTCTAGTTTTGATAAAAATTCCAATGAATTAAATTATAACAAAAGAGAATTTTTTTATCAAGTGTGCAAATCTACACATACATCTATATCATCAAATAAAAATTGGAAACCTTAAAAATAAAATAATTATTTTGTCATCCCTTGCTAAATTAATCTCATAGAAATGAAAATTATTCCATTAATTGAGAAAAAAAATTGACTTCATTACATTTATGTCAATTTTTTGATACATTTTCAAATTTGATTGAATAGAGATGGGAAGGTGTATCTATCTTACTACATAAAATAGGCATTTATACATAAAAAAATACTTTCATTAATTATAATATTCTAGACCATAAAAAATAATTTAAAACTACCTTTGATCTTGATCTTAAATCAAATAGTATAATTTTTATAACAGTTACATACACCGAGCATAGGCTTATAAAAAAAGCAATTGACAAAGTTTTAATTTTATCTGATTAAAGTATACTTTATTAAAAAGGAGTGGCATATTTAGTGTTAACCTCTAAGGCATCAAAAATAAGGGACCTAAGATATTATTGCATATATATATATATATATATATATATATATATATATATATATATATATATATATATATATATATATATATATATATATATATATATATATATATAATAGAGAGCTTTCAAAGGGCCAGTTTCAAATAGTAGTAAAACAAAAAAGATCTAGTAACTAAAACAAGATACAAAGACTATAAATATTTAGACAAAATATTCTAATATTTATTGATGGAAAATAAATTAAAAACATCCTAAAAAAGTAACCAGTGTGCTAAAGTTATAATTTGAACAAGAATGTGTGAATATTGTGATAGATTATTTATTGTTTTACTTATGAACATACCTAGTTAAAAAATGCAACTACTCTTTCTTGATAGACATAATGTTGTTGTTCATTTTTAGTTTAAATTTTCTATATATCTATAAATGGTGTAGTGAGATCCTAGTCACATAAATTTATTATTTGATGGAATATTATTTTAGTTAAGTTTCAAAATCTATCTTCAAGGAGGTTTTTGTGCAATGTGCGATCAATTTTTCAATTTTATATATGTATAGTACATTGTAATTCATTTTGATCTAAGTATGATGTGGTTTTTTGACAATTTGTGTAGTGTATATAACCATCACTTGGAGGAGCATTAGTGAAAATCAATTAACCACAACCATAACATAATGGTTCAAAGGGAGATGCATTAACATTTTTTATTTTTAATAATCTTTTGACCTCGGAAAAAATGTTGTTGTGTCACACTAATAAATCATATGGTGAAACTGGTTGAAACAAAAATTGTATGTTGACTAGTGTATATTGAATAAATACTTGTCTCAATATTTTATTGTGTTAATCTTTGTAAATGTGCCTTTGTGAACTTTTCATTCAATGCATCAAATAAAGTAGACTAACTTATTTGAAGTGAACAAGAGCCTTTGGCCCCACTTATAACAACATTTTTTATAAGAATTATTAGTGTCTCTAATGATGTCAATATTTTATGCAGGTTGAGGTAAAGTTCCTTGTAGTTTTTATTGATATTAATTTAGAAAACAATTAATGAATGTTAATGTTTTGCAAAAAATATATTATACAAGTGTACATGTTTAAGAAAATAAAAGAACGTTAAAAATGACAAAGAGAAAGAAAAAGGAAATGGATATTTAGGTAAAAATGCTTACTATGGCCATGTCATTTGTTGATGCACCAACCTTTAAATGAATTTTACATTGATTATTTTTTATGGTAACCAATAATAATGGCTTCAAATGAGCCTATTGAAAATGTATCATGTGCTTCTACAAGTTCATGTATTCTAGTGTCTGGAGTAAGCTTACACTTTTTTGCAAACTATTGTGACATTTTTTATGGTGTTGCTTGTATTTAATGTAAAGTAGTAGTTAGCATGACCTATTTCATATTTAATTTTGTTTTTATTTTAAACTCTATGATGTAAACACTGCTCACAACTAAGAGCTATAGTAAAAAAATATATCAATTTGTTGATGTTTATGGTTTTTGTCATTTGACCATTATTGTCTACAAGATATGCAAGCATTATCTCTAATTTTTTGGTGAAATTGAATTTTTTATGCAAACAAAGCCATAAATGACTAGTGCATCCCCTTCAAAAATAATTCCAAATCATTTTGTAGAGAGATCAAGTATTGAAGTTTGGATATATTTCTCTGTGTTGGAGTTACAAGCATAATTTGAAAACTTTAACTTTAGTAAAAATAATTATATGATGATATGTGGTGCAATGCAATTATTGAGGTATAAAAAATTGGGTTTTATTTATAGGCTTTGAAAAATAAAAAGGTTTAAGCTAAATTTTCTCCTATTAAACAAAACACAGCATGAGTAGAATAGTACCATTTTGATAATGGTAGCTTTTGTTTATATTTTTTGCTTATTGAATTTCTTTGAGTATAAGTTTTACTAAAAAAAAAATTGACATATACATTATCAAAAATTAGTTGAGAGAATGAGGTATGTGGTAAAAATAATTGTGCATGGATAATTTTTAGGTTAGATGTCTTAGTTCAATGTTACATTACACAATATCAAATTTTTTGATGTTATATAGTATTATGAGGTATAAAGTAAAAAAATAAAATTTAAAAAATGTTTAGTGTGCCAAGAAAAAATGAATATAATGCATTAGCATTTTGGTTATTGTTGCCCACTTTTACGAACATCATGGTCAATAGGTTTATCTGAATCCAAATTGAGTTTTTTGTAATCATTGTGACAATCACATCACCTCAATGTTTTGTTAAAAACATAAATGAGTTGCCAATAGAAATATGATGTAAATCACCATTGTTTTCTTAGACTTATACATTTCATCCATCATATGTTGCAAAAAAACTACATTTTAAGAATGATATAAATAAACGTCATTGCATAGCATAAGAAAATATTTAAAATATACAAGAAACATAATGTTAATCACACTTACACAATGCTAGTCACACTTACAATGATAGAGAGGAGACCCCAAGCCACAGATAAACCTTTGAATTCATAATATGTATGAATTTTTTGTTGCATTCATATTGCTGGGTGAATATTTTGTCATCAACTAACTGATGACAAAATGGGTATATCAACCACAGCACAAGGAGATTTATGCTACAAAAAGTGTAGGTTTACCACATCTTAACGAGATAAATCTCTCCTCTCATCAAGGGGAGGTTCCCTATGAATATTTATATGCTATATAGATATATATATATATATATATATATATATATAAGCAAAAAAAATACTCAATGTAGTATTACACCATCCATCTCTCTTTTTTCAGAGATGATGTCTAAGAAGCAAGAGAGAGAAATCCTAGTCGATGGCTAAGAACATTCCTCTTCTTTCAGGAATGGCATCTAGCATAGAGCAGAAAATCCCCTGAAGTAGGTAACAAAGTCTACAAGGAAACCTACGTAAGCACAAAGTCTTCCATCATCTCCTTCGCTGATTTAAAACACGCGTAACAGTAAAGTGAAACAAAGCACAAAGTATTCGCCTAAAACTACAAAAGATAAAAGGATCACCAAGATAAAAGTATCTCAAAGTCTTTCTTTTACCTTTTAGAAACATCTAAAGATAATTTCAACACACACACTTTGCTTATTAAATCAAACAGATAAGAGGTTATCAAGAAAGAGGACATAAGAACTATTTTCTAAATAACACAAATTACTTCAACACAAAGTCTGAAATAAACCTGTTTCTCATTCATTTGATAAAATATGATTTATAAGTTGAGCACAAAGTCTCAAGAAGTGTCTCAATTTCAGCAGAGTTTTTGCTCTCAATTATCCAGAGATACTTTTATAAAAGAGGTTCCCTCTATATATAGGGAGAAACTTTCAAAATTAAAAAAGATTAAAATATTAAAATATCTGGTCGAAGATGAGTCATCTTTGACTTTGAGATATTTTTCTAGATTTTTTACATGTAATTACATATTACAAAATTGCATGCACTTTTACAAGACAAAAGTGCATGAGACGAGAGGAAGAAGAGAGAAAGGGGAAATGGTTTAGCTCTTTCCACCAGATTTCTTCAGATGAGCATCATACATGGTAATAGATGCCTAGATTCCTATACTATCTGGTGTAATGGTGTTCTTGAATATCACTATGGCCCTGATTGTAGCATCCTTCAATGTTGTGATTGCCTTGGCATGACTAGTTAATCTAGTTCTTAGGTTATCTAGAGTTAACTGAGTATCCAAGATGTTATCCATAGAAGTCATTGAGAACGCTTTCTCTTTGAAATCCCTCTGACCATACCTTTGAATTTTTTAATCATCTCTTCAGTCGAGAGAAACTGATTATCTCTGGAGGTGAGGTTCTAAGGTAATTCTTCCAATCTATTCAACAAGCCTGTATCACTTTTCTCGCTAGCATCCTTGGAAGACTTTAGATCTTTGATCAGCTCCTTGAGTACCTGAATCCTGTATATTAGTGATTCCTTGATCTCAACATAGGAATATTTGCTGGCAATGACACCGATGGATATTAAGGTGCATTTCTTTAGATCCTTCATCTATGTTCACTTACTAAGATATTTATCTGTACTGTCAATATCTTGAGAAATAAGAGAGATGAGGTCCTCTAAATCTGTCCTCACCTTCTTCATCTTGTTTGTCTTCTTAGCACCTCTATAAGCAAGAAAATTCCTTGAGTGTGCATCTTCTCAATATAATCCTCTAGCACTTTCCATTTCATATAGGTTTTCTCTGCTTTCTGAATAACAGGGTCGTCTATGGAAAAGGCTTGTGGGGCTGCTACTTCAGGGGCAAGGGTGAATTTCCTAACTACTACAGTCAATTGCTCTACCTTTACCTTATAGTAATATTTCATCTCCTTTTCCCTATCAATTTTTTGGACCGTGATGTCCATTGCACACAGTAGATCACTCTTCGCACCTTCGTGAGTAACTTTCCCTAGCTCAACATAAGAAATGGAATAACTGCTCATGTCAAAACCCTCAAGGGTTGCATCCTAAAGAGGTTTAGCTATCTCCAAAAAATTTTGCCCCTTTTCCTTAGCCAATTTTGAAAGGATCCTTGGTCTCTTAGGAGCCTTAGCTTTCACTGGCACTATCTTGCCAAAATTGAAGTCATCTACAGAGATAGCTAGCTTCTTCCTTTTGGGTGTGAAAGCTGACAACCAAGGGGGGAGAGAAGAAGTACTTACTGTGGCAATGGTTCTAGCAACTAGTGTCACTGGGGTAATTTTTGCACTGCAAGTGGAAATAGCGGGTGCAGTGAGAGTAACCGATGAAACCGTATCGACCGCTGACTGGTCAATGGCAGAGCTTTCTCCTATGTTGAAAGAAGGAGAAGAGAGACTAGGGATGGAACCTGATGAGCGAATGACATCTCTAAAAGTGCATTGAGGATCACCAAACATGAATCTGGAAGGAGAGGTGGTTCCAAAAGAAGGAACACTGATGGGAGAAAGAGGTGAAGGAGATGCCATAGGAGATTGAGGTGGTGAAGAAGAAATGCCTGTAAGTGGATGTGCCCCTTCTTGGGAAGATAGAGGCTCAGTTCTCCACTACTCTAAAGGCCTGTCATCTATCTCCATCTACTAAGCTACCTGTTCCTAGGTGCTTTGTTCTCTAACCCCTTTTGCCATTGATTCTAGCCCCTCAACAACCTTCGATTTCTTGGACACAAAGATGATTTTAGGCTTGTGAGGCCTACACAGAGAAGGAACATCACCTTTATTTTTAGTCCTATTCTCTACCTTCTTCTTTGTTTCTACTTGGAATTCAGCCTCTGATCCTATAATGAACTCCTTCAATGGGATCCCTTTGGTTGCTAACCAATCACTGGTGTTAGCTAATATTGGTTCGAATCTCTTCCTCAAAGAAGTCAATTCTTTTTTAGACCACTGAATTGGAGCAAGAGGAGAGCCAGCAACCTTCTCAGCTAGGTATCTACTGTTGATAATGTTCTTATCATCAATAAAATTAGAGGGAATATCTGCAAGCCCTAGATATTTGATCTGCTCCAGAGTTAGCCTGTTGTAGTCTATTCTCCTGATTTCTTCAGCTATTCTCAATTCTACCCAGATGTCTTCAATCATAGGCTCATGAAACTGAGTCTTCCTTTTGATCATATATTTGACACCCCTGTAGTCAAAATTGTCCCTTCTCTTGAACTATTTCATGGTAACCAGTTCTATTTTTGTCTCCATGACCTTTGCTTTCGCTGTAGTCAAAACTGAGTATCTGCCAATTTCAACTGGGAACCTGAACCCTGGCTTTTCAGTTCCATTTGCCTAGTGTGTATGACAACTATTTGTCTACACAGCTCCATCAAGACTAACTTGTTAGAAGGAAATCTAGGGAGCATATGGGGATAGCCTTGAAAAAAACCAACCCATAGATAGCAAAAAGAGGGAAATTGTAGAAACATACAGCCAAAGTCATTGATGATCATCCAGGCTTCATCAAACACTCTTTTTTGTTCAAGCTGAGGGTCAAAAGGCACAACAATACCATGAAGAAGGCATCATTTACCCTCCTAAAATGATGGATCGATCCTTGCAGTGTTAACTGAGGGTAATATGAGTAGACTGGAGTGGTTCACCTGTCTCCTTTAGTTGTCAAACCTAGAAAGGTTTGCATTGAAGCTACTATATACAACAAGTACGAAGTCATATAGAACTTTGAGGTAGTAGATACCTTGGTCAATTGCTCATGAAGAGCGTTGTTGATCTGCTCACCCCAAAAGATGACTTGCTTCTCTTGTAGGATTATCTTGATGAAGGGATACATCCATTCATGGAACTGTGAAGAAGATGGTAAACCTCATACTCTGTTGAGAAGAGTAATCAAGTCACCAACTTCTTTTATGAAATCACGCCTCAAAAAATTTTGTGGCCATCTAGATAAATTGGTCCTGGGGGTCTTAAGCCACCTGTTATTCATCATCTTCTTTGCCCTCTTGGAATTCTTGTCATACTCATTCTATGCCTCAACAAAGTCGATTCTCAGCACTTCAGTAACAAGAGGGCACATGAAGACTTTATCAATAAATTTAGGATCCATCCAAATTATTGTGTTACCACTAGCGTCTGACACTGACTTGGTCTCTCTATTATAGAACTAGGTGCACTGGAGGATGACTCCTATATGATGTGCCACTACTGGGAAAGAGGCAACTAGATGGATGTTGCTTTCAATTATCCTTTTCATCTCAGAGCTCAGATTCATCACCTTGGTTCTGGTTATAAATTCGGCCATATCCACGTGGTTGATCTCTGTGTCTCTAATGTTGTCGACATTAGAAGTAACCGAGGTGATTGAGAAAATGCCTTGGTATTGGTATTTCATGGCCTTTGACTTCTTTGGAGAAATTTCAGTCATTAGAAATGGTCTTGATTGAGTGGGTGTCGATGAATGAAAATCCTCAGGGGGTACTACAATGATAATTATGATCGTGCAATTAAGGGAAACTGGGCAAATTGGGGAATTTGCACGTTGGTTGATCATGACCAAAGAAGGGCACTTGATAGGGCTGGGTCAAAAAATTAGAGAGAAAAATGGGGAGGAGCAAAAAAATGAAAAGGATGAAAATCTCTCTAGAATTAGAGAAATTGGAGGAAAAATGCAAAAGCGACAAAATTTGTCACCCTGGCATGTAAAACGTCTTGCATGTATGGGTGGAAAATTTCACTGCCTGTACATGCAAAAGAAAAAAAAGAAAGGTATGGGTGGCAAAATTTGTAGCCCGTGCATAGAGGTGTAACAGCCGCAAAATTTACCGCTGCTACATGAAAAGATGTATCGGTGGCCAAATTCACCATCTATACATTTCGGTCTGACAGACCTACATCGACAGTGAATTTTTCCACCAATACAAGTCTAACTTGGGGAGCTGCACGGTAAGGGTGGCAATTTTTCTACCTTCTATGGGTAAGATTCTAGGAAAAGAAGGGAGGGTGGTGAATTCTGCCACCCGAGTATGGGGAAGGAAGAATGGTCGACACAGAGGGAGGGAAAGAGCTCAACAGGAAGAGAAAAGGAAAGAGGGAAAGAAATAAACAAGAAATACACAAACCCCAACAAAAATAATAACTAAAAGAAAAGAACAAAATCAAGAAAATAATGAAAAAAATGAAGTGCAAAAAAAAACCTACCTAGAAAATAATGTGCGTTGTGAGCTCAAATCTATCGAAATGCACTTTTCTCGCTTGCTAGATCGTCTAAAGGTAGAAGGCAAGAGGAGGAGAGGAAGGAATGAATCGAAATGGGGTGAAAATCAAATTAAATGGAGTAAAAATTGACCCCAACCACTCGATGCATGTAGCCATAAATATCATGCACAAAAATTGAGGCAGTGCAGGGGCAGCAAAATTTGCCACCCTTGCACTAGAAAATGAAGGGACATGAAGGGGTGGAAAAATTTGCCACTCCTGCATGTAGAGGAAAAATGTAGGGGTGGAAAAATTTGCCACTCCTACATGTAGGAAGTAGAAGAAAAAATGCACTGATGGCAAAAATTGTCACCCGTGCACGAAAATAGAAGAAAAAGGCTAACTCTAAAAAAAGATAAATTAGGCCAACTGGTCGCGTCGAGACCATAACAAATTTCACATTTTAGATAAAATGTAACGAAAGACATTATGAACTTTAGATGATGTCAGTTGAGTAGGCACGAGAATGAGAAAAACTCATCTCAAAAATGGACTTAGAGAGACAAAAGATGAAATGGACAAGTTTTACAGGGGGTTGTTCCAAAAATGAGTTGAGCTAATTTTGGAAACAATAGTTGGCTCCTATTGAGGAACTTTCGTTGATCAAATTGATCAATGAGAGTAGAAATCAGTCTTTAAATGCCTTCATCCAAGCCATTGGGCTATGGATTCAAGCTAAAAATGAAAGAAAACAAACAAAACGTAAAAACTATACAAATATACAAGTGGGTCCATCTAAACTTCAAGGATTGAAAAGCTTCAGATGCTGCCCACTGTGGGGTAGTGCAAACGGTGTTCCATCCTGATACTCCAGCAAGAAGCTATTATCACCACAGAGTTGTCAAATGGTAAACGGCCCTCTCCATAAAGAGTCAAATTTGTCGTGCATTCCCTTCGGTTCTCTCCTCTTGTCCCATAAAAAGACTTGATCTCTGATTTGAAAATCACAGACTTTAGCCTTTTTGTCAAAAAAAATTCACCTAATTTTGATGCACCATAATCCGGTCCACCACCATGGTTCATTGCTCATTTAGTTTAGTCAAACACATGATTATTTTATCGATCAAACTTTTGAAGGTTGAATCTTCGATTGCTTTGGCTAACCTGAGCACTGGTAGTTCTAGAGTGATGGATATCTCCGCATTCAAGCCATACAGAAGTTGGAAAGGTGGCATACCTATGGCCCTCTTGGGTGTAATCCTATCCACCCATAAAGCATCAAACAGTGCTTTGTGCCAAGTTCTCTTATTGTCATCTAACAATTTTTTGATAATAGTGACCAAGTTCTTATTGCTCGATTCTACTTAGCCATTTTCTTGTGAGAAATAATCTGAAGTATGGGACAGGGTAATCTCATAATAAAAGTAGAACTGAGTAATTTCATGTGAAGAAAAATATGCCACATTATCTGTTACAATTTTGAGTGGGACCCCAAATTGAGAAATGATATTTTTCTTTAAAAAATTGCACACCACTTCAGACATAGTGTGTTTGGTTGGAATGGCCTCCACCCATTTGGTAAAGTAATCAGTTGTCATGAGGACATAATCATGTGTGGCACTCGAAGATGGGTTAACTATGCTAATAAAGTCAATACCCCACTACTGAAAAAGCTCTTCGATTATTATTGGCTTGAGAGGCAATGTAGTCAATTTAGGCTTTTCGATGAACTGTTGACACAATTCGCATCTACACACCCATTTGTAGGCATCTTGAAATAGCATAGGCCAATAGTACCTTACTCACAAAATCTTGTGCACTGTCATTGGTGCAAAAAAATGTCCTCCATAGGTCAAATTGTGGAAAAAATCCAAGAGTTTATCTTGTTGTAACTTATCGACACACCAAAGAAATGCCCTGTCTAGGTTCCTTTTGTATAGACCATTATCCTACAAAACATAGCTAGCAGCCTTTAGTTTAACATTCTGCTTTTCCTTATAGGAGAGATGAGTGGGACACTCACCATAGGTCAAAAAATGGGTAATGTCAGAATACCACTCATCAGTAGTGGCAACAAAGAGGCCTATGGGTATGCCTTCGATCTCTATTTCTTCATTTTTTGCTCCCTCAAGAATGTTGTTGGCAATCAACTGACAAAGACCCTTTCCTCGCATGAGTTTGGTAGGTTTGATGTCTAAATCAAACTCCTAAATCTTGGTGATCCAATTACCCCTCTTCGTATTAAACTCCTGTTGAGTCAAAATAAACTTCACTATTGTATCAGGGACCAGAACCTCAGTGTGTGAGTTCAGAATATAAAACCTGAAATGTTTGACTACTTTGACCACTGCATACGCATGCTTCTCCATGTTGGAATATTTCAGCTCATGAGCCTTAAGTGGATAACTCATGAAGTAAATAAGAGATTCTATGCCTTTTTGGTTATGTTGAACTAAAATAGCTGAGAGTGTATGTTCAAAAGCATAACTGTATATTTTGAAGTTTTTGGTGTAGTCTGAATAAACTAAAATTAGTGTGTGAGCTATTGCTTCTTTGATGTCTTTGAATGCTGATGTGTCTTCTATAGTCCACTTGAAGGTAGCGTTACCTTTCATCATATTGATGATGTGGTGATTTTTCTCAGTGAACTCAAGGATGAACCTTTGAAGAAAATTCACCTTTTCAAAGAAAGAGTGAACCGCAGTTTTACTGGTAGGCAAAGTAAGTTCTTGGATGAACTTGACTCTTTCTAAGTCAATTTTAATACCTTCTTGGGACACAATGTGTCTGAGAAGTTTCCCTTTAGTCACCCCAAAGATAATTTTTTTGGGATTTAGAGAAATAGCATTCTGACGACAGTATTCCAATATTCTTTATAAATGGTGGACATGGTCAGAATGATGCTTTTAAAATACCATCAAATCATCTAAGTATACTATAATGAACTTACTTATTTCATCTTTGAAATTGAGGTCCATCACTCTTTGAAATGTGGCACCTACATTTATCAGACTGAAAGGCATTCTTCGATAGGCGAAGGTGCCTCAAGGTGTGGTGAAAGCAATCTTATGTTGATCTGCTTTTCCAACTTCAACCTGATTGTATTCTGAGAAACTGTCCAGCATTGATAACATCTCTAAACTTGTTACCATCTACAAAACTTGATCCATGATAGGGAGAGGGTAGTTATCTTTTAAAGATAACTGATTCAAGTTCCTGAAATCCATGTAGATTCAAATTTCACCATTCTTCTTTCTGACAGGCACTATGTTGGTAATCCATGTGGAGTGATGGATTGGGAAAATTATCTAGGCATCAAGCATTTTTTGTATCTCAACTAAAATGGCACCTGAGATTTTTGGATTATATTCCCTAGACTTTTGCTTATAAGGCACAGAGTTTGCCTTAAGAGGAATGTCATGGCTGAATGTCATCAGGCCTGAGTGATTTCAGGTTGTCATAGGAATAAGCTAAGACATCTATATATTGGCAGAGTAGATTATCAAGCTTGAATCTCTCCTTGGGAGTACAACATTTCCTTATGTTCACCATCTTAGGATCTCCCTTGGTTCCCATGTTTACTTGATCAAAATCTTGGGAGGAGTTTGAATCTGTTTGTTGTTGTTTGATGAACCTGTCATGGTTATCAAATGATTTCTCTAGAGAAATGAGGCCTTTGGGAATCTTATTCCCTTTAAGCTGTAGGAAATCCTCACCTATGTTTGTGTTTAATTCAAAAGTTGTCTCACATTCTCAAAGTTCACTACCTTTAAAATGCAGTTGTTCAAAGTTGTCCTTTTGCTCCAAAAAGGCAATGATTTGATCATCATTATTGAATACTTTCCAATGGCCAGCATTATCAGGTACACTTGGCCAAAAGACTAGTTTAATAGTGTACTTATCTCATTTAAAATCTAGGTGGAGAACCAAGAGAGTAACATAAATAGCCAATGCATCTGCCCGGTCATTGAATTCTCTTGGAATGGCAGAGATGCTGAAAACGTCAAAATTTTAAATTTGGTCCTAGACAAGATTGCGATTGTGGTGCAATATTTCATTCTTGGTTTGATAGAGGTTTCTTACCTGGAAAACCACCAATTTGGCATCCCTTTTAGCATGGAGTAGTTTAATGTCTTTTTCTCTAGCAGCCTGTAATCTAAGTAATAGGGATTCATACTCAGCTATGTTGTTGGTGTTGTTGAAATGTAACTTGTAGGATAAAGGAACAATATCTTTTTAAGGAGATACCAACACAACTCTAGCTCTTAAACTGGTAGAAGAGCAGCTACCATCAAATTCTAAGATCTATACCTCATTAGACACCATTTTTATTTTGAAAACTTCTTCATTTAGGGGAAGAGGTTCTTCCATGCATTCATTTTGCTTTGCCAATTCTCCCACTATGTCAGCTGAACACATTTCCAAGTTGTCCCCTATAGGAGTTTCATCAGATGCCTCATGTACTTCATCTATGGACAGGAAGTAGTTGCCCATGCCATAAGACTCAAATAAAATTTGAGCTTTTGGTGCTGATGATCGAGTGACTACATATCTTGCCTCTTTTTTAAGAAGTAATTTCTTCATAACACCTTGAATTGGGATCCTCGCCTCTGACAAATTCATGCTTAGCTCACCTCCAACATCCTTGCAAAAAATTTGCCCAAGCAGGATGTCGTAAGAGGCTGGAACATCGGCCACTAGAACCGTCATTTTTATCCTCTTTTCTGAAAAAGCTGTGAAAATAAATTAGGCATATTTTATCTAACCAAGGAGTGGGACTTGCTTGTTTTCCATAGAAAAACACCTCCCAAAAGTTTTGGTCAAAGTTAGACCAAGGGAATCTGCCACCTTGGTAGGCATGACATTATCAGAAGCTCTGGAGTCTATTATGCAATTACTCAATTTGTAACCATTTATTAGCAGGGAAACATAAAAAGGTTCTATTTTTCTAGAAGCAACAGGAGGAGTCACAACAAGAATATATTTAGTGGATTTATCCTTAGAGAGATCATGAGCGACCTTTGAAGAATATTGTCCTATAGGGACGGCTTTATTTTTCACATATTTTTCCAACCTATCAAATTGTTCAGGATTAGCTCTCAAATATTCAATCTCTATCATCTGAATCTTAGTCTTTCTTACGTGATCAATTATATCAAATAATTGAAAATAATTTGAGACAGAGGAAGAGGATCCATCATCTTGGTCTTTAATGGGTGTGGCACTGGTCTGAGCAATAGAGGTGGAAGGTATGGGGTGGTTGGAGGTACTTACTTTTTTGTGAGTTACCTGATCTTTTAATTGAGGAGATAATGGAGTCCCTCATTTAGCAATGAAAACCACTAGCTGAGGTTCTTCTTCTAATTTTCCTTTGTCAGCGTGTAGAGATAATTGGTTTTGAGATTTGGTAAAAATAGCATAAGATCTATCCAACCCTTCTCCTTTACTTCCAGCTTCATCCTGGTAATCTAGGAAACCAATATTTGAGTCACCAGCTAATTCTTCTTCTTGCTCTTCAAAGATATTAGCATCATCTTGTTGGTCTAACTCAATTTGGAGTGAAAAGTCACGTTCAGCCTCTAGGTAACTGACCACTGAATTGGTAGGTGTTGCTTTAATGGCTAATTTCCCTAGAGGGGGAGGTAGGCGATTTGGTTGCCCTTGATTTTGAGCAGCATTGCCTTGATATTATTGATTCTAGAATGTTCTTCTTGGCATATCTTGATAGGTGGGAATAGACGTACCTTGGGCTATTTGTCTCTTCAAAGCTATCAGTTTATTTGTTAATTTTTGCACCATAGGATCTGTATTGCCTGTAGAAGAGCTTTCAACTAATGAAGAGAATCTATTTTTGCTGGAGTCTTTTCTGATCTTACCTACTAGGATAAGATCATCTTCAATCTCAGTAGCCAAATTTTGAGCCAATGCGAGATCCATAGGGCCAACTCACCTCAACAAAAAACTTACTTTGGGAAGTTGCGAGTTGATAAAAAAGCACTTAAGATTCTCTAGCGTGGGTTGAGCAACGGTTGGAATCTAGTTCCTTAACTTATTAAATTTGGCTATGAAATCCCTCATGGGTTCCTGGGATTCCTTTTTCATCTATGTCAGTTGCGCTAACAAGGTGTGAGCATCTTTAGTAGGTTTAAATCTAGCTTCAAATTTAGACTTTAGCATATTCCAGTCAGTTATAGTTCAAGCTTGAAGGTGGTTAAACCAATCTGCGACAGTGCCTTATAGAGTTTCTATAAAAAGTCTCACTGCTATGTCTTTGAATTCCACACTGATTATGCTGCATGTTATAGAGAAGGTGGCAATATGCTCATCGAGATGAACCTTCCCATCACCAAAAAACTTGAGAATTTTTTTTCTAGAACTACGAGGTAGTTCATGTAAGGGTGGGGTCAAATTAAGAGGACCAAAAGAATTACCCCATGGACCTTGAGCCAATATGATAGAATGATTAAATGGCAAGATAATAAATCTTGGTGGGGTTAATAAAGACAAAGTCTTACCAGTATTGAGACTAGAAGCTTCAACAGGTATGGGAGATCTGGTGTTGGTAGGAGGGAAGCTCCTAGTTCGTTGAAGATAAGATGATGAAAGAGAAATCTCAAAATTAGTTTGTTGCACCAACTCAAATATAGGATCAACAATACCTTGAACTCTTTGGCCTCGTGTGTATGGTGGATCTTCCAGAGTGTCAAATGGAAAAGGGACTGAAACTGCTTCAAGTTGAAGCTTGAGGCTTCAAAATGCATGTTCGTGGCCCCAATGGAGTCGCTTAAAAGCTATTGGATGAATATTTTGTCATCAACTAACTGATGACAAAATGGGTATATCAACCACAGCACAAAGAGATTTATGCGACAAAAAGTGTAGGTTTATCACATCTTAATGAGATAAATCTCTTCTCTCATCAAGGGGAGGTTCCCTATGAATATTTATATGCTATATGTATATATAAGTAAGCAAAAATTAATACTCAAGGTAGTATTACACCATCCATCTCTCTTTTTTTAGAGATGATGTCCAAGGAGCATTAGAGAGAAATCCTGGTCGATGGCTAAGAACATTCCTCTTCTTTTAGGAATGGTATCTAGCATAGAGAAAAAAATCCCCTAAAGTAGGTAACAAAGTCTACAAGGAAACCTACGTAAGCACAAAGTCTTCCATCGTCTCCTTCGCTGATTTGGAATACGCGTAACGATAGAGTGAAACAAAGCACAAAGTCTTCACCTAAAACTACAAAGGATAAAAGGATCACCAAGATAAAGTTAGCTCAAAGTCTTTCTTTTACTTTTTAGAAATGTCTTAAAATAATGTCAACACACACACTTTGCTTATTAAATCAAACAGATAAGAGGTTATCAAGAAAGAGGACATAAGAACTATTTTCTAAATAACATAAATTACTTCAACACAAAGTCTGAAATAAACTTATTTCTCATTCATTAGATAAAATATGATTTACAATTTGAGCACAAAGTCTCAAGAAGTGTCTCAATTTCAGTAGAGTTTTTACTCTTAATTATCTAGAGATACTTCTATAAAAGAGGTTCCCTCTATATATAGGGAGATACTTTCAAAATTAAAAAAGATTAAAATATTAAAATATCTGGTCAAAGATGAGTCATCTTTGACTTTGAGATATTTTTCTAAATTTTTTACATGTAATTACATATTACAAAATTGCATGCACTTTTACAAGACAAAAGTGCATGAGAAGAGAGGAAGAAGAGAGAAAGGGGAAATGGTTCATCTCTTGCCGCCATATTTCTTCAGATGAGCATCATACATGGTGATAGATGCCTGAATTCTTATACTATTTGATGTAATGGTGTTCTTAAAAATCACTCTGGCCCTGATTGTAGCGTCTTTCAATGCTCTGATTTCTTTGGCATGACTAGTTAATCTAGTTTTTAGATTATCCAAAGTTAACTGAGTATCCAAGATGTTATCCACAGAAGTCATTGATAATGCTCTCTTCAAAATCCCTTTGGACCATACCTTTGAATTTTTGAATCATCTCTTCGATCGAGAGAAATTGATTATCTCTGGAGGTGAGGTTGTAAGACAATTCTTCTATTCTATTCAACAAGCCTGTATCACTTTTCTCGCTAGCATCCTTGGAAGACTTGAGATCTTTGATCAGCTCCTTGAGTACCTAAATCTTGTATATTATTGATTCCTTGATCTCAACATAGGAATCATTACTGGTAATGATGTCGATGGATATCAAAGTGCATTTCTTCAGATCCTTCATCTCTGTCCACTTGCCAAGATATTTATCTGTACTGTCAATATCTTAAGAAATAAGAGAGATGAGGTCTTCTAAATCTATCCTCACCTTCTTCATCTTGTCTATCTTCTCAGCAACCTCTATAAGCAAGGAAATTCCCTGAGTGTGCATCTTCTCAATATAATCCTCTAGAACTTTCTCTTTCATATAGGTTTTCTCTACTTTCTGAATAATAGGGTCGTCTATGGAAAAGGATTTTGGGGCTGCTACTTCAGGGGCAAGGGTGAATTTCTTGACTACTATAGTCAATTGCTCTACCTTTGTCTTATAGTAATATTTCATCTCCTTTTCCCTATCAAATTTTTGGACCATGATGTCTATTGCGCACTGTAGATCGCTCTTCGCACCTTCGTGAGTAAATTTTCCTAGCTCAACATAAGAAATGGAATAACTACTCATGTCAAAACCCTCAAGGGTTGCATCCTATAGAGGTTTAGCTATCTCCAAAAATTTGTGCCCCTTTTCCTCAACCAATTTTGAAAGGATCCTTGGTCTCTTAGGGGCCTTAGATTTCACTAGTACTATCTTGCCAAAATCAAAGTCATCTACAGAGATGGTTAGCTTCTTCCTTTTGGGTGTGAAAGCTGACAACTAAGGAAGGAGAGAAGAAGTACTTACTATGGCAATGGTTCCAGCAACTGGTGTCACTAAAGTAACATTTGCACTGTTATTGGGAACAGTGGGTGCAGTGGCAGTAACTAGTGAAATTGTATCGATCGCTAACTGGTCAATGGTAGAGCTTTCTCCTATGTTGAAAGAAAGAGAAGAGAGACTAGGGATGGAACTTGAGGAGTGAAGGACATCTCTAGAAGCACCTTGAGGATTTCCAAACATGAATCTGGAAGGAGAGGTAGCTCTAAAAGAAGGAACACTGATGGGAGAAAGAGGTGAAGGAGATGCCATAGGAGATTGAGGTGGTGAAGAAGAAACACCTGTAAGTGGTTGTGCCCCTTTCTAGGAAGATAGAGGCTCAGTTCTCCATTGCTCTGAAGGCCTGTCATCTATCTCCATCTGTTGAGCTACCTGTTCCTAGGTGCTTTGTTTTCTAACCCCTTTTGTCATTGATTTTGGCCCCTCAACAACCTTCTATTTCTTGGACACAGATGATTCTAGGCTTGTGAGGCCTAGACGGAGAAGGAACATCACCTTTATTCTTAGTCCTGTTCTCTGCCTTCTTCCTTATTTCTGCTTGAAATTTGGCCTCTGATCCTGTAATGAACTCCTTCAACAGGATCCCTTTGGCTACTAACCAATCATTGGTGTCAGCCAATATTAGTTTGAATCTCTTCCTCAAAGAAGTCAATTCTTTTTGAGACCACTGAATTAGAGGAAGAGGAGAGCCAACAACCTTCTCAGCTAGGTATCTATTGTTGATAATGTTCTTATCATTGATCAAATTAGAGGGAATATCTGCAAGCCCTATATATTTGATCTGATCCAGAGTCAGCGTGTTGTAGTCCATCCTCCTAATTTATTTGGTTGTTCTCAAGTCTACCCAGATGTCTTCAATCATAGGCTCATGAAATTGAGTCTTCCTTTTGATCATATCTTTGACACCCCTGTAGTAAAAATTATCTCTTCTCTTGAACTGTTTCATGGTAACCAGTTGCATTTCCATCTCCATGATCTTTGCTTTGGCTACAGTCAAAACTGAGTATCTGTCAATTTCAATTGGGAACCTGAAGCTAGGCTTTTTCAGTTCTATTTGCCTAGTGTGTACAAAAACCATTTGTCTACATAGCTCTATTAGGACTAACTTGTTAGAAAGAAATTTGGGGAGCATATGGGGATAGCCTTGGAAAAAACCAACTCGTAGATAGAAAAAAGAGGGAAATTGTAGAAACATGCAGCCAAAGTTGTTGACGACCATCCAGGCTTCATCAGACACTCTTTTTTATTCGAGCTAAGGGTTAAAAAGGCACAAAAATACTACAAGAAAGGCATCATTTACCCTCCTAAAATGACGGATCGATCCTTGCAGTATTAACTAAGGGTAATATGAGTAGACTGGGGTGGTTCTCCTATCTCCTTCAGTTGTCAAACCTGGAAAGGTTCGCATTGAAGCCGCTATGTTCATCAAGTATGAAGTCATATAGAACTTTGAGGTAGTAGATACCTTGGTCAAATTCTCATAAAGAGTGTTGCTAATCTGATACCCTAGAAGATGACTTGCTTCCCTTGTAGGATTATCTTGATGAAGGGATACATCCATTCATGAAACTGTGAAGAAGATGGTAAACCTCATACTCTGCAAAGAAGAGTAATCAAGTCACCAACTTCTTCTATGAAATCACTCCTCGAAAAATTTTGTGGCCATCAAAATAAATTAGTCCTGGGGGTCTTAAGCCACCTATTATTCATCACCTTCTTTGCCCTCTCAGGATCCTTGTCATACTCCTTTTGTGCCTCAACGAATTTGATTCTCAACACTTTGGTAGCAGGAGGGCACATGAAGACTTTATCAATAAATTCAAGATCTAGCTAAATTATTGTGTTGCCGCTAGCATCCGACACTGACCTGATCTCTCTATTGTAGAACTGGGCACACTGGAGGATGAACTTTGTATGATGTGCCGCTACTGGGAAAGAGGCAACTAGATGGATGTTGCTTTTGATTATCCTTTTCATCTCAGAGCTTGGGTTTGTCACCTTGGTTCTGGTTACAAATTTTCCATATCCACATGGTTGATCTCTATGTCTCTAATGTCGTCAACATTAGAAGTGACCGAGGTGATCAAAAAAATGCCTTGGTACTAGTACTTCATGGCCTTTGACTTCTTTAGAGAAGCTTCAATCATTAGAACTGGTCTTAATTGAGTGGGTGCTGATGAATGAGAATCCTTAGGTGGTACTGTAATGATAATCATGATCGTGTAATTAAGGAAAATTGGGCAAATTGGGGAATTTGCACGTTGGGTGATCATGACCAAGGAAGGGCACTTGACAGGGCTGGGTCAGAAAATGGGTTGGAAAATGAGAGAAAAATGGGGAGGAGGTGAAAAAGTGAAAAGGATGAAAATCTCTCCAGAGTTAGAGAAATTGGAGGAAAAATGCAAGAGCGGCAAAATTTGCCGCCCTGGCATGTAAAACATCTTGCATGTACGGGTGGCAAATTTCACTGCCTGTGCATGCAAGAGAAAAAAAGAAAGGCACGAGTGACAAAATTTGCCGTTCATACATAGAGGTGTAACGGTGGCAAAAAAATTTACTGCTACACAAAAAGATGTATCGGTGGCAAAATTTTCCACTGATACATTTTGATTCGACAGACTTGCATCAGCAGTAAATTTCACTATCGATACAAGTCTAACTTGGGGAGCCGCATGGTAAGGGCAGCAAGTTTGTCGTCTTCTATGGGTAAGATTATAAGGAAGGAAGGGAGGGCAGCAAATTTTACCGCCTGAGTATGGGGAAGGAAGAATTGCTGATGCATAGGGAGGGAAAGAGCTCGGTGGGAAGAGGAAAGGAAAGAGAGAAATAAATAAACAAGAAATACACAAACCCAAAAAAAATAACAACTAAAATAAAAGAACAAAAGCAAGGGAAGAACGAAGAAAATGAAGCGTAAAAATAAAACCTACCTAGAAAATAATGCACGTGAATTGAAATGGGGTGAAAATTAGATTAAATGGGGCAAAAACCAACCCCAACCACTCAACACCTGTGGCCATAAAAGGCCGCACGCAAAAATTGAGATAGTGTAGGGGCGGCAAAATTTTCTGCCCTTGCACTGGAAAATGAAGGGACATGCAGGGGCAGCAAAATTTGTCGCTCCTACATGTAAAGGAGGAAAAATGCAAGGGTGGAAAATTTTTTTGCTCCTACATGTCCAAATGTAGGGGTGGCAAAATTTGCCACTCCTGTATGTAGGAAGAAAAAATGCACTGACAGCAAAAATTGCCGCCCGTGCACGAAAATAGAAGAAAAAGGCTAACTCTGAAAAAAGATAAATTGGGTCAATTGGTCACGTCGAGACCATAAAAACTTTCATGTTTTGGGTAAAATGTATTGAAAGACATTATGAACTTCAGATGATGTCAGTTGAGTAGGCACGAGAACGAGAAAAACTCGTCTTGAAAACAAACTTAGAGAGACAAAGGGCGAAACGGATAAGTTTCGCAGGGGGTTGTTCCAAAAACAAGATGAGCTGATTTTGGAAAAAACAAATATACAAATGGGATATTTTTATTGTAAATGAAAAATCTAACTATTAATTTTTTAGCACTATAGACACAGAATGTAAGAGTGAAGTTTGAAAGTAACAGTTGCATATGCAAGAAAAAAGACAGAGAATATTATTCGAATATTGTGTTTTACAAAGTAAAAAATAAAACACATGTTTATAAAATTCCTAATGAAATGCAAAATGGGGGTTTCTTTGGTCATTCTCAAGTATCACAAATAGTGTTGTATGATTTGTCCAATATGCATGTTTTTAAAATATATTTGATAAAGATTACTTACAATTTGACCACACATGGTCGATGTTGTTTTTTAGAAATGCACTTTCTTTATTAATGTAAAAATGATAACTGTGATTTTCCATATGTTGAGAAAGAAGTCTTGTTCTTTTTTTTTTTTCTATTTGTGCATATCGATACTAAAATTTCTAAAAATGTATGTAGCTTATCTTGGCATATATTTTACAATAGTATCAGGTCAAGAACATGAAGGATATTATTCAAGTTTGCATATAGAGTTACATACACATTTATAAATGCTAAAACTTGAAGGTCAATATAAATAATTTCAAACAATGCTTCTACATTCTTGGTTTAAATTGCATTGTCTATAATAATGAAAGTTTAGAAAAATGGTGTTTTTTTTTAGAACTAATTTATGAATCTCTTACAAACAAATTATGTCAGAGTGCATCATAGCATGATTTGAATAAGGTCATTTTCATACAAATCATGTCAAAATGCATCACGGCATTATCATGAATAAGTTCATATGCATGGGCTTGAAAACTTCACATGTTAAGTGAATAAAAGATAGTAGATGATTCAAAATCAATAGAGAAGTCATTTTGTATTTTCCTTTTCACTTGTGATTGAAGATGGAATATTTCAACAACAATATTGTGTCTTTTTTTTAAATTTTTTAGTCTAATAGGTTGTAAATAAATTAAGTTTTCTACGGTCTTAACACAAGACAAATTAGCGTAAACCAATCCATGACTACTTACTTCATGCAGGATAAATTCAACACCACCTATTGTTATTCCTTGAGCTCTCTAAATTGTGCATGTACATGCAGGTTAAATTAGAAATATTTTTGAAATCTTAGAGCTCTTTTATTTAAGATTCTTTGTATAGTCATACTAATATGTCCAATGGGCACCTAACATGCCTCTACATTTTTTTATTTTTATAAATGCATATTTCATAATTTTACAAGGGCCATTGCTTGGTTCATTGAATTTTATCCATGACATTTCTATTTGACATGTTTTTGTATATGCCTTGAAAGTGCCATCCAATCCATTTACAAGGGCATCTTGGTTATCATATTTTGTAGTAAAGAGCTCAAAGATAATGTTTTGTTTCAATAAAACATTGTTAAGAACCATAAGTGTATGCAGATGGGAGTTTATTCATGTGTATGTTGTGTCTTTTTTATAGATGGAACTAATGACAATTTCTTCTCTAATGCAAAGAAGAAGGATTACAGCATTGTGTTTTTCAACATCATGAATTTTTTAGAAAGGTATGGAAATGTAGGATATTTTGGTGGTTCTTGAAAATAATTAGCATTTATAAATGAAATATTGATGTGTGTTTTTTATCTTTATCATACTATATTACAAAAAATACAAAAAAATGATCTTTTTGGTGCATAATTTATGTAAGTTCACATAACTATACATTTTTCTTCCAAAAATTGTAAATGATTATTTGGTTGTCTATTTTTGGTGCCATAAACATAATGGATTCATTAAAATATTGTGATTGATAAAAATCAACTCAAAATATCATGTTGACATTGCCAAAATGTGAAAGGGGAATGTGTTTAATATCTTTTAGCCATGGTTAGTAAAGTATAGTAAATGACCACCTACAAGGGTAAATTCATCTATAAGAACAAGTTATTGTTCTTAGTAGTGTTTAGACAAGGTATATAGATGTTCAAAATTTAAAGGAATTATTTCATATCTATTAAAATATAATATAAAAATAGAATGCATGGTTACACCCCCTGCATTTTAAGTAGCTTTTCCTATAAATTCAAAAATCAAACTATTATGGCTTCAATTTTCACCCTTGGAGACTATTCTTTAGGCCCTTTTCAATAGATCCATAGCCCTTTCCAATTGATCCATAATATTGGGATAACCCCAGCTGTGGGTCACCTATAATGGGGTTAAACCTTTGGAGAAGGCTAGCTTCCTCTTGATGCTCACCTAAACTAATGTTTGTCATATGTAAAAGAGTTAGAAAGGGTTAAGGGCTCTGATGAAGGGTAAAAGTTGATGCACCAAACTTAAATAGACACTCATATAATCTTGAACTCACACTATATCAGTATAAGATAACTACAGCTCACACAACCTCATAATCTCACTAATTGCATAGCTATTTCATAGAAGAGTTTCAAATAGAACACTAATCTATACCTACAAATATCTTGAAAACACCTTTAAAGAGGCAAGTAGAAGGACAATGGATTAGGAAGATTTTGTTTCACAAATTCATCATACACAAGCATACTAAGCATTAATCAAAATTAAGAGGTAGGCAAAGAGTTCATCCTATTACTTCAAAAGGTAGTTCTTATTATTTTTTGATAGGGTTTAACCATATAAAATGAGCAAACTTTTGTAAGAGTCTTAATGAGTATCCTTGTCCTAGAAAAGAATGAAAAATTCTAAGATCTAAGAACCCCCATAATGGGAATGAGACTGTGATATATAGGAGAAGGGGGAGAGAGAAAGAATGTAGGAGTGCGCCATCAGAGAGGGAACACACCATCCTAAATCATTAATTGATCTTGAGCTACCACCTTTTTGTTTAATTAGGACACTGCTCATGGATTGCCAAGTGGAAAAGTCCCCGTAAGCTTTGAGGATGCATTGAATGCTCTTAGCCAAAACTTTTAATGACCAAATCCTTTTCTTGATCCTTCATGCCATCTCCTACTGAAGGCAAAACTTTCATTCTCGTGGATCTGATAAAATCATGGATTTATGCATTTTAGGTGGCTATTTGTCAAAAATATGGCCATCTTAAAGGATAAGGATCTTCTTCATGATCACATATATCTACCCTCGATCAAATCTGGACCCAAATAATTTTTATAAATGGAAAACCAATCTCCTTTATCGATTTTCCTATAGCCACATATATCAATGTAGACTTATAGACTACATAGCCTCTTTTGATCTTCAATAGGTGTAAAAGACCTATTTTTTCCTTTTAGAATCTATATAAACTTAGGACTCCATCATATACATGTCTCATTTAAATAATGGTGAACACAGTCACAGAATGAACCCTGTGTGCCATGAACCTTCAAACCATAGATATATATTTAACTTTAATGGTGCCCTTTAATCATTAATCATCTTAACTATATCAATGTGTCCATTTAATGGTGTTTATCTGAGGTCTAATGGTCAAATGATAATTCTTACAAAACATGCTTGCCTTGGTTCAACCTTAGTCACATGTTTGACCTCCCATCAAAGGTCCCTTATTCTTTCGACTTTGAACCTCACTCATTGATTTGCTTTGTATGATATGTATGTAGACCATTGGTTTTCATAGGAACCTAACTTGATTATATCACTTGGAAACCTCTCATCTATCCCTAAAATACATTGACCTTGTTGACATTACTCACACTATTGGATCATGATGTATGAATGAATGAGAGCCCTTTATCTAGATCCACTAAATTTTTGACCTTAACTCGCACCATTGGATCATGATGTACGAAGCAATATAAGCCTTTGATCTACTTAGGCCCACTTTCCTATCAGTTTCCATGCACCATTAGATCATTGGTATGATTGAACATTGATCATTGATCTTGATCAAACCCACCTTCTTTTCAATCACTATGTTCCATTGGATCTCTACTGAATGAACCCACACCATTGGATCTTGCCCAATTTATAGCATTTTAAGGGATATTAACCCAGGGGCCTTTTGATTTGTTTGACCCAAGAATGAACCATTATATCTATGTTGTAAATATGCAAGCTCATGTGGACCATTAGATCTTTCTCAATTTTAAACCTTTTAAGGATTTTTGAATCCAAACGGTCATTTTACAAAGCTCAAACTTGATCTTCATGTGAATGTCTTATACTATAGGTCCAACTTTGAAGCTCCATAACTTGAGCTAGAAAGCTCATGAGGACATGAAACTTACATATCATGTCCCTAGCATGAATAAATATATAGTGATGTAATATTTTGGATCATGAGGCTATCTGAGGTGCACTCATAAAATTCAAAAATGAACTGGTATGCTCCATTTTTACATGACATTTTGATGACAGCCTAATTCATTTAGACTTATGATTGATCTTTTGATTGAATATTCAAGGATAAAATTAACTTTTGAGTCTTGTGCAAAACCTATTTCATTCTCTTTAATTTTATGACCACCATAGATACTTGCATTCTTGAATTTAGATAAACTATAGTTTAAGTTAACTTAAAGTGTTTCAAAATCTTTATAGGTTACATGAGATCTCTAGACCATTCATTATATCTATCAATTTTTTCAACCTCTTGCTCCACACCAAGACCCTTGTAATATTTACTACAATTTCAAGCTCTGTATGTAGGCCAAAATTATCCAACATTTATAGCGACATCCTGGGGTTGCATGCCTATTATGCAAGACTAGTTGCCTTAAACTGGTCTATTGGGCATATGGAGTCCCAAGACTTCTCTCAATTGATCATGAGTATAACATAAGGTTATCCATATTTGGAACCTCTTTTGAAACAATAAGGACAAAGAGAAAAAAAAAAACTACCCAAGGCACTTATTAAAAAGGAAACACATAACAGACAAGAAAAGTGCACAAGGCACTTAAAGGAAAGAACAAAAAGCTATTCTAATATGTACAATATAATATAATGGATGTAATGCTTCTAATAACAAGTATTTAAATGAATGTCATTAATTGGTATGGGTAAACCTCTCCATATAGTTTGGCAAGATGGAAATCATTATGTTGTTTGCATTCATAGATCAAATAAGGACCACTCCACAAGTTGTCAAACTTGGTATGGTTTCCTAGTTTGGCCTTATTTCAATTCCATTTGAGGACCAAGTCCTCTTCCTTGAAGCTCCTTACTTTAGCTCTCTTGTCAAAGGATTTTTTTACCTAATATTGATGTGACTCCAAAGTTTTCATAGCAAGGTCCCTGATTTCTTCCAACTCCATGAGCTCTATCATCCTCACATTCATGGGCTCATCCTCCGTCAACTCAAGTTGATGGGATAATTCTAATGTAGGAAACTCAAGAGAGATAATAAATTTAGATTCCATTTCAAACATAAAGACATGGATAATTTCCAATGGTGAATTTTGGAGTCACTATGGTAGCCCATAGTTTTATCCTTAGCTTGATGTGCTATGTTCTCTGATTCTCTTCCATGGTCCTAATAATCCTTAGCAGGTTCTTATTTGTGGACTATGCTAGTCCATTTCCTTGAGGATAGTATTTGGAAGAGCTATTGAGGTATATACCTAGTTTAATAACCCATTCACTTGTCTTTATGCCAAGGAATTCCAAGACATTGTCTAAAATTATAGTGTTCAAGACACCAAACTTGGTCACAATGTTGTCATAGAAATTCAGAACTGCACCCTCATTAGCCTCCTTCAAAGAAATGGCTTCCACCTACTTGGTGAAGTATTTAGTTATAGTGAGCACCCATTTATTCCCTATATTTGATGGTGTATTGATCATCCCTATGAATTCTAACCCTCATTATATGAAGTGTTGCTCCACCTAAATTGGATTGAGTGGAAGGGATGCTAATTTTTGCTTTCCTGCAAAGAGAGCACACTTTTAGAATTTTCTAACCCATGCATGATCATCCTTGAAAATATTGGGCCATTAATGATCGACCTTCATTATTTTTTTCTTATTGTTCTAGGTGAAAATTGTCCTCCTATAGGTCCATCATGGAACTGTTCCAAGAGCTTGGTCACTTGATTATCATCTATGCACCTAAGGAGTACCCCATTAAGGTCCCTTATAAAAATAAATCCGTCAACCAATGCATAAGGTATGGATTGAAGCCTAAAATACCTTATTTTGGCTCTATCCAAACCTTGGGGGCATTCTTTTATTATCAAAAATTGAGCCATATCTTGAAGCCAGCTCTTTTGAAGTGGAGGTGCATTTGCTTGTGAGTTGTCTTGGGTCACCAAAATAGCTTCCTTTTCCTCTTGGATATCATTCACCATGTGCTCACACAAGCCCTTACCTCTAACCAAATTGGTGACCTTTATTTCCACATCATATTCCATGACTTTGGTGATCCAACCTATTATTTTCTCATTTAAGTCCTTGTTAAGGAAGAAGTCCCTAACTCTAGGATGAGACACCAGATGATATATCCTACCATTGGAGAGTATTGGATTGAAATTATTGAGACTTTTTAAGGTTTAAAGAACCTATTTTTCAATAAATGTGTACCTCACCTCATATCCTTTTATCCCTTGATTAAAAAAATCAATTGATTGCTCCATTCCTTCACCATTCTTCTACATCATCATAGCTGATATGTTGTCAACATTGGTAAAGGTATAAAAGATGGATTCCTTAGATAAGTCAACATTTATGAGTGAGGAGGCATGGGCAATGGCTTTCTTGATGGCCTCAAAATTTGCCTTGCCTTCATCTAACCAAGCAAACAGTTGGCTCTTCTTTGTCATGGTGGTGATGGGTTTGACCAAGTTTTCAAAACTAGGTATGAACCTTATCACAAAGTTTATCTTCCCAAAGAAGCTTTGAATCCCCTTCTTGTGCTTTAGTAAGGACAATGGTAAGATATCACTAATTATACCAGGGTCAATAGATAGTCCTTATTTTGAAATTATGTGACCCAAAATTTTACCTTCATGCACAGTAAACACACACTTCTTGGGATTTAAATAGATCTCATAGTCTCTATATCTCTATAATATTAGCCTTATATGGTCCATGTGCTCATTGGCTTTCTTAGATAAAATTATGATGTCATCCAAGTAGACTAGTACCATTTGATTTAGCAATCCTTAGAATGCCATGTTCATTTCTCTTTGAAAGGTTTCCCCAGGTTTAGACAATCCAAAAGGCATATTTTGGTAAGTAAATGTGCCCCACTTGGTGGTGGAGGTAGTCTTATACTTTTTCTCTCTCACTATTACTTGGTTATAACCTAAATACCCATCCAAGAGAGAGAAGCATTCTGAACTAGCAACTATTTAAAGGAATTGCTCCATGTATGGTAGAGGTTAGTGATCCTTCAAAGAAACCCTATTCAGATCCCTAAAGTACACATAATCTGATCTCCACATTATTCTTCCTAATGGGTACTATATTATCTACCCATGAGGAGTTCTTAATTAGAAATATGATCTTGGATTTAATTAACTTGGTCAATTTCTTCCTCATGAGTTCTTCAATTTTGGGGTTTATATGCCTTTGCTTTTGCATGATAGGTTTGGAATTAACCTCTATTTATATAGTGTGTTGGGCCAATATAGGATCAAATCCCATTAGGTCACTATATTACCAAGCAAATATGTTCACATATTATTTATAAAGCTCTATGAAATCACACCTTTTAGCTTTAGTGCTTACCTTTCCAATCTTGAGGAGCTTGTCTTTAAGGATAAGAACTCTCTCATAGTCCTCTTCATTATTTGACATCACTACTTTATCCTTCTACATATGGTCCCCTTCATGAAAGAGACCTTATAGGGTGACTAGACCTTTAGGAAGATTATTTGACCTTAATTGAACAATCTACTCCCCATACTAATGCTACAATTTTCCTTAGTTGATGGAGAACTTTGCTTCTTGATGCAAGAAACATGTAATTTCTTTATCACTTTCAAAGACCTACCAATGAGATTCATTATCTGGAATTGATGGTATTACTACCACTTTGACATGTGGTTGCATTTTGGTCTATTTCAATTCATTTGAGATATCAAAATTATTTCCCACAGTTGCTAGTCTGTTAACATATTCATTCTATCTCCTTGAGACTGACTAGATAGTAAAGGCCTCAAATTCCTCAATTAAGTCCCACACTCAATGTTTGTATGACTTCATTAAGGGGTTTTTAGTGACATTATAGCCTCTAACTTGGTGCACAACCAATTCATTATCCCCTTAGACTTTAAATTTCTTAATCCCTCTCTTACTAGCCCATTGAAGGCCATGGATGAGACCTTCATATTCTACTATATTTTAGGAGAAGTTAAATTGGAACCTATATGAAGAGAAATGTTTGTCATTTGAAGGGGATACTAACATAACACCTGCACCCACTCCATGCTTTCTCCTTGAGCCATCAAATAATAACTTCCATAGACCACTTGGATCTTCTTGAGGCCTCATGAGGGATGATATGGACTGGTTTTCTTCATATAAATAGTAGACACTGAAGTCCCTTTCTTCAACCCCCCAAGGGATCAATCAACTAGTTGTCATTCCATATTTCATCCAAGAACATGTCTAGTATCTCTTTTGAATGAGTGCTCATCTCCTACCCCATTGTAAATTCATCCTCATCAATAATGGTGTAATTGATGTTTATGTTATCTGGTCCATAAGTCTCTATATGGAATTGTGCAATAGGTTCAACCTTGATTGATTCTTTGGCCCCATATCTTGTTTTGAATGTCATGTATAACCAATCTACTATGAGATAACATCCAATTTTTATTTTTAACTCTCTAGATAGGCATATTTCAAAGTGAGGAGGCACATCAAGGATCAATACATCTTGAACCACTGAGACACTAGGACAAGCATGCAGGGTTAAGTTGAGGTTCTTGATTATGACATATGGTTTGGTAGAAGAACCATCCAATTTTAGCACTCCTTTGGACTAGAGTTCATATTTTAGACCAAGTTGATTAGCTATGGACTTTGGCATTATTTAATTACTATCCCCACTTTCCACTAAACAATTGTGCACTAAAAAGTTTCTAATGATCACTAAAAAATAGAAGGGAGGAGGCTTGACTACTTTACCTTATTGCCCTTTATTTGGTCCTTTGGTTGCATTGGTAAGGATCACATTCTCCTTGCTTGGTGGCTTGTCTTCAACATTTACTTTGATAATCCTTCTTCAAGGATGTCTACCTAACCAGGCATGGAGAGCATGTCCCACATTGGCACACTCACACTGGACTTTTTCATTTGTTCCACAATGTTTATGGGTGAACCACCAACCTTTTATTGTGATTTAGGGATCACAATTATACCTTTAGGTTGTGAGTTTTGAGGGACCAAGACATTTCCTTGATTCTAACCCTTTGGAACTATTGGGACCTTTGGAAAAATAACAAGTCTAATTGGCTTGGATATTGAAGGAGTAATGATAGGAGGCTCCTTGCTTGGTTCTTGGTTACCATCCATGTTCCTTCTTTTAATTATTGCATTTGATGCCATTGGAATATAATCCTAGCTAGAAATACCCTATTATTTGAGTTCATAACACTCTTCTTGTTCATAGTTCACCATTATAGCACCCAACTAGTTTGATCCTTAATCAGGGCTTTGACCCTATTGATTATCTTCTAGCTTGGTCATCATAGGTACCTCTATGTTTTGGGTCATAAGAGCTTGGTTTTACCCAAAATTAGTAAATTTTTTCCATTGATCATTTAAATCTTGGGTAAAATTAGTGGTTGGGACAATGGATTGCCCAAAATATTGATTCCAGGTTATGATGCCCTTAGCATCTTGAGCTACATTATTTTAAATTGGAATTAAGGTGTTGGAAGTGCTTACAAAATTAGGATTATAGTTATTTTTCCTATTTAGCCTTGCTACCCTTGTTCTTGGTTTTGACCTTAGCCTTGGCCTTTGTAGTTCCCTTTGTATGGTGGCCTTTTTGCTTGAAAAGCTTGTTACTAAGGTTGATATGAACCTTGATAAGGCCTATTGAAATTATGTTGCCTCTTAACATTTACTATCTCATTTTCCAAGGATCGAAACATGCTCTTGATCTCTTGAAAGTTATTTTTCTCTTGGGAATCACTAGATCC
The DNA here is from genome assembly GCA_037957365.1 of Torreya grandis. Lineage (NCBI taxonomy): Eukaryota > Viridiplantae > Streptophyta > Pinopsida > Cupressales > Taxaceae > Torreya > Torreya grandis. The sequence goes on along the minus strand of JARHVA010000616.1, from coordinate 517,240 downwards.
AGTAGGGGAAGCTTTCTCTTGTTTTGGTGTAGGTATTATATAAATTGTTGGCATAGGAGGAATGACATCAAGTAGAGGGATAGTAATAGGAGGTGGTCTAATTTTAGGAAATAAGGGCATTGGTGGTCTAGATGTAAGCTTGTTAGCTTGAACCAAACAATTTTTTGATTTGATGGCCACCTCATAAACATCTGGAAGTGTATTCTCTCCCATAGATTGGATCATCACTGCTATGTCACTATTTAAAGCCTTCAAATAGTAAAGTTAGGGGTTGGTCTAACTAAGACTAGGATTATATCCCAAGATTTTTGGAACCTTGGGTTGAATTCTTGCATGACTTCATGAGGAGCTCTCTTAATGGCATTTAGTTACTCTACAAGTGACAAATGGTCACTTTTATCCTCAAATCTTTTACACAAGGTATCACCTAATTGGTCTCATGTTTGAATGGAATTATTAGTAAGGCCTCTATACCAATCTAGGGCCTTTCCTTTGAAATAAGTAGCAAATAACCTAATAGCTATATTTTCCTCGATGACATTATGGATATTGAAAAAATTGGCTATGTCCATGAGTTGCTCATAAGTTGTTATAGCTTGGTCTCCAGTATAATAAGGAATGCTTTTAGGAGCTATAACTGGAATAGGATCATATTGGGCAAGGTCTAGAGGGATTTTGAAATTAAAATCCATAAAAGGAAAAGTTCTAGGGGTTATCATGACAATAAAATGATTTAGTAAAGGCCCTCTTACAAGGGTAAGCCTTGAAAATGACTTAGGATCAAAGGTTCATTGATATGGATGTGTATTAGTAAACCTTAATATTTTTGCTAAATTTAAAGTTATTTCCAAAAATTCAAAGGGAATACCTCTTAAAGCTAACCTTGTTGTCACCTTTGGCATGGGATGAAGTCACTGCTCTATTACTAGAATGTTGAATCTTCCTTTTGGATTCATTAGATGATGTTGTTTGGGAGCTTAACTACTAAAATTTTGATCAAACCAACATCAACATTGATCAATCTTCCTTGAACTATGGTCCCATCAGGCATGCCAAAAATTGTTATAGCTTCAATTTTTACCCTTGGGGAGGGTTCTTTAGGCCCTTTCCAATTGAGCCATAATAATGGGATAACCCTAGGCTATGGGTCACTTATTATGGGGTTGAACCTCTAGAGAAGGTCAGCTTCCTCTTGATGCTCACCTAAACTAATGCTTGTCATAGGTAAAAGGGTTAGAAATAGTTTAAGGGTTCTTAATAAGGCTAAAATTTGATGCGCCAAACTTATATAAACACTCATATAAGCTTGAACCCACACTGGATCAACATACGACAATTACAACTCACACAATCTCACTAATTACATAAATATTTCATAGAAAAGGTTCAAATAGAACACTAATCTAGACCTGCAAATAGATTGAAAACACCTTTAAAGAGGAAGGTAAAAGGACAATGTATTAGGAAGCTTTTCCTTCCTTCACAAATTCATCATACACAAGCATACTAAGCACTAATCAAAAGCAAGAGGTAGGCAAAGAGTTCATCCTATTACTTCAAAAAGAAGTTCTTAAAATATTTTGATATGGTTTAACCATATCAAATGATCACACTTGTACAAGATTCTCAATGATTATCCTTATCCTAGAAAAGAATGAAAAATTCTAAGAGTTGAGAATCCCCATAATGGGAATGAGACTATGATATATAGGATAAGGGAGAGAGAGAAATAATGTAGGAGTACACCATCAAAAAGGTAACACACACCATCTTGGATCATTAATTAAGCTTGAAATACTACCTTTTTATTTAATTGGGACATTGCTCATGGCTTACCAAGTGGAAAAGTCCCTATAGGCTCTAAGGATGTATTGAATACTCTTAGCTACAAATTTCAACCACCAAATCCTTTTCTTTATCCTTCACACCATCTCTTACTAAAGATAAAACTTTCATGCTCATGGATCTGACAGAATCATGGCCTTGTGAATTTTAGGCAGTTTTTAGTCAAAAATATGGCCATGTTGAAGGATGAGGAGCTTCTTCATGACCATGGATATCTACCCTCGATCAAATCTAGACATAGATCTTTTCTATAGATAGAAAACCAATCTCCTTTATTGATTTTCCTATATCCACATATATCAATGTAGACCTATAGACTGCATAGCCTCTTTTGATCTTCATTAGGTCTAAAAGACCTATTTTTTACTTTTAGCATCTATATAAATTGAGGACTCCATCATATACAGGGCTCTTTTAAAGAATGGCAAACACATTCATAGAATAAACCCTATGTGCCATGAACCTTCAAACCAGAGATCTATATATTTAGCTTCAATGGTGCCCTTTTATCATTGATCATCCTAACTATATCAATGTGTCCCTTTAATGGCATTTACCTAAGATCTAATGGTGGAATGGTGATTCTTACAAGACCTGCTTACCTTGGTTTGACGCTAGTCACATGTTTAACCTCTTGTCAAAGGTCCTTTAGTCTTCCAAATTTGAACCTCACTCATTGATTTGATTTGTATGATATGTATACAGACCATTGATTTTCTTGGGAACCTAAGGTGCTTATGCCACTTTGTAACCTCTTTCCTATACATGAGATACACTAACCCTATTGACCTTGGTTGTACTATTGGATAATGGTGTATGAATGAACACAATCCCTTGATCTATATGCACTAAATTTTTGACCTTAACTCACACCATTAGATCATGATGTATGAAGCAATGTGAGCCTTTAATCTACCTAGGCTCAATTTTTTATCAATTACCACACACCATTAGATCATTGGTATGATTGAACATTGATCATTGATCTAGATCGAACCCACCTTCTTGTCATTTGCCTCACACCGTTGGATATCTAATCAATGAACCTATACCACTAGATCCTACCCAACCTATAGCCTTTTAAGGGATTTTAACCTAGGGAACTTTTGAATTATTTAAATCGAGTGCAAACCATTAGATCTACATTTTCAGTATGTGATCTCATGTGGACCATTATATCTTGATCAATTTTAAACCTTTTAAGGATTTTTGAATCCAAACAGTCATTTTACTAAGCTCAAACTTAACATTCATATGAATGTCTTATGTTTTAAGTCTAACTTTGAAACTCCATAACTTGAGTTAGAAAGCTCACACAAAGATGAAACTTATCAATCATATTCCTAGTGTGAATAACTCCATAACACTACAATAGTTTGGCTCACAAGGCTATCTAACATGAAATTATAAAATATACAAGTGAACTAGTCTACTCCATTTTTTCATGACATCTTGATGATGACCTGGTTCATTTATACTTGTGCTTGATCCTTTTATTGAATCTCCAAGGCTTGAATGAACTCCTAAAGCTTGTTTAAAACTTTCTTCATGATCCTAAATGTTATGACCACCATGGAGACCTACTTTCTTGAATTTATACAAAATACACTTTAAGTTAACTTAAAGTGTTTTAAAAGCTTTGTAGGTTGCATGAGATCTCTAGACCATTCATTCCATCTAGCACTCAGTTCAACCTCCTGCTCCACACTAAGACCCTTAGAATATTTATTGTAATCTCAAGCTCTATATGTAGGCAAAAATTGGCCAACATAAACCTTTTGGTTTTAAATGATCATTATTGATTAAGCTATGATATATACCAATCAAAGTTTCAAAAACTAATTACATTGTAAATGTCTTTCTTGTATCTACACTCCCAATCAAAAATATATATAATGGTTTTATATGGTCATCATTCTTTTTCAATGCAATTTATTTTATAATTTCTTCTTGTTTTATATTTATCATTCTCATATATTTATAGTATATTAGATTGTCTATTATAAATGGATGCTTGCCAATTTAGAAAGGCTTGATTTTTTATTTTTTTCCAACATAATTGAACTATGTAAAGGAAGATCAAAGTGTATGTCATATTTTTATTTCAATGTCCCATTTGGTTTCAATTGTGATAATGATCTAATATTAGCATTGAAATCAACCTCCACTTCCTAAAATGCTTCATGTGTATCACCCCATTTTGAGTTAATACCATAAAAAACTAATGGCTCATTTTATTTTATAATGCTTTGATGGAATACAAATGCTTCTCTCCATGTGTGGAAAGTGTTTTGATACTTTATTCTATTATTGTATATGGAACATACAAAAAAACTCTCTCTCAATAGAAGTTTTCACTATCCAAATTTTTATTTTAATTAGCATATCATATGACATGGCTTTGTTGGTGGGTAGTTTTTGTTTCCATTTTTTTTGTATGAAGGAAAAAACTCAAAAAGATAGATATTGTTGAGATACTTTGACCATGTAGGATATTGACCTATGATAACCAACATAAAACATTTTTTGACTCATCAAACTCTTGAAGTGACTCTTGAAGAAATAGCACTAGAGGTCTTAGGATAAATGTGCACTCATTAGAAAAAGAAGTGTTGATTAAAGTGCATTTTATTGATGCATTATTCAATGGGATGTTGAGGATTATATGCTTAGCTAGTTGAGCAAAAATCTATTGAGAATTAAGCATTTCATTTCTAAGCTTATGTTTCATTTTAACAACATCAACATGTAATGTTTGATGCTTATCACAAATTATTTTAAATAATTTTTGTCATTGATCTATCGATATTTATCATATACAAACTACAAAAAGTAGTTATTTCATATGCATCAATAATGTATTGTTCATTTGTGTTTTTTTTTCCACAATGCTAGTTTCTTTCTTAAAAATATATTATTCCAAAAAAATTATGGTTGTCTTTTTAAGAATATTGTTTTTTTTATTTCATGGTAGTTTTTATAGCTTTTATGTATTTGGATTCATCCATGTTTAGTTGATCGAGGAAGATATCAAATAAAACTATCATACTAATTTTGTTCAAGCATAGTGAAAATATGTTTTGCATTCTCAAAAGTATACATGTTCATAGTTTCACACAACTCAAGTATTTTGTTATGTCTTATTGGTAGTATAGGAAAATTATATCTACATTTTGGTTAGTTGTGTTTTTAGCAGCTTATAATATGATGGTGGCAAAGTATTTTTACAATATTTAGAGTAAAACTATGCATCACAATTTATGTACTTGTCAATAAATTATTTTATCTCTAAATTAATGTTGACTTCATAAACATGCACATTTTTTGTCCAGAAAAATCAATAGTTATGCACATTTATTTGTTTTGGAATTTAGTGCCCCACAATTAGTCAATGATTTTCCCAAAAAAACTTAGTTCCTGTAATAAAATTTATTCAATGCATTTAATATTTTTTATAGTTAATTTAATTCTATTTTATGAGCATAAAATGAACTCTACGATTTTTGCAAATTCTATCAATGCTAGGGTGTCGTCAGATTGGGATGGAGTGTCAGTCAATACAACTACAATAAGATCATCAAAAAAGGAGGGCACAGGGTTTATTAGATGAATTGGAGCTATGGCTTCCCCATCCACTCCTAATATGGATGCATCACTCACAACAACCTTTTCTTTTGTAAATATAGTTCTATATGCATAGTAGTCAAGGAAAAAATTAGGTTTTCAAATAGGTGTGGTAATGAATTCACCAGTTATTTATTTTGAGTAGTAGGCTCTAGAAGAGGTGCTTCAGAATGAGGAATGGTTTCTGGTAAGGGGTTTAATATGAATATTAATAGGTTTTGGCCTATCCCTTTGGCCCTTCATCATTGGTTATCTAATTCATGATAGCCTATTCTGGAAGACAACATGGAACTATATCCCTATGCCATAGGTTTTTTTATTGTGGTTTTTGATAATCTTATAGTTCATAATAAGATTATGCAAACCAAATGTTGGAATTGTGATCAACATCTTCTCCTATTAAAACCATGGTTTCTATAATTTAATCCTCTAGTTGAAAATCTTCTCTTAGACCCATTTTAGTGCAGATGTCATAGCTTCCTCTTCAGTTTTAGTTAGATGTTTGTGTGATGGTTATTGGTGGTACTTTGGGTAAAATACTAGAGATTTATGCTTCCACCTCAAACTTCTCTCAGACAACCTTTGTCAGGATGATTGTATGTTTAGATATTTCTTAGGACCTTCCAACAATGATTGATTTGAAAGTTAATGTTTATTGTTAGTCTCAAACCCTTGATTATAAAGGGATTCTTTTTAGTGTCAAAAGTGCTTCAAAACTAGTCATTTATTTGAATCTTTTCAAAGCCCCAAGTGTAAAGTGGATTCCTCATGGTGGAAGGAGGCAGGTGATGAGTTTATTATAGTTTTTTTGGAGAGCAAACTTATTACCTAGAACCAATCATAAGGAGGAATCAAAAGCATGTTTGGATCATTTTTAGCCTCCCCTTTAGATTTTTGAGGATGTTGGGTCAGCTGAGATTAATGTGGTGGATGTATTTAGTATAAATAAGGACTTTAAAGGCTCTTCATTGGATTTGGGTGTTTCCTCTAGTATGGATAGTAAACAAAAAGAATGGATGGTAGTTATAATTAAGAAAAAAGGATGTCTCATTCCTATTTCCCCTATCAAGATACTTTGCTCTCATATTAAATCAAGTTTGGGTGAGACTTAGTTGTGCTTAGTGTATGACTGTATTTTTGAACTATGAAATAAAACTACTAAATATAGCAATTTTAACCTAAAACATAATAACATCAAAGGGAGAGATTATGGAAGTAGATTAGAAACAATAAGATGAATCTTACCATTGCCTTGCTCCTCCTATCCTCTCTTCAATATATTCAAATTAATTTAGCTTGTGGATTGCAAGGATTAGACTCAAAATTTTGACATAGTGATGGTTTGATCAATGACTATGAATTCATAGATTGGTTGATGGATTCATGAAGGCTTTGTAGATTTATTCATTGTCTTGTCCATGGAGGAGTGGCTTGTTTAAATAGGCCATGGAGGAAAGATAAATGGCCCATGTTCAAATTTGGATGAAAAATATCAAGGTTGGAGGATTATCCAATGAATTAAAAAAAAATTGGAAGCCTCTAGAATAGAGGCTTCTAGAGAGAAAGAGGCCAAGCTAGAGAGGATTCTAGAATTGGGGAATTCTAGAATCCATTTAGGGGCTATGTAATATTATTAGGGGATTAAGATGGGTGATTAGATATGTGATTAGGGACTAGGGATGTAGGAGAGCCTAGGAATAGGCTAGGGTAGGTGGCTATGTGGGTCATGGGAATTTTAAATTCCCAAATATTAGACAAGTGGAATTAGTTAGTAGATAATGGTGATTTAGATGAATTAAATGATTTATGGGGTAGGGATAAGGTTAATGGATAAAATATAATGAAAGGGGATATTAGATAAATGATTAGGGTATAATTAGATGGGATTAGAGGTGATAAATGATATTAGATGGGACAAGTGAAATTAGTGTCAACTAATAGGAATATTAGGGATGTTAAATGAAGTAAATGAATTTAGGTGTATACATTTTTCCCCTCTTTGAAAGGGCATTACGAGTGAATGAATTGGAAGGATTAATGGTCTTTCAAATAAAAACCATGTCATATATTAATGTTAGTATATGATTTTATGGGATATGATGCCCCCTTGAGGGGACATATGGGGAAGAATGAGATGGATAGCCACTTGAAAGAGGAAATGAAGGGCAAGATGTGATTAACAGACAAGGGGATGGGATGTGAGATGTGAGATAGATGATGAATAAAATGAACTCAACCTAATCAGTGAACTATAAAGTGATGATGACCCTAACAAAGACATGCACATGGAGTGGACACATGGTGATGACAAGATAAATGGCTGAAAGCTTTCAACATATTCCAGGAAAGGACACATGCTAGGGAGAGTTTCAGACCAAAATGATAAAGGCCGTGAGCTATTGACATATCCCAAACAAGGACACATGTTGGGAAAGCATCAAGCCAAAGATAATATAATGATTTGATAATATTAATGAGGGGTGTATCTCAAAGCTGAAGTCAAGTGATATGATGGAGATGAAAAAGAAGAAATGATATGATCAAGTGACCAAAATATGCAATGGAATAATTAGATTTTAATACATCAAATTAATGAGACACAATGTGATTAATAATGATGATTCCCCTAACAAGAACACATGCAAGGGGATGATATATGATAAAGTTATGGTCTTGGTTATGCCCCAATCAAGGGAGGAACTGTAAACTTTAAATGATGAATTGACTAATCAATGATAATGGATTATGGATGAAGAATATATTAATGTTTTGACTTGTCAAGCCCAATCAACAAGTATGGGTGATTAGTGAAAAAAGTATGGAGATGATTGTAGGATGGTGATTGATCAATATATTTATTGATTAATGATTGATAGTATAGCTCAAGAATTTAATTCAATGAGAACTTGAGGATGATGAAAGACAAGAGAGAGTGATGATGAATGATGGAGAAAGAGGAGAGAGTGGTCGAGCTAACCTTAGTCACAACATGTGACTGGGTGTTACCTACATAGTCTAAAAAGACCTCAGTATAATGTAGTTCAAACTAGATGATAGAGGATATATGATTATTCGACGTGTTAATTACTAGATCTATGATGTGACTCAGATGTTAGACATGAGGATAGAGGACTAGGAGAAATGATGGGAGATGAGATATTAGATGTTGATGACTAGAGAGATGAGAAATTATTGATGAGAGGATATAGACATGATGATAAAGGAATTGGAGGAATGATTGGATACTTGATGAATGAACTTGGATGATCAACTTTATGATAGGTGATAGTGGATGATTTAGAAGAAATATTCAATCCATCATTATTTTAATAAGGATCATCATAGTCTAAGCAATATGATAGATATGAAACTTGATAGTATGCCTCATGATGTAAGTATGACAAAGATGACATTGTACCAAAGTGCAAATAAAAGGGGAAAATAGCAAAATTTGCATCATCATGGGAACCTAAAAGCATCATTATAGATTTTGGTGCCATCATAGCATCCTCATTCATTTCCCAATAGACAAAAATAAACATGATGCAAGACTAAAAAGAAACATAGATAGATGAATAAAGGCAATCAGATAAAGACATGAAAAAAACAAAGAATAGACAAGTAATTGACATAAGTATCTAGATGTAGTGTCATTGTGTCTTGTCTAATTGTCCTAAGAGTTGATGAGATGATTGATCAGGTGATTAGTTGGACTAAGTTTAGGCACTTGGCTAAGGTATAGACTTGGAGTAGATGAGGGACTTGTATTAAGATCACTATTTATTTAAAATAAGGTGTGTTAGAGAAAATTTCAACACAAAGGCTAGTTTGAGGATTCACAATGTCATGATCTTAGACAAGAGACTTGTCAGGATAAAGTGACACTAGGTCAATGTTGGCTCAATATAGACTATATTTTCCCTAGTTTAGAATATGGGATGAGATACAATAAGAGGATGAATGACTATGAATTGGTTATGAAAGATGAAAGGCATGGATATGGATGTGATTGCGGGAATAAGCATAAGACAAGACATCTTGGAATATTTTTGGCTTTTTATAGATTTTATGATTTCTAGGGTTTTTTTTAATATTTCAATTTTTAAGGATTTTGGAATATATATGCATGTTATACAAATGGGGTTACTATCAAAGGGAATACCAAGCCTATCAACTAGGATAAAGATGGATGAAATAAAGTATGAGATGATAAAAAGATGAGGGTGATGCAAAAAGTGGACGAGGACCAAGGAAGAATGTGACTAGAGATCACCAATGATCACATCAAGAAGGAACCAAGTATCAAATTTCTTGAGTGCACATCAAAGTATATCCCAAGATGATTATAGAACATTTTTCAAATCATGTTCCAAATCCTTACAAAGGTCAAGATAGGAAGGAATGGTAGATCAGATAGGGATAAGGAATAGATGGACATGATGGACAAAGATGTTTGGACCATGACATGGATGGGGTTGGCAAGGAATGTGGGATATGATGGTAGAGATGAAGTGGATTTTTCCCACAAGTGTTGAGGTATAATTTGGATAATATATTATTTTACCATGATGCCAAAAACTGGTTTTCATCATGGTACTTGCCCAAGGTGCCTGAACACCGGTTCCCCATTGGAAAAATGATTTTATTTTTTTAACGACTTCTCAATTTATTAGAGGTGGGTGAGATGGAAGATGCAGACATTTTTGTGATCTTCAGCCAACACCTATTCTAGATATGTGTGATTTTAGGACCATGTGATTGATTCTAGATTTATTGATGTCATTGTGACTTCTGTTGATTCTTGATTTAACATCCTCCAAACCTCTCAACTAAGTGCCTTTATAACTCCTATGAGATACGATATCACCCATAGATTTGAGGTATGGTATGGATGGGATTATGTCTTGATTTTGATGGTGGGGTAAAGGATGTGAAGGAGTGATATGGTTATGATGGATAATGTGACTAGAAGGGGAGTGGAAATGGGGTTCAATAGTTGCATACACCATTGGATATGGTAGAGGGGACATTTTTTATTGGTGTCATATGCTATGTGATATTAAGGGATCCAAGACCTTTTGATTTTCTTGCTCTTTTGTTCAAATATTAAGAGGATTATCGGCCACATGACTATGAATTTTGAAGGATTTTTGACTTGTTGATATTTTACTTGGATTTCGAATACCCCTAGTGTCAGATTGTAGGATTCACCAGAGGAATTTGATGTTAGAATTGATAAATGATGATGATTTTGATTTTGATGTCCCCTAGCACTTCAAGAATATTTGTTTTAGGGGATGACACTTTTTGACTTGGTTGATTATGAAGCTCTTCTTGACTTTGATTGAGTACATTTGGACCATAGTTGAATTGATTGTTTGATTGGATTATTTAATTATTATCTTAGATCCTTGTATATTCGACACATGATATTACATGTGGAGGGGAATCCAATGATGCATGTTCATGTTTTTCCCATTCTGGGAGTGGGATGGAGGGATCATTAATAAGAAGTGTGTGATTAGGGATGTGTGGTGAAAGGGGTGGATTAAGGAGATGATGGGAAACATATACCTCATAGAAGCCACTAGGAGACCATCTTAAAGATTGGAGGTGTCCTCAAGAATCTCAAAAGGATCACTAAGACTCTTTGTAGAATTAGCATATAAAGTTGATTCATATCCATCTTGATGATTTTTGACTGATAAAGTATCCAAGAATGGTGTTATAGTTTCATCATCTTGATATGTATCAAGAGTCATGCCTTTTGACAAGTCAAAATTTGAATAAGAGGTTTCTTCAAAGAGATAGGTGTCGGCATGACTTTCATTTTCTAAAAAATGGATGATGATTTTAAAAGGGATGAAGCTTCTGACATGGGTGTTGATTCATATGCTAGTGTAGAATAGGATCCTAATCATTTTGATGCTAACTTCAATAAGGATGTTGGTGAGGTGATGTCACCAATAGATGATTTTTTTATCATTAACTTAGAGAAGGCCTTTTGGATAACATCATTGTCTGTAATTACCTACTTCACCTTGGGTTTGTAAATGGGTACTTTAGGCTTAAGGAATTTGTCAATATGATGGATTTGATGTGGATAGGACATAGGGATGATTTGATCAAGGATAGTTGTGGTTTGGATAAGATTGGATTTATGACCTTGATTGAGGAGGGAAGAAGCTTGATCAGGTTTAAGAATCAATTCTTGGCATACCCCTTTTTGCACACTCCTAAGTGTGGGTGCATTATATTCTCCCTCAATTTAAATGTCACCATTATCAATTAATTTTTTGATATAATCTCTAAAAGGGTGACATCGATTAATAAAATTCCTAGGGACTTTATATATATATATATATATATATATATATATATATATATATATATATATATATATATATATATATATATATATATATATATATATATATATATATATATATATATATATATATATATATATATATATATATATATATATAATTGTTTAGCTTCATATCATGAGGGAACATGTTTAGACAAATCTAGAGGTCTTGTTTTTAGGTGGACAATCATGCCTATAGACCTCAATTTCCAAAATAGGGTTTCCATGGATATTGGGAGAGGGTTATATTGTTTGTCTATTGTGTTGTATTTAGGATTGGAATAATGTGATGGTGATGTCATGAGATAAGGAGATGGTGTAGTGTGAAATTTTTTAGGAGACAAACGGGAACTAGACAAGGTTGACAAGTTATGCTTCCCTTTGCTAGTAGGATGGGGGATTTATGATGGACTTTGACTAGTAGATGGAGGATTTGACTATGGATGGGTAAAGATTAGGGGTAAGGTGAGTTGGATAAGGCCAATATATTCAAGAAGTTGGGCACCCATCTCAAAGAGTTGCAAGAGTATTGTCTCCTTATTTGTAGCAATATGGTTATTAAACAAGGAAATTTTTGGACTGGGAAGGTTAGGACTAGGACTAAGACTATTGGATGGTGGACCAAAATGGGATTGGTATAGGGGTTGATGAGGGATTTGATTGGTAGGTGACCTTGGGCTTAGGGTTTAAAAATCATTAAGAAGGTGGGCACCCATCTCCAATAGTCATAAAAGGACCTCATCCTTATCGACAAAGATGTACTCATTAAATAGGGTGACTTTATCACTTGTATGTTGAGGGATGTGAGGAATATGGTTATGATGAATGGATGATAGGGTTGACCTTGGTGGGCTAACATATGGGAATTTTTTATGAGGAAGTACATGGGACATTGGTTTAGGCTTGATGGGATCAAGGTCTAAAGGTAGGCGAGCACCCACTTCTAGGGCTCGCAAAAGGATCTCATCCTTATTGGAAAATAGGTATTGGTCCACAAGAATAGGGTCCAAATCCATGTGTGTGGATAGGTGATGGATGATAAAAGGGGGATGATGTGAAGATAGATTAAGTATTGGATTAAAAGATGGTCCTTGAATAAAGTAGGTCTGAATGATCGAGTTAGTATGATTAAATTAATTATGATATAGGACTAGTATCAGATTTTAGACTGATACTATGATTGGTGCCAATGATCTATCAATAATGCCTATTTTTAAAGCTATAAAAAAGATGGGGATTCAACTAGTGCCTAGATTCAAACTAGCAATATGATGATTGAATGGGTGCTAGTTATGAATAGGTAAGATGACTATATTAGAGATGACTAGATGCTATATTGTAATCGATAAAAGTGATAGGATGCTAACAGGGTATCAACTAAGTATGAAATTTGACAAATATTATGGGTGATAGAGAGGAGGATAATAGACTAAACTGATGGACAAAAGGCTAGCTCAAGCCTTAGACCAATTTGGTCAAGGTGGGTCAGATATAAATTTATGTAATGATGGGATCAAGTATGAGAGTGGTATTGTAATGATAATTGAGGTATATATGATTTGGACAAGTGTGCGACCTAAAAATCCAACAAAGCAAGATGGGATTGATCTAGATGGGGTAAGACTAGATGAGATGAAAAGGTTTGATAGGATAAGGATGGGATGAAAAAGAAGTAGGGGGTGTCAAGACAAAACCATATTAAAATATGCTTGAGATGAGATGATAGGATGTACAAAATGGACAATATTATGATGAAGGATGACAAGGATGACTAAGAATGTACAAGATAGATATAAGAATATACAAGATGATGATAGATAAATCCTAGATGGCCATGTATAGGTTTGGGTGAAAATATGACTTGGCTCACAAATAACACGGGTCTAGCACAACACATACTCAAAGCAAGTAAACCACATCCCTAAGATTAGTAAAATAATGGGTGTGTAACTTGATGGCCATATTGTCTAATGGATTTGAAGGTGACATTGTAGACCAGTGACCCATTACAATATCTCACAAACCCTTTCAACCCGTCTGCATATGACGATCACTTAGGATATGATACTAACTCTAGTAGCAAGTTACATGTTATGGTTGATGGTCTTATGCTAGGTTGAATAGGCATTTTAGGGGTTTCCTCAATATATGTTAGGTATAATGGGGCCCAATTCCATGTAGGGTGTTATCTAATGCCTAGTTTAGATAATTAACTCTTTCCTTTCATGAAATACCTATATGGGATCAATTACTTAGCCTAATGACAGTTATCCCTAAAATTTATACTCCACCAAAATACAGAGTGTGGATTAGTGCATGGTGGTGAAATCCATGGTCAATACACCCCTGAGACTATGGTAAGTATATGGGTGTGTATTCCATGTCACATTTCTCCTAAAAAATAAAAATGGGATGGTTTATCAGTGGTTTTTGATCCTCTAAGAATCATTGCAAGGATGTAAGGAGGATAACATACACCATTGCATCCGTCGAGTGATACACAAGCAAAAAAAAAGATTTATTAATCAATTAGTTTAGATGTGATATATAAACAAAAATATATACAAGATATTTATAAGTTATACACAAAGATGTATACAAAATGATATATATACAAAATTATTTAGATAAAATGATTTTACAAAATGATAAAATATATTTGACAGGTGGCTTGCAAGACAAGAGATTAGTAGTTTTGATTTTTTCTCTTGAGGGGTAACCTATAAGATGAGATGTTAGACAAAATATATGACCTGTAAGAGAAGATGTTAACAAGTCAAAATTGATACTAGATTCACCTCTGCAAGAAAAAAAATGTTGGTCTAATAAGCCTTAATAAAACACCCAAAAAAATCACAAATTTGAACTATAACTTATTTGGGGTGAGGGGCCATGATGCATGGGGTGGGGGAGACGGCCCCCAGAAAGGTCAAGGGGTAGCACACCTTTCAAGGTTAAGGGGTAACACCCCTTGTGAGGTTCAGGGAAACACCCTAGGCACGCTCAATTTGGGATCTAAGGGATGCTTGAAACGACTCAAAAATCACTGAAAATGATCCTAAAAATCATACTCAAAAAGAATAAATTGAATGTAAAAATGAGTGAAAAAATGTAATTATAGAAGGCAAAATCGTAGATACACACTCAGTGTATTACAAAATTGCTTCCAAAATGTACAAAACTATAGATATGAGGCAATACCGCAACTAGGTAATAAGTAGTTTTACATATGGTTGACTGACTATTGATTGTGATTGTGCGGTTTATGAAAAACTATGAATAGTTGGATGATATCGTGACTTAGAAAACTAAAACCACATATCGTAATCTATGACTCTATAATATCACAAGTCAAATAGTGATATTTCACTTTACAAGTTACTTTTTTACTTGCCTAAGAAAAATAATGAAGTCTATAGTAGAGTATTTACAAAATGATTAAAGTGATACAACATGATTAATGCAAATATTTACAAGATGTTTAACTAGGTGACTATTTTGCCTAGACTTATCCAAACCAACTATGGAATCTATAGAATTGTGACTATTTAGTCAATGTCACTATTGTATATTAGTGATTTTTCAACAAGTAGTTGGAGGGGGATTTAGGGGTCTTTGGTGTTGATCTGGGTAGTACTACCCCTCACCTACAAGCAAACAATTATCAAGCAGAAACAATAACATAATTAAAAGACAAAAATTTGGACTTAGATTAGAGATTGTTGCTCTTATGTCAAAATCACATATTTCAAAGATAAAACCATGACTCTTATATTAAAAACATGATTTTCAAATGGCGATATTGTAGAATCCCTGAGAACCTATCAGGACAGTAGACTGTTAGAGGTCAGGTTAGTGTAAAACTATGGATTAGTGGACAAAACCATAACTTTTATAGTAAAAACATGAACTTTGAATTGTAATATTGCAAGAGGTCCAAATGTATTCCTAGAGAAAAAATCACTACTACAATATCACGATTTGCAGAGCAAAACTATCATTCGTCTGGGCATGAAAATTTAATCAAATCTAGAGTTTGTTCCCGATCCAATTAGTCCTAAAATATGCCAAAACACATCCTAACAAATAAGAGAGTTAAATTGAAAGGGTTGTCCCACTATGGTCACCAATGTATGATTGTATTTTTGAGCTATGAATTAAAACTACTAAATATAACAAGTTTTACCAAAAACATAATAACATCAAAAGGAGAGATTATGGAAGCAAATCAAAAATAATAAGATGAATCTTACCATTGCCTTGTTCCTCCTATCCTCTCTCCAATATCTTCAAACCAATTTAGCTTATGGATTGCAAGGATTAAACTCAGAAGTTTGACATAGTGATGGCTTGATTATTGACTATGGATTCATAGATTGGTTGATGGATTCATAAAGGTTTTATGGATTCATTCATTGCCTTGGCCATGGAGGAGTGGCTTGTTTAAATAGGCCATAGAGTGAAGATCAATCACCCATGTTCAAATTTAGATGAAGAGGATCAAGGGTGGAGGATTATCCAAATAATTAAAAAAAAAATGGAAGCCTCTAGAATAGACACTTCTAGAGAGAAAGGAGCCAAGTTAGAGACGATTCTAGAATTGGAGAATTCTAGAATCCATTTAGGGGATAAGTAATATTATTAGGGAATTAGGATGGGTGATTAGATAGGTGATTAGGGAATAGGGATGTAGGAGAGACTAGGAATAGGCTAGAGTAGGTGGGTAGGTGGGTCATGGGAATTTTAAATTCTCAAATATTAGACAAGTGGGATTAGTTATTAGATAATGGTGATTTAGATGAATTAATTGATTTATGGGGTAGGGATAAGGTTAATGGATAAAATATAATGAAGGGAGATATTAGATAAATATTTAGGGAGGAATTAGATGGGATTAGAGGAGATAAATGATATTAGAAGGGATAGGTAAAATTAGTTTCGACTAATAGGAATATTAGTGATATTAAATGAAGTGAACAAATTTAGGTGTATACATTTAGAAGTTGTTTCTTTGGTATTTTTTTGTAGTTTGTTTTGTAGCGTCTTTAATGGTGCCTTATGTGATGGTCAGATGCCTTGATGGTTGTGCCATTAAGCTAGTCCTATATAGTTTTCTGAGTATTTATGTTATTGAGAAGGGGCCCTATAAACCCTGAAACCTATATATATATGTGTGTGTGTGTGTGTGTGTGTGTGTGTGTGTGTGTGTGTGTGTGTGTAATTTACTAGATCATTTATCACAAAGAAATTGGCATCATGCAAATCAAGAGGTTCTGGTTTTGATATATATATATATATATATATATATATATATATATATATATATATATATATATATATATATATATATATATATATATATATATAATTTACTAGATCATTTATCACAAAGAAATTAGCATCATGCAAATCAAGAGGTTCTAGTTTTGATGCATATGCATAATGACCATGACGCTCATAACAATGCTTTGAACTTTTAACAGTACAAAAAAAAAGATGGTGGGCCTAGTTGTTTTATCATAACAAAGGTATTTTTTCTAATTTGTTGCAAGTAATCAAGATATATTCATATTTTTTTGAAATCAACATATCTGATATCATATTTTAGTATCTTTTCTAAATTTGATTTGTATTTAACATCCTTCACCACTAGTGTGTGTCCTTTAAGTTGGCATTTTATAATTTAAACCCACTTCGAATGACCCACATGACCAATTATTATTTCAATTGCTTTGAAAGAAAGATTGGTGATATGATATGTAAAGTGACAATCAAAATACAATAGTTTACTTTGTGCAATTTTTTATACGACCTTCCTTAAACAATGTCTCCTACATGAGGCTCGCTGAAGAAAAGAGTTGGAAAGTTTAGTTTTTTTGAAAATTTGTCTTGAAATTTCCAAGCGGTTTTTCTCCTTTGGCTAGAGTAATTTGTATAGTTTTGACTTGAAGGGCATGAATGGGCATTGGATTTGTAAATCTATGTACCAAAGTGTGACTAGCATGTCATTGTCATTGTTTGTTATATTAGCCTCATTTTCAAAAGTGAGTTGGCCACATTGTCACCATCAAGAACCATATGAATAAGGTAACATTAGGCCCTATTTAAATGCACATTTGTTATAAGATACATTGTCCTTTTTCAAAACTATTTTTGCATTTTCACAATAACACTTGCACGCACATTTTTGGATTGAAAATGACTTTTGTATTTTATATGGCATTTTAGTTCCATAAAAATTATTTTTGTGTCATCTATGCAATGTAGCAATGCTCTTTGTATTTTATTGACATTTGATGGAACATTTATTATTGTGCATTTCAATTTAAATTATGGTGTTTTATGTGAACAATGCATAATTTGTGCAAATGTCAATCTAGGCACAACCATCCTTTCTTCAAGATCATTGAGAAGTGTCATGGATGGCAACACAAAGTTGAATGAAATGTTCTTCGGTGATGAAAATTTTGTAACTGTCCCATTATTCAAATACCTATGGCAAGTGCATTATATTTTTTTTTATTGTTCCACTAAATCATTTCTGGGCGAGTATGTTTCTTTATCTAGTTATCTAAATACAATCATATTGAATCTAAGATGCAACTAACTACAAACCGGGCAAGTATGATTTGGTGTGTCTTGTAAATGTTCTTTGAAAATTCAAATACTATAATTGACTTCAATGCTAGGTAGCAATTTTTTTTTGAAGTCTAACTTTTACATAATGAAGAGAAAGTATCAATGATTTGACTATCTTTTTTTTTAACATGAAAACTCTATTAAACAGGTTCAAGGGAGACACATTTTGGTAAAATATTTTTTTGTTGGTTATTTTTTGGTGTACAATAAATGGACTTTGCATAAATAATATGTCTACCTCGTATTGCATATTTTAGATAACGAAGAGAGTTTTTGAATGTTTTTCTTGACATTGTGGCCAATTCAAAAAAATTATTGTTCACTAATTGCATGAAAGATCTTTCTGCTAATGCTCCATAATGAATATGTTCAATGTCCAATGTAAAATACATAAGTTTATATGCCAGTAATGACTATGGGCATGTTGAATATACTCTAGCAATACTCATTGTATGTGATTCTCTCACTTGAATATTCACTTCAAGCAAAATGGACGGCCATTGCAAGTAAAATTTATTGCCTTCAATACCACCTTTCTAATATGGCATGCCCTTGCTAATAAAAAATGTTTGCCAAAATGAAATATGTGATATATTATTTATGGCTTCATTGCCAAGAAAAGGTTACAAACTAAAAAACATTTTATTGCTCTCTAACAGATATGAATTACAAAAGGATTGTGTTGTGTATCACCTAAGACAATGCACATCAAAAGCTTGATTGTATAGATAACAAATGGAATCAAACAAGCTTTCGCCACATTCTTCATTTGTGGGTTCAATTCTATAAAATCCTATTGCTTCGAGTGCAAGGGAAATATAATATGAATAAGATTTGAAGTGCATAAGAGAAGATGGCAACTACATATCTTTGGTCACACTATTACAAATCCTATATTTATATAATATAGCAGTTCATAATGGCTACAAAGAAAATTTGTATCATGGATTAAGACGTGATATGGGACTATAGAGTATTATGGATTGAAATGAATATAATTAGTGTCTCTTGTAACTAGCCAAACCCATATAAGTATCTCAAGCCATCCCGCCACCCATTCTATGCAAAACCTAACAATCTGACTTTGTGACCATCTAAGTTGGAGATAGCAGTGAGTTTCATGTGGTGAAAATATGTTTTAGTATCATGGATTATATACCAGGTGTATAGTGTCTTGGCATCTAACTCTAATTGCAATGATTTCAATGCATCTCGAACACCTCTACACTAAAAAATAATAAATGTTCTATTGTAACAATGTGCAACTCTAGAGAAGTATACCAAAAGCGTAATAAAATAGAAAATATATCAAACAAACAATCACCAAGGTTATATTTAAATGAGAGTCCTCTAAAAAGATGATTTTTTTGCAAAACAATGTCACACTACTTTTTCTTTTACTATTATATAGCGCTCTATGTCAATAGGATCAAATGGGAGAACATGTTTATTCTAATGGCAAGATAAATGGCTAGAAGGCATTTTATTTGCAAAGAATGCAAATAAGCATGTAGATGAATGTATGCATACAGTGATTCAAACGTGTAATTGCATGTTTTACAAAACCCAAATATAATAAGAAAGCACCATAAATCAAACAAAAAAATACATGGATAGGCAAATTTGTGGTTACATTGCACATTTAATTGATTTGCTAGATTTGAATATGAAGAGAGAGCCCAAGAACCAAACAAATAGAACATAAGCACAATATGCAAAATTGTGAAATAAGGTATATCATACAAGTGTTTTTTTACAATATACACACGAAATAAAGTTGTAGTAGCAAGCACAACAAAAAGTAAACGACATTGATTTTTTAAATAGAAACAGAAACAAGCAACATGATGCCATGCAGATGCAAAAATTAACACAATGCAAAAACACTACAAAATGAATATATACCACATATATTAAATTCCTCACAAATCCAAATAACATAGAAATAAATATTGCTTGCAACTCGGATACACCTAGAGCATATGTGGACATCCAAGAGGCCTAACCTATGTAGCATTTAAAAAAAATGATTCAATCTATAGACTACCCATAATAATAACCAAAGAAAAAGGTATAAACTCTAAACATTGTCCTTAGCAACCAATACAAACACAAATCCCTTGAGCACACCATTAGCACAAAGAGAAGAATCGATTTTAGCAGGAAGATGGATGAATATTTATTTTTTTAAATTCTATGCACAACTTTGTATCAAGGGAGTAATGACATAAAAATGTCGTATAACAAAAAAACATAAACACCAATGACAATACTACAATAACAATACTTGTTATAAAGAAGCAAATAAAATTTGACCATGATGAAAAGCATTAGAATTTGTGCAACATCCTAAAATAGTGAAATAGAAATTGAATCCAATGTAGATCTTTTAGAGACCCTCCTTTGTTCACAATTCTTCAAAACTTTGTTAAATTTGTTTTTTTTAAATTTGAATCAATAATCAATGTAAGCATTTCAAAGACTATATATTTGTATTTTTGTGAGATTTTACATATTGGGTTATTTTTTTAAAAAAAATCCTATTTTCTATTACATGAGCCAGATGGACCTATAGTAGTGTATTTTTTGATTAATAAGTTTCAAAGGAGATTTGAATTTGTTTTTATTTATGTGAAGCCAAATTGCCTTTACATATTGGAGTATTTAATGCATTTTTTCCTATTTTCTATTACATAAGATAAATGGAACTGCAATATTATATTTTCCATTTAATATGTTTCAAAAGAGATTTCCAAATTGACATGGAGTGATTAAGATTGTTATTGCAGCTACGATTGGAATTTCTTATGTTGTTTTTCTTATCATCATATGAGTTGTTCTATCAAGAGGGTGCCCTTGGAGAGACTAATTCACAAAATTTGGATCAATTATATTCAATTGCAATACAAATGCTAGAAAGGCTAGTGCTTGCTCTAGAACTATAGTGTACACTTTACGTGTTTTCTATAATTGAATTGTAGAGTTGGATTACAATGAATTACACTGTAATGCACGAATTTCGATAGGGTCTACCATAACACATCTCACCAGTGAAAAAAATGTTCAAATTTTATAAATAAACCTTATATGTTACAAATAAGAATCGATGCCCGTTTCCGAGGATCCACACAATTTTGATGGCAGACACAACATATTGTGATTTTTATGTGTAGACAATCAAGAAGAAAATAAATGCACATTTTGATGATTTTTTTAATCTCGACTTATATAATAAATCAAATTCTAAATCAAAGTTGCTTGTTTTCTGCATACATGTATTCTAGGAAAAGCATACTCAACATAGGTATCCAACGCAGGAGAAAACAACAAAGGACAACGCCATTGAATAAAAAATAAATAAACATGCAAGTGTTGAAATTATATTTTTATATTTAGGACTAGAGGTAAAAACAATAAACTAATAGGGGCAAAAAATGGTATTTTTTACATTCTCGGGCTTAAGGGAAAAACAATAAACTGAGACGTGCGTGTTAATGACCACATCTCTCCCTCCAAACATAACGTAAAACAAATATAATCATAATACCTAATGCAATCGCCGCAAAGACAAACAAAATAAAAAAAATGTAAAACACATTTTTTTTTTTAACTATTTAGACCTAACTGAATTCGAGCTAAAACAATGTATCAAAAAAAAGATCACACTCACAACAAAAAATGCATTGTTTCCTTTCAAGATGCAAAAACACAAAAATAAAAAGAATCTCGTTTGGAGCTATCTACAAACAACAAACAAAACAGAGACCTCTTCACTCGAGCACACTAAATTTCATGACAATATTACAAGAAAATAAAATTGTATTAATTCCAAGGGACACACTACAAACTTTACCCATAGAGAGGAAAACCAGGAATAGTGGCAAGGACTAGGGAAATCATTGTCTCCAATTAAAAAATCAATAAACAAATTCCACCAAGAAACGAAAGGCAATGCCACTGAATAGAACAAGGGCCTAGTTTGCAAAGTAGGACGAGAATTGAAGACCTAAGCATGAAATGCAAAGTGATGATAGCGATTAACTGCCCTGCCCACTCATTGAAATAATCATCCAGAAACTATAGCCCTTGAGGAAAAATATGCCATGTGATGCCTTTTCAATGGTTGGCAAAAAAAGGCACAATTTTAATTAAAAAATATCATCTAGGCTAAGAAAATATAGGGAAATATTTAGATCAATCGCATAACAGATAAATAGGTATTTCAAAACCCTGAAAACATTTATTTTCACATACACTACAAGACTAAAAGAAATCCATGTGGTGCAGTGCAATTAGCGGATGACGTAAAATTAATAGGTAGGGTGAAGACAAATATGAAGTTCATTGAGGCCACATTGAGAATAACATGGACCTCGTGACTCTATGACCTAGGAACAATGAAAGTCTACGATGTATACCACTCCAATTGAGCACAATAAAAGTGAAAGGCAATGAGGTTTGAAATCTAAAGGACCATATTTTATGAAATTTTACCACATGGTTGCAAGAGATCCAACGATGGGAAGGAACAAGAGGCAAGTGAATATAAAAAGAAATTAAAACCCCAACAAATCCATGCAAAGCATGAGAAGGATTTGAATGCAAAAGAAAGGCTTTGTGACCTCAGAACTACTTGATTAAAACACACAGGGAATCACGATGTTTAGGTATTAAAGTGAGGCCACAAATTCACACATCTAAATCAATGGTGTTCAGAGTTTTGAAAAGTAATTTTATACGTGTATAGCACTGCATACCATTAATTCACAGTGAACAAAAAATTGTAACAAAAACTAGATGTGACAATCCGTATTTGAATTTGAATTAGATAAAGTTTCCCTAGTTAACTATGTGAGAAATTCTTTAATCAACATTTCAAATCATACTCCGTGAGCCACCATCAAGGTGAGAGAATAGTATGATAAGATTGCAATCCTACAATTAAAACCATACATAGTCGTACTAATAAGGAAACTACTTCTCTTGTAGCACTTTGTTTAAAGTCTACCTTCTTTTCTTTCTTGGGGGTAGTTTATGAATAAACTAAAAGCATGGTTACAAGTTCCCCTCATTCCCCTTTGTAGCCAATTTGTTCATGGAATATTTCTAAGACTTGGCTCTAAACTCTATACTCCTCTTTCCCTTTTGTAGCCAATTTGTTCATGGAATATTTCTAAGACTTAGCTCTAAACTCTATCCACTTGAAGAACATGATTATTCGCATGGGTTTAGAGAAATTAGAAGACTTCCATAACCACTTAAATATTATTGTTGATACCATAACATCCAATAAGAAACTGTGATCTAAAGGGAAACTTTCCTAGATGTTCTCTTCACTAAGAAACCCAATGGATCTTTCATCCCACAAGTTTATAGAAAATCCATCCACACAAATCTATATATACACATGAATTCTAAAAAAATACGCATCCTTAAGACCCTTGCCATAAAAGCTTTAAGAATTTGCAATGTCAAACAGTTACAAGATGACATCATAGATTCGTTTGAAGTGTTTAAAAAGAATGGTTATAAAGAGAAACAGATTGTTAGAGCCTTCAAATCAGCTAAGGACACTCTTGTTATCTCTGAAATTCCAATTGGTCACCCTAATAGACCTACAACTTCCTCCCATATGTTGAAGGTATTTCTGACCAAAATGTAAAAATTATAGAGTAAGAACATCCATACTACTTTTCTCCCTCACAAAAAACAAAGGTTGGTCAAATCCTCCAAAGACAATTTAGAACTAACTCTTAAAAATGGAATGTATGAAATTGATTGCTCTTGCAGAATGTCATATATTGATGAGGCAAGGGCTCTATGAACACAAAAATCAATAAACATGTCACAGATATAGACAAAAAGAAAATAGTTAAGTCAACATTAACATGACATTCTTTCAAAACTCATCATCATATTTTTACTAAGAATACCATAGTGTTAACTATAACTATTTCTTAAAACGCCATCTAAGAGAAGCTATCGAAATTTATATATATGATAATTTAAATAGGGATATAAGTCTAAAATTAAACCAATCTTGGGAACCAAACATTAACTGACTCAAAAAACCATTAATTTAAATCTAAGCTTTTGTTTTTATTTTTTTGTTTCTCTAATTGATGTTATCTTAGTTCTCGGGGCATCTCAAATTTCATCCCTTCTTATCCCCTTTCCATTTCTTCGTGCTTGTCTTTCTTTTTTGTTAAAAATTATTTAATTAACCTCTTTCAAAAAACAACCACTGTGTGATTAATACTTGCATGTTCTTATCTAATTTATCATCATATTACTCTTTAAACTCCCATGTGATTAATACATAATAATTTTGATTGCTATCATTCATTAAAGCATCAACTTTTAATTTTTCAACAATTACAAATTATAATAAATTATTATTATATTTAACTCCCTGATCTTTTAATCTTTTCCTTGGTGAGTGTGATCCAAAGCATTGATTTAATATTCTCACACAACTTAACCAAAAAAACTTTTGTTACTTCATGGACCGTGTAAACACTCGCTTATTAAATTAGATATATAGTTATTAATCACAATCAATGCAAATTACGTTCAAAAAATGAAGGCCCTATAAAAATAACCGAGCATGAAAAGCAAAGCAACAAGTGTTACACCATGTCCACTTGCTGAAAAAATAAAAAATAAAAAATAAAAAAAATCTTAAACCACAGCCCCTAAGAAAAAAAATTGCCACTAGGCACCTTTTCACTAGCCAATGGAAAAAAAACATAATTTTTAATAGAAAATAAACCAAAATCGCATATCAAATAAATAGGTATTTAAAAAACCAGACAGACATTTATGTTCACATAAACTATAGTTAGGGGATAGAATTTGCCATGTCATACAACGCAATTTTCCTACAAGAAAAAATTAATGGTGAAAAAAAATTGCCCCAAGGCACCTTTTCACTAGCCGATGAAAACAAAACATAATTTTTAATAGTAATTTACCAATTGCATATCAAATAAATAGATATTTAAAAAAATCGGGTAGGCACCTTGTCAGGAGAGAGAATCTTCTAAATTTAAGTTGGTGAGGCTCAATGCTCACCACATAGTCTTCAGATAACCAGATTCAAGCCTCAGTTGAGAAAACTTTATTAAAATAGTAGACCAGATAACAAGATTCATGCCTCAGTTGAGAAAACTTTATTAACATAGTAGACATCAATACAGCCAAACAACTCTAAATAACAAGTAGGATACAAACCAGTCCCCTCGTGCAAAAATTAACTAGTTTGACGTTTGAGCCTTCAACTTAAAAATCAAATCTATACTCGATGCTTTGGAAATATGAATAATTGATATTTGGCATACCTTCAGTGTTTAGATGTATAAAGCTCAATGAAACTCGGCCATTATATCATATTGTGAAGCAAAAGCATCTGTAACTACTTGAGGTGTGTTTGCACCAAAAGCTGTCATTTCTAAACCAATGCAAATATAATCATCTCATTGTCCCACAGATTTAAGTTTTTCTTATGTTTTACTTAATTGTGTAATTTCGTTTTGGTCTTATTTTCTTTTTGTGCCTGCATGCACGTTAGCCCCTAATGTTAATTGCTTTTGCTTACCTCATCCTCCTGCCCTTTGGCACCTTTGTAGCGGGCTTGGCCTTTTTTACAATATAATTACGTTTTTATGAAGAAAATCATCCCATAGAGTACTGGATGCTTTGCCTGCACTGTTAAATGCTATAGTTTTGGTTTCACATTGTTAGCAAGTACAGTAAACTCATTAAAAATCCTAGATGTCCTATTTCCTGTGTCATTCCATTTAAAGGCTTTATTTACGCATCTTTCCTTTCAATACAAAATCTTTAAACCCTTCAGAAAACCTTTTCATGTTTTAAGCTGATGTAAACCAGATCATTGACACTAAGATGTCCCCAGAAACAAGACGGAAACAAGCACCTTAAAAAAATAGGGACAATGTTGAACAACCAAATACAACCAGTATTCTTGTAAGATTAGAACTAGCAAGGCCCTTCATCGTCCAGTATTTGGCCAAGCATAAAGTGAGGTTTCTCTATGTACAGTGCATTTCGGTGTTTCCAACTAAATATGGGAAAATCTAGCATACGTTACAGTTATTCCCATTTAACAAGGGATATCTCAGTCCTCCAAAATAAAGCATGCATAGCCAAGATAAAATTCCTAGAGCTTGCAACCAGATGAGATAATAATCCCTGTTGATGGAAAAGCAAAGACTAGACCCAAAAATACAAATATGTAAACAAAAAAAAGCCTACAAAATTTGACTTCAAGGAAAACCATTTGAAAGAAAAATTCCACCTCTCATCTTCCCAGACCTTGTGCTAATTCTTAGCAAGTTAACTGTTGGGCAGTCTTATCAACATCCTTAAGATCCAATGCCGCTAGAAGCCCCGTCCATGTTTCCTGCTTGTCTCCAGGAACCTCAAAATTTAGCAGCTTTTTTTGTTTACGGTAATGATCTTCAAGTGCCTTGCTCTGGAAAACAGATAAGAGAACACAAAGTTAACTAAAGATTTGAAATTTACATAAATTGCCAAATGGGTAATATTTGACAGACTTATTAAACATATAGAAAGAACTCACAATGTTACTGCAGTTTAATATGATGATTAACAAGCTTACCTGCTCTGAGTAGATACGAAGCTTTTCCTTCAAAATCTCTTCAGTATCACTTGTGCTAGTGACAGGCTTTCCTACACAAGTACATGGCGGTCTCACAGGCGGAATGTGAATTTTGGCCCCAGTATTTGCCACATTAAAAGTCCTACCACATTGAGTGCATGTTCTCCTTCCTAAGCACCTCTTGATTAAATTGTCCTCCTCTTTACACTTAAAGTTGATTGCCATGTCAATATCTGCTACGCGGTCCAAGATATTCTGCAAAAACAAAAAAAGAAAAAGAGAGATTAAAAGTAGATATTGTTTTTACTCTGCAATATATAACTATAATAAGAATAACTAACTGCTAATAAAAGAAAACCTTTCGTGCAAACAATAATAGACAGATTTCCTTTTACAGTGGCAAACAATCACGAATGCGCTAAACAGGAAACCTAGCAGCATTTGCAAAGAGGTATATATGCTGTAAATGCAACACAGCACACCGAGATTCAAATCTGTATATCACAAATAACAAAACAACCGCATTTGGTCCACCACTGGTCCCTAAAGATTTTTTGAATGCAAGCACCTTATAAAAAACAGGATTCCAAAGCAATCACACAATAACAGACATTTGTAATTTATAAAGTTCCACAATGTACTTGATTGTCCTAAGTTCTAACCCATCTCAGCTTTAACGGCTGCATCCCCCTCTAAAATGAAATGCCGTCTATAATGACATAATAATTAGCAGTATAGCACAAAAATTGGGAACGGGAGAATTTTATAAGCAACATCTCAGACTAAGATCATGTTTCCCCCATGCCAATCTTGGCATGTGACAGTGTTGTCAAAAATACATTAAACACAACGTAAATATGTGCTGATGCTGAAAACAAACATCTCAAACAAATTACTAGTGGACATGGTGAAGGGAATCACAAACTTAAGAGTGAAGAAATACCATCTCCAAGACCAGGCAGTAAGATTACTGCAGAAGACGTTTCTACATGAAATTGAATTAAACAGTTCCTTCCAAGAGGCTTCAGCTCCTTTTGACAGAAGACCTTCCAAACAGGATATCAAGTTATCATCACTACTTTCAATATAATTCATTTAGAATTTTAAATTTAAATTTAAATTTTGGACATGTGAGGCCATTGAACAAAGTGATGAGAATCACGATTAGAGTGAAAAATTAACATCTCCAAGACCAGTCACTCACTTGCAGTAGTTTAATCATGGACGTATTGGAGTGAATCACAATTACAGTGAAAAAATAACTCTCTACAAGACCAGGCAATAAGATTACTACAGAAAACATTTGTAATGAAATTGAATTAAACAGTTCTTTCCAAGGGACTTCAGCTGTTATTAACAGAAGACTTACCCTTCCATACTGGATATCAAGTTATATTTACTGATTTGCTTAGAATTAATAAATTTACTTTTTGAGCACTGTGACCATTTGCCCTCGCAGTTGTTGCATGGCTCTTTTGGTTGTCAATGAAAATTACACTGTTCTTCCCGTTTTTTCTCTTTCAAACATAAAAAAAAGTCTTGTTTTTATGGTAGTTACTAGTTACAGAATTTTAAAAATTCTAATTAGGTACAGCACTTTATGATTACACTTCCACCCAGGGCTAACCCTTTTTTTCTAATTACAAAGTATATTTTTAAATAAGAACTTGAGGTTAATGGTTTCATACAGCAATATTTCACTGTGTAACGGAGCTATAGGAT
The DNA here is from genome assembly GCA_037957365.1 of Torreya grandis. NCBI lineage: Eukaryota > Viridiplantae > Streptophyta > Pinopsida > Cupressales > Taxaceae > Torreya > Torreya grandis. The sequence goes on along the minus strand of JARHVA010000616.1, from coordinate 488,399 downwards.
AAATTTAACTTCATTTCCAGGTAGAACATATTGAGAGCTATAAAATCTGCAGCTGTTGAGTAAAGAAATTTGTGTGTGATATATGACTATGTTGTTTGGGTACAGGTACGGGTACGGATATGGGCACGTCTCGGGTATGCGTGTCCGTCATTTTTCAAAAACCTTGATTTGGATACATCGTGGGTACGTCTGTATATATATATATTACTCATTTTTTTAGTAAAACACTTGAAACTACTTAGTATGAAAATATTTGTCTATAAATGATAAAACACTTTAAAATATATAATATTCATTCATTCATTACTTCAAAGACAAGATGTACATTCAAATCTAGAATAAATCATCTCGATTGCCCACAAAATCATGAATGCCACTCCCATTATTTTTCAACTTTATCATTTACTGACACTTTCTCTCACAAGGGCTCATCGGTGCATTGATCTCACAAGTGCATGCCTTAAAGGGTACACAGGGAATGGGGTGGGATCGGCTTGTGGCACTTTGCGAGAGATATTCTCATACTATTCTATCACGCATACATCCCTTCATGCAGCCTTCATACCTCGTATGATGTCTCCTTGAAATCTTGAAATCCTGAAATATGGCTAAGTCTGAAACCCTGAAACCCTGGAATCTGACTAACTCTGAAATATGATAGGATCCTCCAAAACCTAGAATTTGCATTATAGCTCCTAGCGGTCCGAAACCCCTCTCAAACATCCTGAAAGTATATAAATAAAATATAACTTAAAGTATAAGTTTACTAGATGTAAACTTCTACTTAAATGTTTATTTTATTTATATACTGTTGGGTTCGGACTGGATTTACATTTAGGGTTGCTTAGCTTTTAGGGTTTTGTTTTAAGGATTTTCTGAGTTTTTTTTTTTTTAAGTTTTTCGCCATTTTTCTGCCGGAATCCCTCGGGCACGCCCGGAGACGTCCCAGGCACTCCCGGAGGCGTCCGTGGCCGTGTCCGACGTTTCCGGCACAGCCACGGATGCCTCTGGGAGTACCCGGGACGTCCCCGTGCCAGAGGCGTCTCCAAACAAGAGGCGCCGGGGGGGAGGGCGTACCTCTGCAACGTAGATATATGAGATTAATTATAACAACATATGCAGAATGGGCACCAAATATCAGCCCTCCCATATTTCAGTCGGACAAGACATTTTATGACAACATACAGAACGATCTTGATCTATATTCTGTAGATCACATTTCATGAAATGCAATTTTTATTTCCTTCCCTATCCTAGTTCAAAATTCCAACAAGCAAATTCTCGCTTTGATATAACTGGCAAGAGTTCACATCTTGATTTATAAAGGTCAAAAGCCAAAAAAGATTATCCATCATAAAGGAAAATCCATAAAAAACTTCATGAAAATCAAGAAAATCTAGATTGTACACCACCTGTTTTTATTGAAGACCAGTCGCAAATAGTAAAGTGTATATTAAATAATCTTTTATACCAAAGGAGCAAATTAATAATAGGCCACCAATTAATTAATGTTCAGTAATTATTCCTTAGACAAAGCAAAAGCAGATTCCAAATTATTCTACACTCCAATAGCACAAGATGACTCGCATTAAAAGATAAAACTTACTGCTTGAATCCTCGTTCGTGGAAATCCATCTAAAATAAATCCAGTTTCTCCAAGACTGTCTCCAAGCTCCCACCGTTTGGATAACAATTTAAAGATTATGTTGTCCGGAAGGAGTTTCCCTTGGCTTACAGCAGTTGAAAGCTGCAAGAAGCCATCAAATAAATCAGAAATTTAAACACCTCAAACACAAAACCTAAAGCTTTGTTTTATTAAAATAAAAGCTTAAGGTCGACTCATTTCTCAAAATAGCATACATCCCATCAATGCTGACTGCATCATTATCCTCATCATCTAAGTCATAGAAATATGTATTATCTTGGGATGTTCTTCATTCTATAATGTTTGCTTATTTTTGTATTTACATTTGTAATGCTTCAATTCAATATTTCATATTATCTAATGCCCCAAACAAAGACACCGTCATCTAGACTTTCACCAATTTATGCAGAGCAACTATCATATACCGCATCTAAGCATTTGCAATAGAGAATTCCAGACATGACACTCAAAAGAAGATTAATGGAGTTCACAAGAGAGAATCAGACACAAAGAGAATCCAGTACAGAATGGTGGCATTACTGTCGAGCAAGCCTCCATCCATGGACCTTGTAAGGAGGCAGAAAATAAAATCTCACTTAAAATATCCTTTTGGGTATTTGTGCCACAATGTTTGCCTTCAGTTAAAATTTTGGGGTCACATTTGTTGGACCAGTGCAAAGGGTTTACTGAATGACTCTGAAAATCTTCAAGATATTGTTCAAGAATATTGATCTAATCAGACTTCAATATAACATGGAGTACATGTTTCAGTTCAGTCAATATTTTAAAGCCACATTTGTTGGACCAGTGCAAAGGGTTTTCTGAATGACTACAAATTCCCCGAGATGTTGTTCACAAATATTGATCTACTCCAACTTCACTATAACATGGAGTACACACAAAGACTTCAATTCCACACATTTATTCAGCCTTGCGAAGAAGTCAAAGAAGTTCAATTGTATTTTTCTAATCCTAACAGCTTATATTGCCTAAAAGTAAATGCACATGATAGATAGTCCAGTAAACTTTGTTCTTTGAACATTTCATCAATATTTCTGTTCTCATATCTAATGGAAAACTCAAGGCCACTGGTAACAAGTTGACTATTATTGTAACCTAGATATTATAAAGGTGTCAACGCAGGCTCTGATTCCAGATATCAATGATTAATATTTTTTTTCTTGTGTGCATTGAATCATCCTACTTTTACAATTTACTTACAAGAAACTGTTCAGAGCTATTGGGTTACACATAACCAATAGAGTTTACTATAGTTTCCACCATGAGGAGTCCAAAGGGAGGGGGGAAAAGCAGGGTGTTCAATTCCACACATTTATTCAGCCTTGCAAAGAAGTCAAAGAAGTTCAATTGTATTTTTCTAATCCTAACAGCTTATATTGCCTAAAAGTAAATGCACATGATAGATAGTCCAGTAAACTTTGTTCTTTGAACATTTCATCAATATTTCTGTTCTCATATCTAATGGAAAACTCAAGGCCACTGGTAACAAGTTGACTATTATTGTAACCTAGATATTATAAAGGTGTCAACGCAGGCTCTGATTCCAGATATCAATGATTAATATTTTTTTTCTTGTGTGCATTGAATCATCCTACTTTTACAATTTACTTACAGGAAACTGTTCAGAGCTATTGGGTTACACATAACCAATAGAGTTTACTATAGTTTCCACCATGAGGAGTCCAAAGGGAGGGGGGAAAAGCAGGGTGTTCAAGGATCAATAATGACTTCCAAAATGGAGTTAAAATAAAGAAACAAATATGGAACTTTCCACTGAAAAACTGAAAGACACATTGGTCAAATGCACACAGACAATTCAACAATTACTGAATTATGAGAACTAGCTAAGACACCAATACCCATCAGCTGGAACCCTTATGTGGGTGTGCCACTTTGATACTCAACCAAAACCACTAGCAATGTTAGTAACCAAGAGAGAGTACACTGTGAGACCATCCCAGGGACATGCATCCAAATGTCTACTTCCTGGATAGAAACAAATTTGATGTGGGTTCACAAAGCATGATACCAAACCAAAACCACTGGCTACGGTAGTACCAAAGATAGAGGATGCTATCACCTCATTTCTGCGAGGATCCTGAAGACATGATACAGAACCAAAACCACTAGTGATGGTAGCACAAAAGAGAAAGGATGTCATTACATCATCCCTTGCACTCAATGGTTTGCTTCCAGATTAGCAAAGCATTTGGTGTGGGGCCGTGGGCAATGGCTTATATACTACCTCATTCTCACAATTTATTCACAACACACAGTTATACATAAAAATGTATGAAAACAATGACTAGATCCAGATCCCCATAGCCCAACAGCAGCCAATAAAATTCAAAGATAGCAAACAAGCATAAATAAAGAACTTGCCAGACAAGAGGGTTTAGGGTTTTAAAGCAGTACCCTTGAAATTCTAAATTTAAAATGACTCGGCGGGGTATGGCAAAGATCTCCCATCAAAACCAATGAAAATCCTCGATCGCGCATAAAACATACATTAAACAAGAAACCCAATCTAAACATACACACACACACATACTGATGATGTACGTATACAGCGTACATATATTCGTGTGTATATACGTTGTGTATATGTTTGAATACACTCTTACATAAAACGCTAAACCCCTAGTATATACACAATATATACAAGGAAAAAATCTAAATCTTCCGATATACACACAATGCCTCTATACACGATGTATATGGTGTATATATGCATAATGGATATATACACACATGACATCGAAGAAAACCCGATCTTGCTTAAAACATTCACAAAACAGGAACCCCAGTTAGTATAGACAAGAACCAACCTGTTTCGACAACGACGATTGTACTTTAAGCTCTTCTCTGACCAAATTCCCCATCGAAATGTGCGGCACATTCAACAGTTCCGCAAGTTTGCTGGCGTAAGCGCTCTTCTCCACGCCAGGGCTACCAATGAAAACCCACTGCACTCCCCTGCCGACCGTGTAACCGTGCGATTCCGCCGACGCCAATGCTGCCAAAGGATAGGCGTACTCCCGGCGATCGTAATCATGAGCAGCGGCTGCTGCAGCGGACCCATACTTCCGCAGAAAAAGCTGATTCGTTATCGGGTATTTTCTGCATAGGCGGCTGATCAATGCCATTGTTGATTAAGAGCTTAAACCCACGACAATGGCGAATACAGTTGCAGAGAGGTTTATGCGTTTTACTTGCAAAGTGTTTTGGCCACTTGCAGTTGGGGTATAAACAAGGAAGGGGGGCTCCTGTCAGGAGAGGCTAAGCTGTTTCTGTTCTACGGTCATATGAGGGCGTTCGGGAGCTTGAGCTGTGCAGCCGGCTCCTATAGGGAAACAGTCACGCCAAAGTTAAGCGACAAAATGTATTAGGGTTCAGTGTTGCGAAGGTCTAAATGTTAAGGTTTAGGGTTTAGTTGATATGAAACTTTTGAGTTAGCTCGTTGACTCGAATCAAAATATCAAAGTTACAGGGCAAGTGAGGTAATATGGTTTATATATACTATTTATTTTTATTTTTTTAATATTTATATATATGAATTTTGTTGTGTTTATTTGAAATTAGTTGTATAATTCTTTTATTAAAAGATTTTATATTGATTAATGATTTTATCATATTATTTATTAAAAAAATTATTGAAATAATAGTAAATGTTTTTAATCTTACAATATTAATATATCGGGCTCACAAAAATATTTGTGGAGAAAAAAAGAGGTTTCAAATTCTATTGTATATCAACTTTTATTAACAAGAAGAAAAATTATGATATGAAAGTCAAATAGACGTCAAATTTAAAGTAAGACGTTTTTAAAAATACACTCATAGAGATTACAATTCACTATCACCTATATGGTTGTTATTGTAGATTACTCCTCTCAGTGTAGCTAACAATTGCACCCTAAATTAACAAGATGCACTAACAAAGATATTTTAAAATTATATATTTATTAAAAATTAGTATTTTCTTTATTTTTATTCTGTCAAAAGATTGAAGAGGGATATAGCCTTCAACTTTTATCCTTTTTAACTCTAATTGTCCAATCAGAGCGTGCCCCTATCATTCCCTATGTTTGGCACAAAGTCTTCCTAAAAAAAAGCTTTTTTTAAAAAAAATTTACTTATTTTTTTAATCAACGGAAATAATTTTTTAGTCATATGGGACTTTTTCAAAATTTTTTTTTTTAAAGTATTGTTTTGTTGGCTATTTAGAGAATTACCTGCTCGGAATTTTTTTGCTTCAAATATAGTTTGAGCAAAAGTTTGAAATTTAAAAAACACCCTGACCAGCCATAAATGACTCATGATACCTATGTTGAGGCATGTTTTCATTCAATACTCTTGCTTGCTTTACATTCAATGGCCCTGCCCACATCATGTCAACGGCGTTAATGTGCCTTGAAAAATCGATAGAGCTTCAATGTGGGTGATGCCATTGGCATTGTGTTTTATTTTTATATTGTGGTCATCCTACAATGTTGAACAAATGCAATGCATAGGTTTTTGTTGGTAATGAACTCTTCTTTTGTGTTCTTATGTTTTTTTAATTTTTTTTTAATTGAGATATTGAATAACGTTATGTGTGTTGTGCAAAATAGACATGGATTCTTGTTTACAAAACACTCATGATAAGGATTTTGCTCTCTTTTTTTGCAGTTTGAATTTTTTTTAAAGAAAATTATGAGTTGAACGTATTTGTTTCCTATATTGTGAACAAAACATGTGGTTTCTCTGAGTGAAGCACATTTGTGTGTGTTTGAAGCAAGTAGAGAAGGAAACTTTTTCATTGTATACCTTTGTTGTGGACATTTTCGACCTATGAACGTGTGCAACGCATAAATTTTTTGTCACCAATAAACATTACTTTTGTGGTCCTATATTTTTTTCATTTAAATGTGTTGCAAGCAAGATATACTCATTATATAGAAAAATATTTGCTTTTTTATTTTAAAAAAATTGCTAAGTTTTTTAACTTCAAAGCACTCTAAATTTTGCTTTCACAATAGAAATTTATTTGCTTTTTACTTTCGTTTTTTCTTTAAGAAATCACAATTTCAAGTGAGAAATTTGGTGATTATTGCTTTTTTTAGAAACCCTAAATTTTCAATTGGCTTTAGTTTTTTTGTCAAGAATTACTCATCTAGATGTTTGTTTTATGAGTTTTGTGGCAAAACCCCTGAAGTTACTTTATGTATTATGTGTTTTGGTTGCTTGTTTTTGTTACATTTGTGTTGAAAATGTTGTGGTAGAAAATTTGAAGACCATGTTTTGGTTTATCTATTTTTGTTGTTTGTTTTGTTATAATTGTGTTATGCTTTAGTATGGCATTTTTGTTTTGTTGCCAAGACAAAGCTTTTATCACTTGACAGTAGCTTAAAACTTTATCAATATTTAAACTGTGAGAAACTATTGAAGTGTGTCAGTTTAAGCTTTATAACAGGGTTTTCCAATTTTGTCTATTAATGACAAGTGAGAATCCTTTATTTATTTTTCTAAAATGGTGGAGCAATGATTTTTTGTAATGAATTTACTTAGATAATTCACAACAATGAAACAATAGATCACATAAATATGAGCAAAATAAGCAAATCTACAACAATAATTGACGAAAGAGAATAATACTTGATAACTATGACTAGGCCACTTTAAGGGGTCAATCTCCACAATAATGCAACAAGAGTAGTATTTGTAATATGATATTCAAAGACTAACCACTACATCTTATATATATTCTACTTAAGCCATAGTTGATAGGGTAGAAATAAAATTTACAAAATTATAATGAAATACTAATTTCACAATTCAATCGAAAAGAGGAGCAAACATTACATTAAATAAGCCAAAAAGGTTATTCACTTCACATTCCCAATGTGACTCTTCCTATTCTTACGGGAATAGAAAACTTACTGAATAAGATAAAAACTAGACACCTAGGATTAATAGCAAATATGTACAATATTGTTACATCCCCCCTTTAATTTGTATGGGTCTTTGATAGACCAAGCATTCCTTTAAACTTTTTAATTTTTCTCATCCAAGCACTTTTGTCTGGATGTTTGCTAGTTACTCTGCTATTGGGCAATGTTGCAAATTGACACTGCTATCTTTCACATAGTGTCGAATCAAATAAAATTTGGTATTGATATGTTTGGTTTGATCGTGAAGACTAGATTCTTTACAATCCAGATCACATAAGTGTTGTCAACTATGAGAGGTACTGATGAAACCTATTGCTCCTGCAAATCTAAAAGAACCCTTTTCAGCGATAAGATCTCTCTAGTTGCCTCTAAAGTGACTATATTTTATGTTTATGCTGAAGATATTATTGGCACTGGTTATTTCTTAGATTTCCAACTAACAATCTGTGTTCTTAAATTCATTAGAAAACCTGAGGTGGACTTTTCATCTTCATGATCACCAACATAGTCAGAATCTAAATACCCAACCAGTTTGAGCATCCTACTCTGGAGTATTTGAGCCCAAAATTTTGTGTTCCTTTGAGATATCTGATGACCCTTTTGTCGCTACCCAATAATTGTCCTTAGGTTATTGTGCGAATCTTGAGAGCACACCAACTGCAAATGATATACCTGGTTGACTTGTTGTCACATAAATCAGACTTCCAATGAGTTGTTTGTATTTAGTGGCATCAAACAAATATGTTGAATTTTTAGATGTCAATTTGAGATTCTCTTCCATGGGCATGTTGAGAGGCTTATAATCTTCCATTCCAAACTTGTTCAGAATGTTACCAACATATTTCTACTGAGTGATGAATAAATACTTTGATTTTTGAATTACTTCAATACATAAATAATAATGAAGATAACCCAAATTAGTCATTTCAAAGATTTTTATCAACTATGATTTGAATCTTGTAGTGTATCATTCATTGTTCCCCATGATGAGCAAATCATCAACATATAACACCACAAATACAACTATTTTATCCACTATTTTGATGAAAAGAGTTGCATCTTCAAACTTAGAACATTTGAAGTTCATGTTCATGAGGTGATCAGCTAGTTTGTCATATCATGCTTGAGGGGCTTGTTTCAAATCATACAATGATTTTTCTAGTTTACACACTTTGTGCCCCTGTTCATTTACTGCAAAACCTTTTGCTTGTGTCATGTACATAGTTTTCTTGAGGTTATCATTCAGGAATGCATTTTTAACATCCATTTGGTGAACTTTCCATCTGTTGTGAGCTGCCAAAGCCAACATGGTTCAAATAGTAGTCCATTTTGTTGTAGGTGCAAATGTTTCATTATAGTCAATTATTTCTTTTTGAGCATACCCCTTTGTGATAAGCATTGCTTTGTGCTTATCAAGTAAGCTATCAAGCTTGTATTTGTTGTGGTAGACCCACTTGCATTCAATCAGTTTACAACCATATGGAGGATCAACCAATTTCTAAGTCCCATTTTTTCCCAACACATTGTACTCATCTTTCATGGCTTTTTTCCAAGATTCAAGCCTCTCAACCTGTTTGAAAGATGTCGGTTCTAAATCAAATGCAACATCGAGTTCTTGTTATGGAGAATCATTCAAGGTGAGTTTTCCAATTATGTCTTGAATTTCTTCAAGGGATTTATCTAATTATTATGCGGCTACATGTGCACTTCTTATGCCTATTTTTCCAACTTCATCAGGTTTCACATATTCAATGTTTGAGTGGCTCACTTAGGCATATGTTTTTGTGTTTTAGATGCTTCAAGTTCATCCTCTAAAGTTCCATCACTTTCTACTCTTTTTACTAATGGCCCTTGTACAATATTTGATAAAATTTCACTCTCTCCTTCAGGAGGAGTTTCAAGCTCATATATAGGAGATAATAAAAAATCAATAGATTCCTAATTATGTGTCCCCCACTCATTGTCTATAACATCTAAATCACTCTCTTTATAGACATCAAACTTTGTAAACTTGTCAAGTTAACTCAGTTGTCAATCAATATTCTCTTTACCCTTTATAGACTCATAAAAGACAACTTCTCTTGTGACAATAAACTTCTTTTTCTCATCGTATAGCCTTATGCCTTAGACGATTCAAAATATCCTAAGTGGATGTATTTTCGACTCCTATGGTCCAACTTATTTCTTTTATCCTTTGGAATCAATGCATAACAAGTGGATCTAAAAATTTAAAGATGTCGCACTGAAGGAAGATGACCACACCACATCTCATATGGAGTCTTAGCTTACAGGGCTATTGATGGTGATTTTTTGCGGAGGTATACTATTGTTTTAGTTGTTTCAACCCAAAAGTTTAGATTTACCCATTTAAATAACATTGCATGAACCATATTCATCGCAATTATATTCATCCTTTCTATAACTCCATTTTATTATAGAGTGTAGGGAACTGTGAGATGGTGTTTGATCCCATTTTGCTTCAGATAATATTTAAACTTTATTGCAGTGAATTCACCACCATTGTCTGTCCTAAGTATCTCGATATGATTTTGTGTTTCATTTTATATCATGTTTTAAAACTTTTTAAAAGTCTCGAAGGCTTCTAATTTTTTCTTCATAAAGTATATCCAAGTCATCCTACTGTAGTGATCAATGAACAACATGAAGTACTTATGACCACCATCAGAGAGGATTGGAAGAGAACATAAGTATGAGTGAACAAGTTGTAAATTTTTGTCAGCTTTTCATTGTGACTTTGGAAATGGTTCTCTTGTGTGTTTAGGCAAGATGCAGGCTTCACACTTTTCATTTGATTTCATAGGCAATGTAAGAATGCCAACAACACCATTTTTTTTTATAATACATGAATATTGTTATAGTGAGTGTTCTTTAATATTTTAGGCCACAACATGTTTGGAAACATTCCATATTCCACGAGATGAGCATACTTACTTGAATTTGATAAATCACCCCTAAGTTTGAGTAGTTTCCCTTCCTCATAACCAGTCAAGATGACTATATTGTCACTTTTTCTCTTGATAGTGACATTACCATTATCCAACAAAAGGAAATGGCCTTGTTACCTTATGAGCACTAGGAACAACAAGTTTCATTTCAATTGAGGAAGGTAGAAGACATTTTGGAGCTTGAAATCTGGAAGCCCTAGATACTTGAGTTTTAATGTACTTCTTCCTTCTAGTTGTAGACTTGATCTATTTGTGAGGTATACTACACCACAACTTTCTTCATGGAATTTCTCAAAGAAATCTCTTAAAAAAATCATATGTAGAGTGGTACCAGTATCAAGAACCCAAAAATCAAACCATGAAGAAGTGACTGAGACACTATTTGCTTCATCATTTGTACTAGAAAACACACATTCACTAGTGAATTAGGTAGAGTTTAACTCTTTTGTTTTCTTTGATTTTTCCAATTTCTTCTTATGGTATGCTTCAATCTTGTCCCATGGAGTTCTACATTCATGATTCTCATGGATTCCTTTTTTATCACACCATTCGCAGTAGAGGTTTTGTTTATCATTTTGTTTTTGACCACCTTGATTTTCATTTTGCCACCTTTTCCCTTGTACTTATTGTACTTATTATTGCCTTCATTTTTGGAATATGTGGCTTTGTTGGATGTTTTGTAAATAATTACTTTGGCATAACACACACTTTCTCCTATTGTGGACTCAATTTTTCTTTTAAAGGCCTTTTCACTTTCTGCCATCTTTTCAACTAATTGATCAAATGTGAGAGTCTTCAATTGATTAATTATTTGTAGAGACTTTAGGTAGGTTGAATATTTAGGAAGAAGAGATTTTATGAATGCGATCATATAGATGTTGATTTTAACACCCATTGCTTCTACATCATGCTTGATGGCACATATCTCTAAAGCTAATCCCATCACATCACCATCTTTCAACTCAAGGTTGAATAGCTTCAAATGCAATTGAATGAATTCCAACTCTGAGTAGGAATCATATAGTTGTTTTAGTTTATGAAATGTTTCCCATGGATTATTACACCCCTGAATATGATGAAACACATCTCCATCAACTGAGGCCCTCATCAAGGCTATGCTTTCTAGTTTTTCTACCTTCATGCATGAATATCCTTTGTATTCCTTGTTGGCTCAACTGGTTGTGTATCCCCATTACAAATATCAAACCATAGATCATTAAAGATGAGTGTGTTCTCCACTTACCAAGACCATTTTAACCAGTGGTCTTTGTTGATCAATGTTGTGCCAACAATAGATTTGATTGAATGCATGGTTTTGAGTTTTAAGTTTTGAGTTTAGAATTTTAAGTTATTTTTAACCCCAATTGGTTCCTTATCACTCCAAAATGGTCCCCTTTTCTATATACCACCAGACCAATATATAAAACCTTTCAGTATACCTATACTTCCTATATACCCATCTGTACGTGAAAGAAGCTAGCCCTTTTGATATATGCAGTAGTATGTGAGAGAGGCCATAAAATACATGAGAGGAAAGTGATACATAGTACCCAGGTGGCACATGAAAAATATTCACCCTGTTATTAACACCAGCTTAAAAATAAAACCTCATATATCAATATACTCAATTTTTCTTAATTTCTAAATCTATGTTTTTCAACAGTGACGAATGGGTATAAGAGTAACTCTCCTTATTTCTCCTTGAATTACGTGATTTGGTTATTTTTACCCAAATCTGCTTAGATTATCTTGCTCAAGGAAATTTTAGGTGAAAAAAATTACTCTAATTTAAATGCTTTGAAATTGAAATGTTTTCAAAATTTGAAAAGAACATGTAAATGAAAATTATGCTTTTTAAATGAAAAAATCTTAAAATATGAACTAATTTTCCTCCTCCTTTTGTTTTGTATGGCAAGATTCCAATATTAGAAAATAGTAAAAACTTTTTATGGCTATCTTCAACCAATTTTTTTGAAAAAACAAAAGTAGCCTTCTTTTCTCCACAAGCTCCCTTGAGACTTTGAACATAATTGTGGCAAAGAATGCAACCAACTCTATGCCTCAAACAATTGGTCTATTCCTCCACGTGGTCTTTGGAATTGTACATAGTAGAGAGATGATTCAATACAATCAATAAACTCATTTCCAAAAAATTCATACATAGCCTGCCATGTCTTATTAAACATAGAGCAAAATGAGTCTTTAAGAAATTTGCTACAAGAAGGGATCAATTTGTTGTCAAAACATTCATATATATGGCCCATGGCTTGATAACGTATTCAAAGACATCAAAAGACAACCAAAACACCTCCTTCATAGACCATACATCCTTTTATTACATCGCTAGTATTGAATACAATTAGAATTATAGCCAACACAGTCAAAATGTGCAATACATAGTCCAGGAAGATCAAAGAATTCATTGAGAATACTTCTAAATCCCTGAAGTACATTATTCAAATAGTTTATACACTACTAGAAAGCCCTAATTTTTTTTCATAAACTACATAGAAATAAACAAAGAATTAATATGCTTCCATTTTAGAGTAAAACACCTCCTTCCTAGTTTGTTGCATATACAACTTTAAAATTTTATTAAAAGAATTCTATATATTGCAAGTAGTATGACTATAACAAAGGAGAAGAAAAATAAAACTAATTTTTCTAGGCTCTAATACCAATGACATGTTGGAAATAACATTTATAGAATGACAATGAAATATTTATTTTATGATTCAATTGAAAAGAGGAGCAAACATTACATTAAATAAGCCAAGAAGGTTGTTCACTTTGACATTACCAGTGTGACTCTTCCTATTCCTATGGGAATGCATAATTTATTAAATAAGACAAAAGATAAACACCTAATAGTAATAACAATTATGTACAATATTATTAAAATAATTATTCTATAGGCTAAACTTGCTTAATAATATAAGAACATAGAGAAATGTGATAAGATGATATGAAAGGTTATGTAAGCCACAAGTTGGACATACATATCCCTAGACACACTATAGGTTAAGGGTGCATCATATCCCTCCACTTAAAAATAATGTTCAATGTTGAAAAATTATGGATGTTGTAGAAAAGTTTTATCCTTCCATGTTCTATCTTCATGGTTTAAATTCTTCCACTTGATCAAATAATCCTTAATATCTCTTGTTATCAACCTTTTAGTGTGTCACTGAAGGATCTCCTCATGTTTTAGAATGACTTGGCCTTCTCCATGCAGTTATAGTAACTCAATATGGATAGTATCTCTATGTCTGATTGCCTTCTTTAGGCAAGATACATGATATATATGGGATGTATGCAAGTGGATTGGGGTAACTCTAACTTGTATGCAACATTGCCAAATTTTTATAGGATCTTAGAAGGGCCATACTTAGAATATTTTTTTTATCTTTTTTCTACTACTTTAGACATATCTGCTTATATGGTTTCAAGCACACAAATATCTAATCATTCATGTCAAAATACCTCTCACTCTAGTGTTGATCCACTTGTTAATTCATTTGATTTTGTGTCATTGTCAAACTCTCTCTCAGACTAACTAGTACCTCCTATTGATGTTGAATGTGTTCTTTAACAACTTGAACCTTGTGCTACACCCTCAATAATGATGTGATGGATAAGGTTTGATAACCACAAAGTGGCACAAATAGAGACATTTTGGAAGAGGTATGGAAGGAAGTGTTATACCACCATTTTGTTATTGGCAGCCAATGAACCCATTACTCTTGTTTATTTAATGTAAAATAATGATGATACCCTATTAGGTATTTATTGACCACCTTGATTTTCCCATAATATTGAGGATGATATGACTAGCTATGAGCCAAGTGAGCACTCAAACATGAGAATAAACTAGTTCAAAAATTACTAGTAAAGATGGGATCACAATTACTTACAATGATCTTGGGAGTACCATGTAACTTTTAAACTATATCTAGAAAAGTAATAACTATTACACTAGCTACAAATGGCTATGACAAGGATAAAAATTGAACATATTTTTTAAGCCTATCCATAGTTACCATGATCACATTTTTACCTTCAAACCTCAATAGCCCTTTAGTGAACATTGAAACTTACTCCCACCTCTTGATAAGAATGGATAAAGGTTGAAAAAGACATGGTGACTTAATTGTATCACCCTTGTTATGTTGATAAAGCATGTATTCAATCACAAAAAATGGAATATCCCCCTTGAGCCCTTCCCAAAAGAAATCATGCTTGATTTATGACAAATTTTCAAAAAACCTGAGTGCCCCTCTATTGGAGATGCATAAAGCTCATTAAAGATCTCGTGCTTGAAGATAAAATTCTTACCTACGTATAATTGATATTTATACCATAATGTTTTCCCTTTCCACTCAAAATTATTAGCACTATAACCGTGATGGAGATTCTAAATCAAAATCTATGTTTCCTTATCATTTTCCCACTTTGATCTTGCCTAATCCAACCAATCTACTTTCCAAACGGTCATTGCACATAATAATACCTCATTGGATTCATCCATCTCGAATAGTGCATCTACTATAACACTCTTTTTTCATTTTTTATAGATGATTTCAAAGTCATTTCCCAACATTTTAGTCACCCAATTTTGTCATTCTTTTGATGACAATCATTGTTCTAAAAATTATTTTAGCTTAATATGATCCATATTTACCTTAAAGTGTCTACCCATTAGATAAGGTCTCCATTGCTTGATTATATGAAGAATAGACAACATCTCTTTCTCATATATTGGCTTTATCTTGATTTTACACTTGATTTGATGGCTTTCAAATGTAATGGATCTTCCCTCCTACATGAATGTTCCCCATATCCTAATACATCGCATTCAATAATTTTTTTTTTGGAAAAATCAAGGGTATCCAAAATTAGAGTGATGCACATAGCCTCCTTTAGCTTTTTAAAGGCCTTGGTAATCATTTCATTCCAATGAAAGGAGTCTTTCTTCAATAAATTTGTGAGTGGTGTTGTTATGCTGCCATATTTTTTCATAAATATGTAACTTTTTATCCCCAAAAATTATCGGAGGTTCTTGAGGGTTTTTGGCATCTACCACTCCATCATAGCTTTAATTTTCGTAAGGTCTAATTTGACTCTATGTGAAACAATATGACCCAAGTACTCCACCTCTTGGATTCCAAAAGCATATTTTGAAGGTTTTGCATAAATCTAATGTTATCCCAAACCTAACACTACTTATTTCACATGTTGCAAATGTTCTTTCGAAGTTTCAATATGTATTAGGATGTCATAAAAAAACACCAAAAAAATTACATCAAAAAGGGATAAAATAATGTAAATCAAACTCTGAAATGTAGATGGCATATTTTTGAGACCAAAAGACATGACCAAAAATTCATGATGGCCTTTATGAATTCTAAAAGTGGTTTTAGGGATATCCTCATCTCTAATTCAAATTTGATGGTACCTAGATTGAAGTATAGTTTTATAAAATAAACAACACCATGTAACTCATGTAGAAAATCATCAATTATTAGAATAGGTAACATATCTTTGATAGTGTACTTGTTGAGTTTTCTATAATCTGGGCACATCCTCCAAGTATCATCCTTTTTATGCATCATGACCAATAGGGACAAATATTCACTTTGGCTATTTTTGATAATACCTACCTCTAACATCTGTTGTACCATATTTTATATTTCACTCTTCTAGGCATATGGATACGTGTATGGTATAATATTTAGTTGTTGATTCTCTGAAAGTAGTTGAATGGCATGATCATGTTCTATTATTCATGGTAGTTCTTTTGGCATGGTGTCAAAAATAGTTGGGTGGTCATCAATAATCACGTATAGATCAAGATGTGTGGATATATTTTTTAATTGAACTTACATGGAAAAAAATCATGCCATAAATACTTTAACCCATTTTTTAAGAATCATCATCATTTGAGGTGAACTAGCCAGTTATGGAGATTTTGCCCATAATCTGCATAGTTTAATTATCTTACCTTTAAAATGAAAGCACATTAATAGTTCCTATATATTCATCTCTATTATGCCCAAGGTTGTGAGCCATTAAAAAACCAAAATAATGTTTGACCCACCCATGAAAATAGAAAACATAGGATAACTTAGCCTATAGTCCCCCATATCAAGCTTTATATTATGTCATTTCTTGGAATAATTGATTGTGCCACCATTTGTAATCACAATTTAAAATTTTGGAGTTGGGTAAATGAAATACTTCAAACGAGTATCCAACTTACTGTTGATGAAGTTATGCGTACTCTTTGAGTGAATCAACACTATTACCTTTTGTTTCTTAAAGAAACACACAACCTTAAGGGTTTACTGAGTGTTAATACCTAAAAGTGCATGAAAAGAGATAGTAGGTTAGAAATCTTCATATTTTTCCTCTTGTAGATACTAAAATATGATTTTATATGACATACTGGTCTTGTACACTTGATAAATATTAATCATCAACCCTTTAGTTCATGACCTTATTGTTGTCAAAAGGTTCATGTTTTCCATCTCATTATGCCTAATTGATTATCCTATACTTCAACCTTAACAATCTAATTACCCAACTTACCTGTAACCTTCAGTTTGCATAAAATCTGATTCTTATCTTGCATAGACAGTTATAAATCCTCAATAGTTCTTTACCATGGAGGTGTTTAACACTAAATTTGGACAAGGGGATATTTAGGGTTAAAAGGGAATTAAATTAGCTTTTACACAAAGATGTTGAACTAATCTAATGATCAAGACAATTAAGAAAAACTCAAATAAATAATATTATGAATCTATTCAATTGAGATTGCTAAGAAACTAAAGTACAAATATTTATAGATATTACAATAAAAGGGAACTATTAATACATAGCTGGTTTACTATGCTCATGTAGATCTGATCTAGAATAGGCTAGAAGTGGATTGGAAGGTGATCCTAGAATAATTATCATATTCTAGGAATATTCTTTTTATAGATCTAGATGGTTGTATAAATGTAGGCATCTAAATTCGATGCAAGTGTTCGATACAAAATAATAACTAGATCTATATATGACCAACTAGAGTCTTCTAGGGTTTTTGTCACATATTCTTATGTATGCAAATAACACACATAAACTATCACTCCTTGTTAAATGATCAAACCTTAGCATCCTCACCCTTAGAGTGATTATGGGAAAAATGGGCTAGTGGGTTCATAATGTCAAGCTACCCTATGGACCCTTCTATCAATGGGTGTTATCTACATAGCCAATACTCCAAAAGAGAGCCTCGTACTTATGTAGTTCTCCACTATGTATTGGTTTGTGTGTGTATCAAGATGCAACATGTGCTAAGCAATGACATATAATGACTTAGTTTGTAACTTATCAAACATGGCTCATACACTACTCTTTAAATGCTTATACATGTGGAAATAGTGCTTCTATGACTAATATATAAATATGAATGAATAGGGTAGTTTTACTCACTTGAATGCTTGATTGAATGTTCCTTGATAGCTATGTATGTGAATTCTAGGTGATTTCTAGGTAAGGAATGGATGAGGGTTAATATTGTATATATACCAATCCCTTTTGAAAATATCTTACACTAAAGCACTTAGGTCAACCTTTAGAATATGTTTCATTTATTAATTGGATGGCTTTTAGGCATTCGACATTCTCATTGACACAAGTGTCCAAGAAGCTAGAAAACATATATAAGTGTAGAACTGATAATGAAGGATAATAGTCAAGTTTAGAGCTTTCTACACAATGTAGAAGGCCTGGTCATCAAAATAACAATGGTCAAACTAAATGATAAGCAATTTAGACATAAAGAGTTAGTGAACACAAGCCTTTCGACAATGAACAAGTATATAATTTAAAGTTACAACCATGATGGACATTTTTTAAGTGTATAAGAATAGATTTTCATATTAATAAGATTTTAGTTTCTACATTTTCCCCCTTTTAATCTAGTAATGAAATTGCTAGTTTAGGGGAAATAAATGCATACCTAGGAATTTATAACACACCTTGTCTTTACGTAAGCCCAACTTGAGTTTTTTTTTTGTGACTAACCTACAACCAAAATGATGTTATAAAATATAATCAATGTATGAAATTTGATATTGAAAAAATTTAAAATGTTTAAAATTTTAAAAATCAAGGTTAGGAGTACACATGTATGTTGGTGTAACCATCTTGCCTTTTGACAATTTGATTTAAAAGGATGCCTCATTATGAAGTAGTGGATATGAGATTAGGACAAATATGAACCTAAAAGTGTATACATACATACATATGTGTGTGTGTGTGCGTGCGCGCGTACGCACGCGCATGCATGCGCGCGCGCGCGCGTGTGTGTGTGTATATATATATATATATATATATATATATATATATATATATATATAGAGAGAGAGAGAGAGAGAGAGAGAGAGAGAGAGAGAGAGAGAGAGAGAGAGAGAGAGAGATATTGGAGGACACATGCCCCTAATCTTGATGCAAAGGTGAGTTGCAACACATCCATTAAGCTTGTTTCATCTTAATTGTGCAACCTAAATATGTGCATGATTTGGTGAGTGTGAGTGATTTAATCAACTCATAACATATATCTAGTGAGGGTGGATGATTTAATCAAATCCACCTCTTATAAGCTTAGAAAAGTTAGATGATTTAATCAAGTCTAACTTATAAGCTTGGTAAGATTGAGTAATTTAATCAACTCAACTTTCCAAAAGCGAACCAATTACTATTTTAGATTGGCTTAATAACAGTTCATAAAATTCTAACTAGGGTATAATAATAATCCATAGTAGTATTTAAAATTTAGAAATGATTTGATTTTGCAATTTTAGGTGTCCTCTGCATGGCATATGTACTTCATATATCTTTCAAGCTAAAATCTGGGTATATTAACAATAGAAATGTATGGAATGCTACCACAAATGTGTATCTGAATCATATAATTATGAAATATAATGAATCTAGAATCTATGTAATTATGTAGAATATGTTTCCATAACATGCCACCACTATAATTTGGAGAATCTGAGAACTAGTGTAAATGTGGAAAACATGTTTCCATAACATTCCTCCACTATAATTTGGAGACGTTGAGTACTAAATAAATGTGGAGGTCATGCCTTTTTGGCATGCCCCTACTATAATTTGAAACTATTATAGTGTGGAAGCCATGACTCTATGACATGCCCCTACTGATATGTCTGCCCCCCTTTTGAGGTGAAGGGAATTAGAATCTAGTAGATACCTTACCTTAAAAGGATAAGATAATTATATAAGTTGGGTATGGATCATGTGGCATATATGAGTAACATGTCTAGGTAGATATAATAGATAGGCACATAATCATGTGATCACATCAAATCCTAAGATGCAGGACATAAATCATGGTAATGTCTAGAGAGTAATAATACAAGCTCAACAATCAATCAAGCATATACATAAGAGCACTCAAAATCAAAATAATAGAAAATGATCCCAGGAAACCTCATATAAAGGGCATGTTCAAGTACCGCACAATTTAAGGGATATGACCTGGTCAAATGTTCATAAAGCATAAAATGACATATTCAAATGTCCACATATAACAAATCATGACTTGGTTCAAATGTCAAAATAGGTAAACATAAGCACGAGGTCCACAATCAATGGAACATATTCAAATGATAGGCAATCCAATTCAAGACAATAATAAGCAAGGAAAATAGGTAATCAACATGAACATAACATACTAGTTCCTAAACATATGTGCTTAAAAGCATTGTTAAGTATATAACATATCAAGTATATTGTGAAAGGTATAATCATAGATATAGACATGTGTAAGTATATAAGATCAAACATGATAATGGGAAGTGATCATGGAATAATGTAACCTTGGTGTATTGTGATCAAAGAAATAGATGCCCCTAATGTACTTAAAATGTGAGTGGAGTGTAATACCAACATCTATATGCATATATATCATGTACCTAGGTATGCCTATATCACACTCAAATGAAGCATGAAACATGTGTGTGTAACAAATGGAATTATATGTTATCTTCTAACATGGAGCAAAAAACATAGGTATAAGAAATAGTACAACAAGGAACATGTTGATTTTTATTTTATTTTTGAGTTTGGTATTTTTAGAATTTTTGATTAGG
Source organism: Torreya grandis (assembly GCA_037957365.1). Taxonomy (NCBI): domain Eukaryota; kingdom Viridiplantae; phylum Streptophyta; class Pinopsida; order Cupressales; family Taxaceae; genus Torreya; species Torreya grandis. Next base: position 467,668 of record JARHVA010000616.1, on the reverse strand, counting down.
CCAATTCTAACCAATGATCCTATCTAAGAGATGCTCATTTAGATGTGTTACAAACACTAGATATGGTATATAAAACTAGTGGCACTATTGAGGAACATGTATGGGTGTAATATCTGGTGTGGTAGGCTCTATAATGATCTATGTATGTGTCATAGGACTATGTGGTCTCAAAGAGGTAATAGAAGAATTTGAGGTTCATGGAACCCCTAATTTTATACTTTATCTTGGATTTGAAATAACAATAATAGGAACATGTTTAGTTACTCTAGATATCTAAGTATGTTGTGTAGCATTAGGCAAGGATTCCATGGAATCCACTATATATTGTTGATGCAATGGTCTTACAAGTAAGGGTCACCTAAGGAAATGGGATTGCCTATTGCTTACTCTTTCATAAAGAATTTATCTTAGTAGGTTTGATATTAATTTGTCTTGGGATGAATGGTTTATGTTCAATAAGATGTTCATATAGAACTCCAGGAACTGTGACTACTCTATTGGTATGAATGTATTTAATACACCCATGCACTATAGAAGGTACCGCACTGAGTTTATGTATCCAAGGTCATCCCAATAACATATCAAAGACTCATGTGTATGGTATAACTAAGAAAGTAGTGACCATGTGCTAGGTTAACTCATAAAGGTAGGTCAATATTGCCAAGGACTTGCTATAAAGTCCCATCGAATGCTATGACCACTTTGGTTGAAGGGTGTAAGTCATCATGTGTATATCCTAAATGTGTAATTAAGGTCATGGTGAAAATATTTTCACTAGTACCATTATCAATCATAACAATGTGAATAGGTTGATGATCAAGGTATACTTAAATGAATAATGAATGAAGATTTGAGTCATCATCCATAATGTCACTATCATCAAAAGTAATAGATGGTCTCCAAACCATAGTAGGTATATGTCATGTATAAGTACCAATAATACCATCTAATCGATTCCCATAATGTGGTAGAGAAGGATGTATATTATATGTCATTTGCACTTTTAGATTCTTTTAATAATGATGTAATGGGTCACTAAACATCTTTTGGTTATGATGGTCACCAGGTTGTGACCCTAAATTTTTGGGAGGGTCATCAAATGTAAGTTGTTGGTTATCAGTAAGTCTTGGATTTTATAATTCAAAGTATAACATTGGTTAGAAGAATGCCCAGGGCCCTGGTGATAGTCATAATAAGCATTGGCATCATATCCACAAGGTAGAGGTCTACTCATATCAACTTCTATGGGAAGAGGGAGAGATATGAGATGGCAATCCACAAGCTTCTTAAGTAGGGAAGTTGGAGACTTAGGTAATCATATAAATTGTCTTCTTAGTGAAATGGATAAGATAATCTAATTAGATTATTATGAAACTGCATTAATAGTTTTTTTTTTTTTTTTATAGGTTTTACCTTGTAGCTTAGTTTAATATGAAACTTGGTACTGGATGTAGTTGGTGTGTTTGCTACATACTTAAGCTTGTTTAATAAAAGAAGTTTCATTTCATGATCTCACACAATATGACATAAGTCATCAAAGGATTTGAAATTTTAAAAAAATAATAGACTCATGTAATGGGACAAGCAAAATTTGCTTGAACATGTCTTGAGGCTGTTTATTTTTTATTTTAGCCAACATTGTCTTATACCTCAAGACATATTCATTGATAGGTTCATTGGTTCCTTGTTTTTTTTCAATTTGGGCATAAGATACATTTTTGGTAATTTTGAAAGAGAAATGTGCTAAAAACTGATTTGTGAGAGGTTTGCATGCTTTTACAGATTGGATTGGTAAATCATAAAAGCACCTTAGAGCATAGTCCTCGAGGCTCCTTGAAAATTGTTTAGTCAAAATTTTATTATTGGAGGTATAATCAAGGCATGTTGCATAGAAATATTATAGATATTTTTTAGGATCACCCTTTCCATCATAAAATGTGAACTTAGGTACAACAAAACTAGTTGGAAAAGGGTGTAAAGATATTTTAGGTGTAAGAAGGTTATGCAACACCTCTTGTGAATAAATAACATAAGGTGACTTCATAAAATTTTGTTCAATATTTTTAACCTTAGTTTGTAAATTTTTTATAGTTTGAACAACACATTGCACATTTTGATCACTAATGTTTGAAGTTTGAGAAGTAACCAAAAGAGGTGTACCCATTGTTTGAGTTGATATAGGCATTGAAACTAGTAACTAGGTTAAAGTACCAATGTTTCCCATGGAGGATGTATCAATAGTGGGATTTTTTTTGGGAACATCGGTGTAAACACATAACCCTTGCCCTTATTAGAGTATGAAGCAATGATGTGCTCAAAAAGATTGTGATTGGAATATGGAGATGTCCCATAGCTTTGATAACATGATCAATAGATGCACTTGGTTGTTCATTTAACTTTTTATTTTTTTAGATTATAATATGGTTTTGAGAATATTATCAATATCTTCAGGGTTTAGATGTATACGCTCATGAAACATTACAAGAGCTTGTACTTGGTCATGATCTATTTACTTATTTTCATTGTTTGCATTGGATTCATTATTTTCATGATCAAAATCATCTTATATGATAACCTCTTTAGTATTTTTTTCATTTTCCTTGGTGGTATTTTCATTAGGCATAAGATTTGATACATCATTGGTTTGAGCCATCTTAGGTGGATAATGAGGAAGGTCCAAGTGTTTGATAGAAACACCAACTAATCTAGGGCTATGCCTATGTTGCATAAAATAATAGAATTAACTTAAAAAATAATTGTAATGAAAAACTTTAGAAGGTTGAATACCCTATGGAAAGTTAGGGTTTGCATAAAAAAATGGGTTTACCAAATGTTTAACCCTAAATTTAGATAAGGGGATATATAGGGTTAAGGAAGTATTAGTTTAGCTTTTACATAAATATGGTGAACTAATCTAATGATTAGGTTAATTAATAAAATTGAGATTGCTAAAAATAGTAAAGTACAATTATTAATATGTATTGCAATAAAATGAAACAATTGATACTTAACTAGTTTATTGTGTTTATGTAGGTCTAGTTTGGAACATTCTAGAAGTAGAATAGAAGGTTATCATAGAACAATCATCAAATTCTTGGAATATTCTTTCTATGGCCTTAGACACTTGCATAAGATTTGGATGATTATGTTAATGTTTAACTTTGACGTAGGTATCTAACATGAAATACTGACTAGATATAAATGTAACAAACTAGAACTTTTTAGGATTTCTATCACATTTCTTCTGATGTATGTAGATTATGCAAATAGGATGTTTATTTTTGTCAAATGATCAAACCTTAGCTTACTCATCCTTGGAATGATTATGAGAAAAATGGGTTAGTGGGTTCATGGTGTCAAACTATCCCAAAGACCCTTTTATCAATGGGCATTGCCTACATAGCCAATACTCAAAAAATAGGCTCAGATTTATGTAGTTCTCCCTTACATGTTGGCTTATATGTGTATCAAGATGCAACACATGCTAAACAATGGTATGCAATGACCTAAATTTTAACTTGGAAAATATAGCTCATGGACTACTCTTTGCATACTTTAGACCTATGAAAATACATCTTTTATGACTGATATTGAAATATGAATGAATCGAATAATTTTTCTCACTTGAATGCTCAATTAAATGTTCCTTAATAGCTCTTTATGTGAATTGTATGTGACTTCTAGGTGATTTCTAGGTGAAGAATGAATAAGGTCTGATCCTATATATATATATATTAAATATATATATATATTTTAAATATATCTCACACTAAATCACTTACATTGACCTTTAAGATACATTTCATTTACAATTTGGATGACTTTTGGGCACTAAATACTCTATATTAAAGTTGGACACTTGCATCAATGCAGGTGTCCACCTGAGACTCAAGTGTTTAAGAAATTATAAAATAATTATAGGTCCAAACTAACAATGAGAAAATAATCAGGTTTGGAGTTTATTACATAGTGTAGAAGGCCTGGTAATCATAATAATAATGGTCAGACTAAGAGATAAGTGATTTAGACACAAAGAGATACTGAATGCGAGCCTTTTAATAACAAGATCTATAACTAGAAGGTACAACTAATGAGTGTTATCAATCCTCTTCATTTAATCAACTGAATCCAATCAATGTCATATCAAACCAAATTAGGTATCCATGGCTATATGAAATAGGCCATATAATACATTAAGGTAATAATTATTTTCTTATCAACACACTTGCATGAAATTTTAGAATTAAAACACACTTGCATAAATTTAAATTTCATAAATCAAACATACTTTGTAAAATAGAAAACACAGTTGGCATAATTAAAATTACAAGAATTGAAACATACATTGCATGAAAAAAACCAAACAATTGTTGGCCTATGGATCTAATCAGTTTGCAAATTAGATGAAGCTCTAAATATAAAACAATTTTTCATAAATTAAAATAAAAACATAAATAAATTTATTCTATAAAACATAAATTCAAATTAATTTTTTTCATTGGGTTGAATGGGCCCTTGTTTTTTCCTCATGAAAAAATAAAAAACAATAGACTTTATAAATGATCAAATCATTTATTCAATATTTCTTCTAACTTTACAACTATTTTCTACTTTCTTCTACTAATAACTATGAATGAGAAGGTTGTATTTATAATACAATCCATTCAATAACTTCTTATTTAAGAATAACAACTTGATAGATCAATTTTAAAATTGTTTTTTTAATCTTAACAAACTAACCAATTAATTTATAATTGATTCTTATTTTAGGTTAATAACATAACAAATTCGATTCTTACAATATTTGGAGAATATCAACAATCTTCATTATTGAAAGAGAAAATAGTGAGAAATGCTAGATTCACAAATCCATCATTTTCTAATTTATTGGAAAGAATCCAGGTGCTTTATCTTCTTTCCAACAACTTTTAATTTTGTTAAAGAGAATCAATCACAATCTTGGTCAATTTGATTTCTTCCAACAAATTGATGTTTGAGATATTCATAATAGTTGAAATACTATAAATATCTTGTATTATTTAGAAATACATATTTTTATAAATACTATAAATAGATTTCATATAAACACTTTTAAAAATAAGTAGAAATCATCTTTAGAGCTCATTAATTTTATGTTTCCATAGTTTTAGATTTTTATATTTGATTTCTACTGATGTCTATTTTCAGAAATTTCTGTTTATAGAATTTTTATATATAGAAAGACTATAAAACTTATCCCAAAACATTATCTCATTTTTTATTTGGTATACTAGACCTCAAAATCAATTCTGGGTATCTTTGGAGCTAAATCTTTTCATCTCCAGAACTAGACTATGCACCTCTAGAGTTAAGATTGGTGATCTTTGGAGTTATGATGAAGATATCTGGAGCTAGCTTCAAATGAACATAACTTTTGCATACTAAGAAATATCGATATTATTTTTTTAAATTTTCCTAATTGTTAGAGAGGAATACAAATATATAATTATATTTAGATTCAAGATCTTGATGACTATTTTATCACACCTTGTGTATTTTAGTCTTACATCTTCACATACCAAAACAACAAACATACAAAAAAACACAATCTATTTCAACAAACATATAAAAAAACATAATCTATTTTTGGTTGATGTAAGGTTTCTTGTATGCTTTATATGTTCTTACATCACTTTTCCATCCATTTCAAAAGAAATTAAAAAAAATTGGAGATGATTTATATGGGACTCTAAAACTATTGATGATATTTGAAACTGCTTCATATAGAACTGTAGAGATATTGATGATCTCCAGAACTGCTTCAAAATTATTCCTTATTTGGTGTTTTAGCACTTAATTTTTTTTTATCTACATTGATGACTCATTTCAACCGACATAGACAACATTTGACATTTATTTCTAAGAATTTGTCAGAAAATAACAATAATGTAGACTAAAATAACTCTTAAAGAATAAACCAGATATATACATCTCATATTTCATTCTCAATAAACATAAGTTATTAAAACTACATCTAAGTCCACTTTAAAACATGATTTGTGATAAAAAATATTATTATTTACTAATATGATGAGATATATTATGATCTCATCATCTCTCCCACACATAAGCTCATGCATGTCCTCATACATGTTATTGGTTTCCTTGTAGATGTAGATTATTCAACCATTTATTGCAACCATGTTTATAAATCAATCTATTTATTCTATCTACAAGCAATATTTTCTATCTTTCAGAATATTCATAAGCTTGTTCTATTGATATAGTCTATGTTGGGGAAGTAGTGGAGATTTGTACCTTTTTTTGACCCACCATTTTTATGTTCTATAATCATGATCTTTTACTGATTTAAATGATTTTTTTTTTGCAAAGATTGGATACCAATTTTCAAGGAATTAACTAATTCATCTTATCTCTTATTACAAACCATATAAGATGAATTGAAAAATCCCAATGGACATTATTTTAAATTTAACAATGTATTTATTAAGTGTTTAAAAAGAGCCTTTAGAACTCAACAATGCATTTATAAAAAATAACTTTTGGAAATCATCAATGCATCCATTAAGTGTTAAAAAGAGTCATTATTTATTAGTTTTCAACTCTTTCATTATCTCCTCTCCCATACTTATATTAATGCATGTCCTCATGCATAGGGAGTTTGTTTTATTTTTCTCATTCATTTTTTTCAGTTTTTTTAATATCTCTTCACAATGAGTTCATCAAGTGAACCTATTTGTAATTGAAAAATTATAATTATATTTAAAAATAAAATAATAGAATAAATACTTAGTCATACTTCTATTTCTATTTTAATTCCTTCATGTTGACATGTTTGAAGTTATTTGTTGTTAAAAAAAATAGAAAGTCAAAGTTGATTAGGCACAACTTTATTACTGTGTGAGAAAAGTAGCCATTTGTTGGTTTTTAATTTTTTCCTTCTTTTTTTAATCCTTGATAAAAAATTTATTAGTTTTCTGATTAAGGCTATCTTATTAGTACATGGCTAGCAAACATAATGTTTTTCTAATTATGTCTGTCAACAACACTCAAAGGTTTTCATTGTTGATTTTTTTTAAATTTTTTTATAAATGATAACATGATGAAAAATTAGGAAATGGTTATTCTAGTTCCTCTACAACACTCAAATCAGATGAAAAGTAGATTGTACTTATAAATTGCTTCTTTTGTGAGCCCATTTTACTAAAATTATCATTTTATGTAAAAACATGAAGAACATTCATCGATTATGCTACAAAATATTTAGATTTCAAGTGCTTTTGAGGCTTCTTAATTATCACATGAATGCTACATCATCCATGTTCATTTGTTTTTTATAGTTAAAACATCTCTCTGAAAGATAATTGATATTTATGCTCAACACCACCTTCATAAGTTATCTTCACATGTATCTCATTAATCCTGATCTTAACTCAAAAATATGATCCAAATCTATTTAATTGAGATTTTGATAATCAAAACAAAATACTAGAGAAAACATATTGCAACCAAGTTATTTTATCAAAGTAAAGAGTGTAAAAATATGATCAACAATACCTGTATATTACACTCGATCATTAGATGTTAATTTGAATAACCAAATATAATATTATGGAAAAATGTTAACAAGTTGTCCAAGTACATGAGTTGTTTGAAAATCTTCCATCTAATTTTTTGTTTGCATTATTTCACATGTTTTACTAATGTTGTTTGATTTAGGCATATATGAAAAAATAAATTGAGAGACAAATCTTTTTTAATGAATGGATATGGCTCAGGGATTAATTAATTTATAACTAATAGAATATTTATTATGTCTTGAAGGACTATCTCATATGGGTTATATTATTATAGTTAATTTTGGGTGTGGTCCTAATAAAATCCTTAATTATGGATGGAATTCAACATGTGGAAAATATATCATTTCATTATTATACACTAGTTAAGCCAGCATATTGCTAAAGTTATGTGTAGGAATAATAGTAAATAATAAGAGATATGAGATAAGGTTGGACTATTTTGTTTTGAGAATCCCTCAAATAACATAATGTTAATGTTGGGGTGGTGACTAGCATGAATGACTTTGATATTTCAACAATTGAACAAGCAGTTGTTGTCAATGATTTGGCTTATACTGAACTATGTAAATATAATAACGAGACATATAATTATATAAAACATAATTATATTTATAAGAAAAGGAAAATTACATATATGAAGTTTTTTGATTTGGTGGCCATTAAACTCTTTGATCTATAATTAAAACTCGCATGTTTGTATGCATGTTGTTATTCTCAGCATTCTCCTTACAACAATAGCCATGAAAAAAAGTGGTCAGATCTCCCTTGGCCAATTGTTAATAAAAAATTATCTCTGATAATAATTTTAAAATTATATTTTCTTACTTTGCTACTAAAAACATAATATGTGAACTAAATTCATTAGAAGAAATTCATAAAAATAAATTTTTTCCTCATAGTTTCTTCAGGAGCATTAGTAGATCTAATAATTTTTTTTTATGCACCAATATATGGAGAAAAAATAGTTACAAGTAAAGGTTTATCAAAATGTGTATGAATAATTACAAATTGATTGTCAATAGTTGCAAGTGTAAATCTTATTTTATTAACATGCCCTGCATCCTCATTTATTGAATCAATAGAAACATTCATCATGTTATCTTTTTCTTCTTTCATTTATATAAATGTAGTTATTGTAAGCATCATCTTCCCTTCTTATAGTTCTTGGATCTTAGTTTTGAGGGATGAAATATGTATCTCTCATCCACCCTGATTTATCATTTAGGGTTGGATCTCATTGAAAAAAGCTTTCAACCATTACTTCTTTTACACAAAGTTATTTTAATGGTTTTATGGGTGTAATACTTCCTTTAGAATCTATTATAAGAAATATTATATATAATAATCTCTATCATGCTTCACTAATTTCAAACTATGAAGAAAATAAATTCCTTTGGAAACTTAACTAGAGATTTTACTACAAAATAGAAAGAGGAAAAAGAGGAAAAATAAGAAGAAGAGGAAGAAGAGGAGGAAGAATCTTAAAAGAACTATTTAGTAAATATCTTCATAAAGTAAAACTAATGTCTATTGTCAGATTTCTTATCATGTTTCTCTTAATTCAACCACCAAAGGCCATCTATTCTCACTCCAAATGACTTATGTCTTTTATGAAGAAAGGGACTACAACCCTTTGGAAACTTCACTAGGAATCTTAAAAAGAAACCAATCTTAAAAATTCCCTAATAACAAAAATAATCCCTGATATCAATAATAAAAATTATTAGGGTCATCAATCCTCTTCATTTAATCAATTGAATTCAATCAATGTCATATCAAACCTTGGTTGGTGTTCAAAGGTGTCAGAGTGGGCCACAGTTGGATCTATCATATATGATCAAATGCATAGAGAAAAATTTTATGGAGTAGTGAAACTTGAAAAGAAAAGCTCAAATGAGGAAGATAAAATATCTTTACAATAAATAAATTATATTAACAAGTATTATCCAAAAAGTACATAAGAAAGTTCCTTATATAGGTGGTAAAAATAAACAAGTCCCAACATCCTCATTCATGTGGGTTTATTTTCCCCTTAAGGACCTTTATTAAACCTAAGCAAGCTTGACTAGACAATTTAGACAAAACCTAATGGGACAAAAGTCTACACCAACACACCAAATTAATAAATAGCTTGGGTGGGCATAATTATTGGGTCTTGCTACAAAGTCTTGATGAGGTACCCAAGTACATAGAGATGATCCCTCATAAGAGAATTTGGAGCTACTCAAACCCCAAGAAGATACCAAAAATGAAGATACTTTCTCTCAATGAAAGGTTTGATGAATATATGAACAATTTGCTCTATTGTCTAGATGTTGCAGAGATCAATGGCCTACTCATGGATGAGCTCCCAAATGAAATGCATGTGAATCTTGATATATTTGGTCCGTTGATGGAGGAATGGATTCCTGTAGATTTGGATTATGTTTTAGTTGTTGTATAAGATGACTATTGGTCATCAAAATTGGATGCCAAACTTAGTGAGAATATTCTAAAGCTAAATAGCCTTAGTGGCAACATTAACAACTTTTTTGTATTTTGCCTTTGTAGAAGATAAAGAAATAACATTCTATTTCTTGCTTGACCAAACAATTAGACCTAAACTAAGGGAAAAATTGTAGCCTAAAGTAGCCTTGAAATTTTGAATGTCACCAACCCAATCTAAATTTATATACCCAATTAAGTCAATGTTGATGCCCACTCCATAGTGAATCCTAAAATTATGAGTACCTTGAATGTAATAAAGGACCCACTTAGTTGCACTCAAGTGAAACTCATGTGGTTCCTACATGAATTTAGAGACCATGTCTATTGCATATGAAAGGTCAGGTCTAATGTGTAAAAGATAGATGAAATTACCAATAACATCAACCAAAGGAGATGGGTAATCAGCCTCAAGCTTCACACCATATATAAAAAGAATCAGAGTTGGATTATATTCAGCCATGTTAAATTATGCATTCAAATCAAGAGCATACTTGGATGGTGCAATAGTCATCCTGGAGTTAGATTGAGAAATTTCAATCCTAAAGAAGTAATATAACAAGCTCAAGTCAGTCATTAGAAACTTGTCAGACAAAGTAAATTTCATTACTATGATGGTGGATGGAGAAATCCATGTGATCAGTAATTCATCCATGTAGAGAACTAGAATCAATAGTGAATCATCCTATTGTAAATGTAGACATTTAGTTTTAAAAGGCGTCTGGTGAACCCAACTGAAAGGAGTCCATTTTGGCATACCAAGCTCGAAGAGCTTGTTTGAAGCCATAGATATATTTTCAAATCTTGTAAACTAAGGAAGAATATTTCACAAATCCTTGTGGTTACTTCATGTATATTTATTCTTTAAGGCCACCATGAAGAAAGACACTCTTGACATTCATATGATGAACATACCAATGATGTGCTATGATAATAATGAGAGTGAGTCTGATTGAGTTCATTTTGGCAACTAGGGTGAACATCTATATATAGACAATGCTAAGTACCTGAGAAAAACCATTTGCTACCAAATGTGCTTTAAACTTGTCTACAAATCCATCTGATATACATTTTGTTTGGTAGATCCACCTACATTGGATACATTTTCTTCCCTTAGGAAATGGGACTAAATCCTAATTGTTGTTCCTCTACAAGGAACTATACTCCTCTTCCATAGTATTATCCCACTCAGGAGTTCCTAATGTCTCACTAAATGATTATGGATTGGAATCATATGCAATAAAAGCATGTGGGGCATCCTAAAATTATGAATATGTGTGCCTATTATTTGATAGATCTCTAACCCATTGGAAAACACATTGCAGTGTCTATCTAGCCCAAAGAGGACCAATGTTCAAAGATTTAAGAGGGGATTCCTCATCATATAAAGATAATATAGGACAAGGAGGAGGGGAATCCTCATCACTACTTCATCATCAGAACTAGAAGAATAATCTAGATCATCAAGAGGTTGATCAGGTAGATTTGAATTGTTAGAACTATCATCAAATCCTAGAGCATTTAAGGAAGGGTGAGAGGTGTCTAGTGTGGATTATAAAGGACCCTCTATAAAATGAGCACCCCTCTCAATGAACAACTCATGAGTGGTAGGATGGAGAATCCTATATCCTTTAACACCCATAAGATATCCAATGAAGATGCAAGACTGACTATAAGGTTCTAATGCCTTACATTTCTTCTTCAGAATGAAATACATAACAAGCAAACCAAACACTCAGAAGTGCTTTACTATGGGTTTCTGACCACTCAAATAGTCAAAAAGAGTGACTCCCTTCAATTCTTTATGAGGAATTTGGTTCTAGATATAACAAGCACAATTGATGGCCCTGTCCCAATACTGAGGTGCAAGATACTTGGAGTGTAGCATATATTTGGCCTTTTCTTTTAAGGACCTATTCTTATGATCCACAACACTTTTTTATTAAGGAATATATGGAACTATACGTTGTAGTTTAATCCCCTTTAATGTACATAATTTCTCAAAATAGTTACTTATATACTCATCACCATTACCGATGCATAAAATCTTGATGGCTTTACTTGACTATTTATCTAAAAGTGCTTTGAAGTCCTAAAATTTGTCAAAGACCTCTAATTTATGATTAGGAAAATATACACAAGTATACCTTGAATGGTCATTGATGAAAGTAAACATGTGATTTATCCTATCAAATGAAAGTTTTAGAAATGGGCCAATAATGTCAATATGAACAATATCCAATATTTGTTTAGCTCTCTATGATTTGCCCTTGTCATACTTATCCTATGGATGCTTACCAAGAATGTAGCCCTGGCAAAATCTGTCAAAAAACTTAACTTGTGGCAACCATGAAACTATGTCTTGATAACCATGTTACTCCAGGTAGCAATATTTGAGATGGCTAAATTGCTCATGCCATAATTTACTCACCACATCTGAATGAGTGAGAAATGTAGTAGAGGATTGATCAGGATCAAAATGTGAGAAATTATACAACCTAGTTTGGTGATATGCTTTCCCAAATGTAATAATGAAGCCATTGTTAGCTTCTCTAATAACCATGTAATTGGGTGTGAACTCAACTCTCTTACCTGAACTTATGTGAGTGATCTGGTAAACAAAAAAGAGAATGGTGGATGAAGAGGGAACACATAGAACATCATGAAATGTCCTATCATTTACTTTAATTGATCATCTCTCATTAACTTCTATGGAAGTATCATCACCCAACAATATAGAAGGCATGCAACAAGGATCTAACGATGAGAACATGTCTTATGATGAAGTCATGTGATGTAAAACACCATAATCAATAACCCATATGGAAGGTTAGGATGCAACTACAACAAGTGATTTACCCTTATCTTTACCATTTTTACTATTTTTGGATGCATAATATGTTTGTGTTGATGAACTATGAGTGGAAGAATCAGGGACACTGATATTGTGCTTCTCAAACATTTTTGTCAGTTAGCCAATCTATCTCTTCATGCATTTAGACTCATCATGCCCAAAATTATTATAATAGCCACATGTGGGTCTCTCTTTCTTGGGTTTCCCATCTGAAGAAGACTCTTTTGATGTTTTTGGCTTAGTATTAGATTTTTGACCCTTTCTTTGCTTTGGGTACTTCTTATTCTATTTCTTCTGCTTGTTACTAGAAACCTTCTGTTTGTCATGACTCATAAATAAGGCAAGTGATTTGGAAGACTTCAATGTACCCATTTGAATAAGTTTATCTTGCTTCTAAGTTAAATTAACAACAAAGTCATCTAAGGTTGACATGGTCCATGTAGCTCTAATGGCATGCTTGGTGGCATAGAGGGTAGAAATGAATATATAATAGTCAGATCCTAATTTGGTAAGGATGTAAAGAATCAATTGATCATCCTTTTTGTCAATGTCTCATAGTTTCAACTATAACCTGAGTGATTTGAACTTTATAAATAAGTCTTTTATCATATCAAAGTCATCTAGGCTCAAATTTGTGAGCTCATTCTCCAACTCATGATCCCTCATTTCATCTTGATTTCTAAAGAGTTTATCTAGTAAAGTACACACTTGATTTGGAGATGTTGTAAATTTGATATGAAAATTCAAGTCCAAAGACATAGACATGCACAATAGATAGTATGCTTCATCACTTTGGTTGTACCACTTCACCTTCTCTACATTAGGTGTTGGTTTTATTTTTGTACCCTTCATGATTTGATGTAAGCCTTTTCTCCTCAAGAGGATTTTCACATTGAATTTCCACTCGTGATAGTTGAATGGTGTAAGAAGCAAAATAGAACTAAGATTCATGATGTAGAAAGGAAGTATTTCGTAAACTGTATGTGACATAAACTTATAATATAACACACCCTGAATCTATAAAGATTCAAATTAACAAGTTATGAGAATAACACCAATATGAAGAGCTCAAAAAAACATGCACTTTAAAGAAATGACACCTTAAAAGGACCAACGGGCTGAAAGTTATGCTTGATTGAAGTTCGATATGACAAGGTGATTATCTACTTGAAAAAAGATTGAGTATTCAAAACTTAGAATTAGGTGCTAGAGTTAAGATCCCACTAGTAAGAATCCAATTTTAAGCCCCTTTCACGTGACCACACCATATGACTTGGAGGTTAAGGGGTAGGATTTGGACTCTCCCCCTTGAAGAGTGATGTCACTCCTAAAATGTCCCATTTTTTCTAGTGAATAGTGTCATAGACTACTAGCTTGAATTTTATGGTCGTATACATGTCACAAAGAGTCCACCTAGACCTATGTCACATCTAGAAGTCTGGTTATATCATCACATTCTAGAAGGAAAACCTACAGACCCATGAAGGTGTGATCATGTGGTTGGTGGTGGTGATTCATCATAGATTTAGTAGGGCCTTAGGGCTTATGAAGGTACGTGATATAGATCCTTGTAGTCTCATGTTCACATTGGTTGGGGTTGGGTCAATGGGCCTTGGTCCCTATGATCATGCATTTTCAACAATTGAGGTTGTGCCAATGGGCCTTGGGCTATGTGAAGGCATGAGGCACAAATCATTGCATGGTAGAGGGTCTAACCAATGGACCTTTGGGCCCATCAAAACATAAAAATTCATGTGTGTTTTTGATTTGCATCATCATGTAGATGAGGGTTTTAGGAAGTTGGAATTTTTTCTAAATCCCAAATTCTACAAAAAATTGTTGAAAACTAGTTAAAATGGCAAAAATGCATGTAAGAAGAACTTAGATCTTGAAAAATCTATACATCCTTATGCAAATATAGAAAATAACCACTTCGTATTTTTTAAAACCTAGAAATTTTTTTTGGATTTGAGTACCAGGTGGTATGAAATTTGTAGATTTTGAAAAATGCCTTCAAACCCTCAAAAAATGGTGAAAAGTTGACTGCCACAAAACTAGATCTTGTTTATAGCCAATCCTAGGATTTTGACACCTTTTGAATCTAATGGTGCTGTCTATTTTTAATTTAGAGACCTCATATATATATTCATAGATTTTTGAGAAATCCTACCAAACCCTTGAAAACCGAAATCATGAAAAACATTTGAACAAGTTAAATGCTAGATTTCACAATAGAAATAATGGCATTAGGATACCAATAAAGCTTTGATATTATATTAGAGTGAGTCACTATCATATCTAATGGATAGGATCAAATGTATAGATAAAACCTATATGGAGTAGTGAAACTTGTAAAGAACAACTCAAAAGAGGAAGAAAAATATCTTCAAAATAAAGAAATTGTATTAAGAAACATTAGCCAAAATGTACATAGGAAGGTTCCTTATATAGGTGGAAAATAAACAAGTCCCAACATCCTTATACACATGGGATTATTTTACCCTTAATGACATTTGTTAACCATAAGCAAGCTTGACTAGACCGTGTAGATAAAACCCAGTCGGACAAAAATCTACACCAATAGAAGGCTATGTGCAATAAGGTAAAAAAATATATTAAGGTAGTAGTTATTTTCTTAACACACTTGCATGAATTTAAATTACATAATTAAAACACACTTGAAAAAATTTAAATTGGAAAAATCAAACATACTTTACATAATGGAAAACATACTTACATAATTGAAATTGCAGGAATTGAAACACACATTGCATAAAGAAAACTGAACAACTATTGGTCTATGGATCTTATTAGTTTACAAGTTAGATGAAACTCTAAATATAAAATAAATATTCATAAATTAAAATAAAAACATAATAAATCTAATTTAGAAAACATAAATATAAATTAACCTTTTTTCTTGCGTTGAGTGGGCACTTACTCTCTCTTTAGAAAAATGATTAAAAATTAGAAACTTTAGAAATGCTCAAATCCTTTATTCAAATTTTCTTCCAATTCTACAATTATTTTTTACTTTATTCTACTAATAGCTATGAATGAAAATGTTTTATTTATAATAAAATTCTTTCAACAACTTCTTGTTTAAGAATAATAAATTAAAAAAATAATTTTAAAATTGATTTCTTAATATTAACAACCTAACAAATTAATTTATAACTGATTTTTATTTAAGGCTAACAACATAACAAATTTGGTTCTTACACTATTTAGAGAATATCAACAATCCTCATTATTCAAAGAGAAAATAATATAAAATTTTAGATTCACAAATCCACCATCTTCTAGTTTGTTAAAGAGACTCTAGATGATTTGTCCTCTTTCTAATAATTTCTAGTTTTGTTGGAGAGAATCAATCACAATTTTGACCAATTCAGTTTTCTTCAACAACTTGATGTTTAAGATATTTGTACTAGTTGAAATACTATAAATATCTTACCTTATTTATAAATACATATTTGTAAAAATACTATAAATAGATTTTATAAAAATACTTTCTAGAAATAGGTAACGACCATCTTTAGAGCTCTTTGCTTTCATGTTTACATAGTTGGAGACCTCTATAGTTGATTTATGTTAATGTCTATTTTTGGATGTTTATATATATATATATATATATATATATATATATATATATATATATATATATATATATATATATATATATATATATATATATATATATATATATATATATATATATATAAAGACTATAAAACTTATTAAAAAATATTTTATCATTCTTTCTTTGGTCTAGTAGACCCTAAAATCAATTTTGGGCATCTTTAGAGTCAATTCTGTGCATCTTTAGAGCCAGAGTGTGAATCTATGGAGTTAGTATGGAGATCTCTATAGCCAAATTCAAATGAGCATATATTTTGCATATAGAATTAGATCAAGATGATTCTTTTTTTAAGAATAATCTAAATATCTAATTAGATATAGGTTTAGGGATGTTCCTGATAAATATTTTGCCTTTTTCCCACAACTTGTCCATTTTAGTTTTATATCTTCACATGACAAAACAACAAATAAATCAACATAAAAACACATAACCTATTTTTTATTGATGTGAGGTTGCTTTAATGCCTTGGATGTTCTTGCACATCATTTTTACATCTATCTAAAAAGAAACTGAAGAAACTTAGAGATGATTTATATAGGACTTTGAATCTATTGATGATATCTAGAGCTACTTCATATGGAACTCTGGAGCTACTAATAGTTTTTTGAGATGATTCAAGGTTATTCATGTTTTGATATTTATCAATTCAAACTTTTATATATACATTGATGACTCATTTTAGCCTACATAGACAACATTAGACATCTATTCTCCAAGAACTTCTCAAAAAATAACAATAATGTACACAACAATAACTCTTAAAAAATAGACTAGATATATATTCCATATTTCATTCTAAATAAGTATAAATCTCAAAACCACATCCAAGTCTACTTTAAAACATGATTTATGAAAAAAAATGGTATTATTTATTAATATAATGAGACACATTATGGTCTCATCAACTAAAAGGTACAACCATGTTAGATATTTTCTAAGTGTATAAGACTAAATTATTACATTAATCAGATTTTAGTATATACAACATGACACTAATGTCTAGGTTGGGACATTAACATAGATGCTAGTGTCCTTACCTTCTAAACGATTAAATTGAAAATATTTTGACATGTATGGGTCACCTTATTTGTCTTATTTAACCCTCTAGTGAGATTATTTAAAAAGGTGTGGTATAAATACAATTTAAAATGTCATTCATCATCATTTAGAAAATACCAAGCAAACATATTTCAAGCTCACACTACACTACTAAAAATCATTTACACAACTAAAATATACTACCTTATTATTTACTATTTACAAATTAGCTATAGGAGTAGCATTTATATAGGTAATGAAGCATTCAAGGAGAACCCTATAAGAAATGTTTTTAAAGTCACAAGCTAGATCATTACATGCACTCACATATAACATATTACATAATTGTTAACACACAAACTCATATAAGGGGGAAAACTACATTGGTATGAGGCCCTCTTCGAAGTAAATGACTATGTAGGTAGTGCTCATCAATAAAGGGTTTGAGGTTAGTTTGACTTCACTTAACCCTAGTAACCCTTATTTTTTAAGGTGACATGCCCTATTTTGGGGGGACCTAAGGTTTGGAGCTAAAGACTGATATCCATAACTAATGCATGAGATCTAAATAGAGAATATATAAGGTGATAATGAACCCTAATAGGCACATGTGGTCATTCTAGAAAAATACTTATATTTTATGCCAAACAAAAGTGTCAAAAAGGGACATAAGTGTTGACATTAGTGTCCATAGTCTATCACTAGTGTCCCAGCTAATAAAGAGCTAATTTCCATAATCTAACAAAGTGAGGTGGATCATCAAAATATCTTTTTCTACACATCTATCAGATCTTCCCACACATTAATGAATATGATATGTTATTTATCCTTTGCATTTGTACTTTAAGAATATTTTTGGTATTATACTTTTCTATTTATAACATATTCTCATATTAATATATTTATAAAAATATTATAAATATAAATTCATTTAATTGGCCTAATTTAGAATAGCTTATTCCATAGTTTATTAGGATATTACCCCTTAACCCTCACTTTCAAAAAGGGTTAAGCATTTGGTGAACCTTATTGTTTCTTGCACAACATGTCCTAATTCTTCCAATAATCAGAGAACCTCCATTTTACCCTTTGCTCTACTTCCACTAGCACTCATGGGTTGTTGGTCTTAACACCCACAAGTTGTCTTGGTGGTTAATCTTAGTTTTCATGCCAAATCAATAATTTAAACCATCATTGTGGGAAAAACCATGTCTGTGTGAGTCAACTTTGTATTTTACACTTGGCATAAAAGTGGACTTTTGACCTCCTAATTGCATTTGAAGCTTAACTTTCTTAGCTCTCTTATCTCTCTTAGCCTATTCCAAGAGTTTATTTAAATTTTAATGACCTTCAAGGTATTTAAACCTATCTAATTGAGATAAACAAACCAAACAATAAAGTTTCATACATAAAACTAGGACCTGAAGTGGAACTATGATACACTTCTACTCATGTGTTATTCCTGCCTGCCTATTCTCTCAGCTCCCTATAATAGCTTTGGGGGGTCACTTTGATTTATGTGGCTATTAGACTCTTAAAACCTATTCCATCCTATCTACCTTTATCATGTGGATAAGTTTCTTGTTTTACTCCTTGATCATAAATATATATTTTTAAGCACTTATCCCACTTATAGTATCTCTAGAACAATTGTTCTTTGACTTGCTTAGGTCTCCTAGTTTGCCTTAGGGGTCATTTTAGTTTTCATGCTATTTTAGCCTCTAAAACTTACCCCATCTTATCCACTAGGCTCATTCAAGCAAGTTTCAATTTTTTACCTCCTCCTGTAAATGAATCCTAGGTCTTTGTATCATACTTGTAACATCCCATTTCTCTAAACAAAAAACTTACAAAAATATTTGATTTGGTCTATCCATTAAAATTTGCATGCCTAGTTGTAAGTAGGATTTTCATGGTGAATTTGGTTTGAGTTTTGAAATTTTTAGGTCCCTAGACCTATTCAAACTTCTAAAACTTGAATAAATCTTAGGGAGGGTCTTTTGAATGTTACGGTTCTAACTTGGTCAAAAATATCGATTAGGTTAGTGGGCTTTTCTTTTAGGCTTTTGGGGATGAGGTATTATGTTAATTGCAAGATTTTATTTGCTTAGGTTTTGATATCTCTTTGGGTGGGTGAGACTTTGTTAACCAAGGAAATAGTACTAATTATATTGGTGACTTCCCCCCAACCATCATTTAATGCTTTGTGGGATTTGACCCCCCAACTCTTTATTGCCTTCCTTGTGGGTTTTGACCCCCTAAAACCTTGAAGTCTCCCTCGTTAGGGTTAAGACCCCCAAACCCCGATATGATTTCTATCAGGCCTTTTCCTATCAATTTATCCAATTAGAATGTGTAAGCCCCCTATAAAATCCTATAGTGTATTGAAAGATTCTAAACCTCAATTACAACATAAAGAAATCCAATGTCAGTCCAAGACCTAATCAGGGGTTCCAAGACTGATTAGGTCTTATGGGCCCTAGTTTGATTTGATACTAAATTGTTAGTGTTAATTAGAGATATTTTTTTGATTAGGTCATAATACACCTCGAAGGGATCCCTAATGTTAATTAGGGGTTGAAAGCTTGATTAACATAAGGTGACAAAGTTTCAAAAAAGTAACTTAAAATTAAAACTAGATGTAGGAAAAAGCCTAAATAGGTTTATTAAGGGCTATTTTTGACATCTTTTCAAAATTTTCATGATAAATTAAGCATCTGATATCAAAGATTTGAATCATTCACATTGTTAGGGAGCTGGTTCCAGCCTAGACATAATGATGGTCTTATTTTGCTCAATTCCTTATGGTTTAAACCTTGTTAATGTTTTTCCATGCTAATACACTATTCAAGCTTGTTAATTCACCTTTTTGATTTCATTTTAGTCTATTTTATAAGTTAAATAGTGAAAGTGATGGGAATGGGAAGAGGATGAGGTAACTGAGAGCATTAATGGTAGTAATTAGCATTTTGGAGGTAAAATACTCACCATGGAAGACCAATTGTCTGTATATTTCTTCATTTTCACACTTTAGGGGTTGGATTTTCTTCTCCACATATGGGATTTGAAGCTAGCCCATTTCAATTTTTTGCATTTTTGCTTCATTTTCTCTCCCTCAACTCCTCTCTTACTATTATGCTAAAAACTTTTTAACAAATCTATTGTAATAAACTATAATGTGATTGTCAAAATGATATATCTTGATTAATTAAAGACTTGGGATTATTCACTTCATTTTATGCATATAAATGGTGTTTACAATTGTATTTTCCTTGTATGCTCTTCCTAGAGGCTTGTACTAGCTTTGATTTTTATTATGTATTATGTAAGCATTGATTGGATTTTAAACCAATTTATGGAGTTATTCTAATGGTGAAATCAAATTTGTCAATGTTATTATAGGATTTTATTTTCTTTCCCTTTCTCTTATCTTTTGCTTTTATTTTAAATAGCTGTTAGTCTAGGGTTTGAAAAAATGCTATCTGAATAAATTCCTATCTTGATTGATTAAATATATTCTCCATGATGACAATGCACTATTTAATGTTTAAAATCAATGGAATGAACACACAAAATCAACCGTAAACACACTAATTGAAACCCTAGACATATTGATTTTACAATTGGAAAATTTTTAGATGTAAGTTTGTATGTTTTATTCCCTTTAATCTAAAGGCTTAATGAGTGAGTAAATGCATACCTTGTCATTATCAACATGACACAAAACCTATTTGAGAAAAACAAGAAACACATCACATTTTATATTATTCAATTACCTAAACCTTGCTAAAATGAAGTTTGAAGTTTGGAGTAGGTGGAGAAACAAAGGCTCCTTGAAATGGAATTGCCAAAATGAGCCACTGAGTAAAGATTAGTGCACCTAGACCAGATATATTTAAACCTTGGGGAGATTCCCATGAATCTCCTTTAAATAAAGGTGAGTTGTGAGACAAACCTAAAATGTTGGTACATGCCAAAATGAACACCAACAAATCTAACTTCTAAGTCTTCATACAAATGACTAGATTTCAACCTTCCAGGGTTTTAGATGACAAAAATTACTCAATTTTGATTTCCTTACATGTTGGAATGTTTGTTGGCATCTGCATATCTCTTTTTTCCTATTCTCATATTAGTCTTTGGACCATTTAAAATGGATAAAAAAAGTCTCTTCATTATCCTAACCCTAAAGAGGGTGATAATTACTTTCCCTCTAACTAAGTTCATGCTATCACTACTTTAAGGGGTAAGTTATCCCATCCTATAATTCCAAAATAAGGTAATCAACATAACCTTCCTCAAACCCCTCTACCTTCCACATCTCCTCTAGATGGTGTGTTTATATATATTCAATGTAAAGTACCTAGGGTATATGCTTGTGAAGCCCTTAAGGATTAAACCATCACCATGAAAAGGATTAAGAATTTTAAAAGCATAATCAACATTTGAGATCAAATATCACATAATTGGAAAATCAAATTACATATACATAGAATCTAGAATGTGTTAGTGTTAATCATGCATTTGTATCTTTATTTAGTAATGTTGTGCCCAACAAGGTTTTATATCAAAATAATAAGCTAAAAGAAAATTCATCTACAACCAATGATTCAAAAAATATGAAAAATACTAAACGTGTTCAAGTGATATTCTAAGGGAAATGATTAGAAATAGTTTGATCAACCTACCTCCTCTACATCATTGAAGGAGATCAAAATACTATTGTGCATACCATACAATGCATGGGCACCATAAAGATAGTTGTTTATCTTTGAAGAAGAAAATATAAATTAAAATTGATAGTGGTGAACCTATAATAGATATATCAATCAAGAAACCCACTCACCTTATGAGTGCATCTTCTACAATACAAGTACAAAAAAATTGGTATTGGTACAAAAGGATATTTTAGAGTCAAAAAATTTGCAAATAAAAAAATTGAGCTAGAAAATATTCAAAAGGCACAATTAGAGTAAGAAAAGATTCAAAGGACAAAGATTTGAGCAAACAATGTTACAAAAATATCAAGATAGAAAAGCAAAATTATAAAAGACATAACAAGAAAAGGAAAAAAATACAAAAGCAATGTATTATAAATGCAATCTAAAAAAAAAGAGATTTTGGCAAATCAAATTCAAGGGAAGCCAAAAATCATGCTTAAAGCATGGTTTCTAACAAAAGAGGGCAAACATCAAGAGACACTTGAAATTTTTTGTTTCAAATATGGTTACAAAGTTGGAAATTACAAGTCTCTCCTCATATCAAGATCCTTTCACTATCATTGTTAAAGTAGATGACAAAAAATTTACATATATCAAGGTTATAGACTATCAAAATTCAAAATTTTGTTCTATGACATTTCTTAGTTCTCTTGGAAATAAATATCAACAACTAGATAAAACTAATGTAATCATAATAAGTATGGGATCAATTTAGTTGAGAGTTTTATTTGCTTCAAAAGAATGTTCTCTTACTTTTCATGTTATATATAATCAAAGGGCATACAATGCTGTGCTTGAAAAATCATGGTTACACTCAATATGAGTAATGATTGATAGAAACAAAGTTCACATTATATTTGATCATACAGATAAGGTCATTAACAAGATAAAAGGGGGAAAATATTTAGAACAAGACCACAAAGTAAAATATCTCTCAAGTAAAGTTATCAAGTACAATCTTTGTAAAAATGTATGATACACTTTTTGATTCTGCTATGCACACATATGCTACATTTCATTCAAGAAACGTTATTCATTTACCACTCCTCACATACTATTGTCCTCATCTTGAGATCATTGAATAACTTGTGTATTTTCAAACACTCTAAAATTAAATTCAAAAAAAGAAAATAATCAAGAAAAATATAAAAAACATTCAAATAAAATAAAAACACAAAAATATTCAACTTTCACATGTTTTAAAGATTTTTGCATATGTTGTTTACTTTATGTTAATAGATAACATATCTATTGTTACCTTCACCATACACCCCATTTTCAGGCTGAAAATAGGGACCCTATTTCTTTTGAGCTAAATCTTGGTTTAACTAGTCTAGACAGCCTCTTTCAAGTTTTTTTGATGTATTTGTTTGAGCCCTTCCCTAATTGGTAGTTAGCTAGATGCTAAGTTACAAATGATTGTTAATGTCTATTTCTAATTATTTTACATTTTACTCAATTTATTCTAAGCTTTCATCTATGAGCATCAAAATTTAAATTGCAAGTTTATTTCAAGCCTATGAAGTCTTAATCTATGATAAAATTCCTTAGTATTTGTCCATTTTAATGTTGGAACTAGCCCTTTAGCAAGTTTATCTAGCTTTTTAGGCCATTTTTATAGCTTATTTTTGGAAATATAATTCATGATTATGCTTTTCATATTAAATTGGCTTAATATTTACAATGTTTCATTTGAGACTTAGCTGAATCTTAAATAATCATGACATTCTTTGCCTAGGTGTGAACAAAGTCTCTTTCCCTTTTGTTTTAAATCATTTTATTATAGAATTTAACCTATGATGTTTAGGCTTAAATATTTGTTCCATGTGAATTACTAGTTTTAGTTCTTATATCGATTGCTTGATTTTCGTGTAAGATTCACTTGGTAAGAACTTGGGTTTTTAAAAAATATTTAGGCGATTTTCTTAATTTTCCATAGGTTTTAAAGACTTCTTGATGTCCTAACCCAATGAAGAGTCAGAGGGTAATGTAAATCCCTGTGCCCTTGAGGCCCTAGGATTTCA
This sequence comes from Torreya grandis, assembly GCA_037957365.1. Lineage (NCBI taxonomy): Eukaryota > Viridiplantae > Streptophyta > Pinopsida > Cupressales > Taxaceae > Torreya > Torreya grandis. The sequence goes on along the minus strand of JARHVA010000616.1, from coordinate 443,324 downwards.
CCACTTAGCACCACTTTGAGAGCTTGATGACCTAAGAATGAACCGGTAGTGGAAAAAGCTCCATGCCCTTGAGGGCCTAGGACTATGCCACTAGGCACCATCTCAGGAGCCCAAAGTGATGATAGTATTAACCAAAGAGTTTAGGGCATTGGCAACATTAGCTTGGAACCATGTGAACTAGGGAAATAACTCAAGAAGTTGAAGAAAAGCCACATGGTTGTAATGATCAGAGATGTAGATAATATAGTAGATCCTAGGGATGTCGATAGATTACCAAGTGGCAAAATAAGACCTACCAAAGTAAACTAAAGACATAGTGAGGGGAATATAATGAGAAGTCGAGGAGGAGCCATGTGGTAGTGGTGACATCCGAAGATGAGGAGACTAAGATTGATGGTTAGTATGGCTATCAAAATCATCAAGAGTCCCAAGAGGACTATGTATCAAGTCTGGAAAGTGCACTCAAAGTGTAACTGGTTATTCACTAACTAAAAAGTCCTAAATCAACATATTTTAGGCTATTAAAGGGGTGAATTGATCTAAGAGGTCCTAAATTCAAACTAAGGATGGCTCATTCATTTAGTCAGCCTCTAAAATGTATAACCGTATTGATTCATATTTAATGATTAAAAAAATTAAAAACCATGCATAAATAAGCCTCAACTTAGAATTAGAGTTGACATGCAAAATGAAAAACTCTAAAAAAATAAGAAAACTCATCCTATTATTTTTAACAATTATTATTTTTAGTAAGTTTCACATGCAAGTGCACACAATTCTAAAAATATCTAAAAATAAATTAAATACTAAAATTAACCTATCAAACTAGTTTCAACTGAAGTTCACATTCGGTTATAAAAATATGCAAATTATAAAAATAGAGAAATACCAAAAAAATATTAAAATCCAATTTTAGACCCTCAGATTGTCACATATGGCCTTCAAAAAATATATAAAACATCAATAACTAGATAGGGTAGGTTATGGTTGCATTGAAATTTTTTATACAATCATTTTGGTGTGAAGGACAACTCAAATAGAGCTATGGATCAAAATTTATGCCCTCCAAAATTTTAGCCTCATTTTCTACATCACAAGTTGATTTTCCATATTGATTTACGTAGTCATAATTTTAACTTCTCCAAAATCACTTTGCACAACTCAAATTGGAGGTGATTACACATCTTCTAGTATGTATAAATTAGTTCATCAATCTCTTAGAATACATTTGCATGTGACTATACATTTTATGGTACCTACAATTTGATTTTAAATATCTGTATATATTATAAAATCTTATAGATATGTGAGTTTCATAAAAATACATCAATTTTTAATAGAAATATTCAATTTCCTCTACTATTAATAATTGTATAACAATTTATTGAAGACAATCATAATTTTTTTGATCAAGATCACAATGATGATGTAGATGACGAAGTACTTAATATGGTGAAACCTAGGAGATGTCACATTTATTTACACTAATGTAATATAAGGATGCTATTAAATCTCAACCAAATAGATAAGACAAACTATACAAATCATCATCATCATCATCATCATCATCATCATCATCATCATCATCATCATCATCATCATCATCATCATCATCATCATGATGTCAAACCCATGAGACATAGTGATGATTATATTCATGTTGATCATTAGGATGATGTAGATATTACTCCAACTCCTTAAGGGCACATTGATTTTAATTTTTTTTTATAAGGATGCCATTATGATGCATTAATAGTCAGGGGTCTCAATGGGGATGGATTAACCACATGGCCTAACACTTTCACACCACTCTTGTACAATAAATACATTAAAATGATTGTTTCCATTCACTACGTCATGGAGTACAAGATATTATGAGATTCTTAACTATTATAATAGAACTCTTAGTATTTATAGTCCACTCTTTAGACTTAGATCTCTCTATAAAAATGGATTCAATTACACTTCCATGCCATTAAGGCAATGGTCCTTCTTCTCTTGATCTTGATCCTGATCTCTTCTCTCCATAATTTGAAAATGTTTTCCCTAAAAATGTGAATCTCCACTCTAAAGGTCATCTATCTCTCCTTATATAGTTGTTGAACTCTTTGAATGATCCATTTATATCCCCACATAAAATCTAACAACTTCAATTAATGGTGTACTACATATATATACTTTTACTATAAAAATATATAGGCTTATGTTTATAACATAGCTCCAAATGATATCCTTGGACTACCTAAATATGATCTCCTTATCATGTAGAGATACATGTATTTAATTCACCAATGACTATCTCAAGTACTTACTTGTCATTCACACTACAATATAGGTTCTATGGTAGTTTTTCATAGGTTGATGTGGTTTTTGTAGACTTATGAAATATTCTAAATTTTTAGCTATGATAAATGTCCTATGTGTTGGTTCTTTGTGTGACCCGACCTTTACCTTCATGCAACTACGAGCATTACACACCAATTGATTTTTTTCACTTTGATGTATCAATGTTATATTCTACCTATATAAGACATGTAAATTATGTTGAGAAATAATTAATACCTTGATATGATTTAACCCCAATACCTTACACAACCATGCAATCTAAAATTTACAAAATTAACATGTTGTCTCTATTTGTGCACACTCATAATCATGTCACTTATCTACACACTTGCATTATTTCAAACTTCTCAGTGCAACTTAACTTCCAAAAATAATCCCTTTGTAGTAGTAGATTTCTTCACACTCACATGCCTCAATTACTCTTCATAAGTATTTTGACCTATGCTTGGTGGTGCAAGCCTTCATTTTTCCTACTTTAGAAACTTAATACCTCCTTCATTCCTTTTTGTGAACTCCATGCCTTCACTAAATTTTTTCCAAATTCTATGCCCCAAATATCTGTACTCTTGTTCTTATGCTCAAGGTCTCATACAATTATACAATATACCCATTCTTACTTCCATTAGCTAGCTATATTAGTAAGACCAAATTTAACTTCCTCATTTTTATCATTACAAATGTTTAAAAACTTTCATTATTTCACCTTGCAAGTTAGAAAATTTTAAACTAGACATGTCTATCCTTAGAGATGTAATATTTGGGTGCTCCTACATCAGAATCCATAAGTAATTAAAATGTAAGCTCCTAATTAAAAAAATGGTATAACCACTATTTTGAATTATTTAAATACCATGGTTTTCCTTTACACTTGGTATGTTGCTTAATCCATCTTGCTTTGAACTTATTCTTCTTCTATACCCTCACTACACATAAACCATTTTTTCCACTTTTCTCTAATACCTTCACCTCCTCTTGACCTATGTTTAGCTTGGTTATAGTTCATCCATCTCCTATTTTCTATCATGGTTCTACACCCACCTACACCAAGTGTTTTCAACACTTTATATTCTCATACATTCATCCACACCATAAAAATCTCTCCTTATGCACTTCTTTCCTTCTCTCCTTTTTGATATTATGGGTTTTTACCTGACATTATCTAACCACATCTACCAAAGGTATATAATATATTTGTATTATTATTATTATATGTACACATCTATCCTCTCTTATACTATGTGCACCTCCTTATTTCTCTTATATACTAATAAAATTAATCATAAGTGCAGTCCATCCTTCATAATGTCTTTTGTAAGACATGTTTGCATAGTTATACTATGATCATCCTCCATCTCCTTCATGCCTCTAGCTAGTTAAGTCTATATGGTACTCTTTTTGTCTTTGTTATTATTCACTTCTATCCACTTTATTCATTTGGTGGAATTTGAAACACTATGGGGTTTGATGACTCCCATATTTTATTCCTTCTTCATCATCTCCTCAATTGTTGCACACTCTACTCTACACCCCTAGATTGATATGAGCATCAATTATTTCTCCTTTACTTTTTAATATTTATATAATTAACTTTAGGTCAATTTATTTTTTCCTTGTTTCCTTTTGATATTATTTTCCCCATGTCACATAAATTTAGAATGTCACTCTCTTTGTCAGCTTTGGGATGATTTTTGTTTGTTCTACTATTTTCATTTAATGGCTTCCATATTTTATGCATAATGATGATTTTACTTTCTACTTCAACTTTGGGATGATATGTCCTCACTTTTTTTATATTATCAACATGTATTTCATGATGTGTGTAAAAATATTTGTGCTTACATCTCCCATGTAACTCATGATATTATTCCCCTACATGCTAATGTAAGTTGTTTCTATTTCACATTATTTTATGCATCATGTGTAATTTTATCCACATATACTTATTTATACCTTAGCTATAGGGAAAATGGTTCACTTGATAGGTGGGTCATTCTTGAGAATAACATTACATAGATAATGAAGATGTTTAATTATAGATATGAGGAATTACATCATGAGCATGAGTTAGGATCCCTAGAGGAGAGGTTGTGAGAGTGGTCTCGTTCTTGTGGTCCTAGACGAGATATTGGGGCCTCCACATTTAGAGGTGTGAAGCACATATATGGAGATAGTGATTACTCATACACTCTTGGGGATATTAACCTAACATACAATTGACATGTTGTATAGACTTTATATTATTTTGGCGTGTGTGTGTGTGTGTCTATATATGATAGTGTTATTCTTAGCATTTTAGCATTTTATGATGTATTGGTTTTAGTATTTCATAAGTTTAACTTATGTGAAGTGTTTTTAATTTGATTAATTTTTAATTATATGCTTGTGTTGTAAATTTTAATGTAATCATCGTATACCATGGAATCTAGTTGGAAATAATAATGTAGGAATATAGTGATTATGCTGTGACTAAATATTTACTTTATGATTTACCTTTAGTACCTCTTATTATTGTATGGAAAGGATAAATGTCGATGTGTGAGTGTTCTCTACAATATTTGACTATGTAATTTCTCTAGTTGCATATCTAAGAGATTTATCGACCAATGATTCTTTGATAGGATTAGTGTGGGAAAGATCAATCCATGTAGAGTGTGCCTTAGAATAAGGGATTTTTCTATTGGGTTGTTTCTTCATAGGTTGATGGACCATTCATTCCTTATGAGGAGTTTCATGGGATGTTTTGGTATTGTATTAATGACACAAGGAATAAGTGGAAGAATGATATCTTGTTGGCTCATTATTAAATGTAATAAATCCTCTATCTACCAATTGTTCAAGCTTGTGTTTTAAAGCATAACAATTACTATTATGATTTCCATTAATAACATGATAAATGAAACAAAGTTTTCTTTTTATCTTTTAAAATATATGTGGTGGATGATGGTAGTTTAGAGGAAGCGTAATCAACCTTTTTTACATTAATATATTTAGTATTTCATGGGGTCGATCTTTAATGTGACCAAACTGAAGTGGTTTTTTCAGAGTAAAAGTAGAAGATCCAATTGTAGGATATATTCGATATGTTGACTTCTTTCCTTTATATAATAATTTTACCATTTTATATTCACTATGAATACTTTAATATTATCTAGGAACCTCTGTAATTATTATTTTTAGTTTTTATGGGTTGTTAGCAACACTTTTTATGCTTAATAGATATTTAATGAATTTTGTGTTGTCATTTGTTAACTCACATGAATACTTGTGAACATCCATATATATACTATCAAATTAAATGTAAGGTTTATGTAAAGCTCTCTCTTATAGTGGATAAATAACACCCATACTAAATATGAATTGTACCTCCAAATCAAGGTGCTAAATGTCAAAGAATATAATGCATCCTTGAATTTAAGAGCATAATATTGAATAGTCTCATCATGTTATTAATTTATGCATTTTAATTGTTCTAGTGTTTAGAAGTATTGTATAAATGAACATTCATAACACTTGATGTAGGTAAAGAAGGATTTATATCATTGTGAACATCATGAAGGTTTGTATGAATATCATGTAAAGAATAATTAAATATGAGTTTAGTTGAAATATCATGCATATTATTTTGAGCTTAACTACTTAAGCCTTCATTACATGAAATAAATGACATTTCACTTTTTTGTTCATGATGTATAAAAAAGTTAAAATAAACATCATGTGAATGATAATATTATTATTCATCATTATGAATATTGTAATAATTATCATTCTAATCAATAAGTTTGTAATCATTTGATTCAATTTCATATGCATTATGTATACTACTTTTACTAGTGCTATCATTTTCACGTTTCCATTCTAGGAGATGGTAAGAAAATTTACACACATTTATATTATTGAGAATTTAAGAAATAGAAAGATCTTAAATATTTGTAATTTAGAATAATGGAAAATATTCATCAATATTTGTAACATTATCAAAATTTGGTAAATAAGGAGGACACTCAACATGTGCATCATTTGATAAAGGATAAATGAATTCAAATTTTCGCATACACACATCATGAACATATTTTATCCATGAAAGATGATTATGATAAATATTTTGAATAAGATACTTATTTTTATTTACAAGCATGTCGATTTAATAATATTGAATGTGATGCAATGTGCTAGCAAATTTCAAAGAAAAACTAAGTTTTTTCTTGAGTAATGCATTGATATATTATATATCATGAAAAATAGAAGACATATGATAGTTAGAATCTTCACACTCACTTTAGAAATATATAAAATAAGTATCATAATCATAATCATTAGTGATAAGATTCTCTATACAATTATCAGTAGTGGTATTTACATGACCTATATCATTTATCCATTCATTATCATAATTGTAAAAAAAATCAGGGTTGGTATCACATTTTTTGTTAGCTATTAGATCCTCATAAGCATTATGTTGATTGTTAGTAAGGTTGAATATTAAATATAAAATATGAGGATCTTGAGTTTCTTCACTATGGGGACTAATTTTGAATATTTTAAATCCAAACGCACCCAAAAGGAAAAGCAAAAAAGTTAGGGCAGGAATGAGAAAAAAACATTACTTATGCTATACCTATATTAAAAAAATCAGATCTTAAGAAAGTTGGAACCCTATGACAAGATAAGGTTTTGGTTCTATGTTACCTTATAATATGGGTTCAATATAATGTTTTATCTAAAATGATATTATACACAAATACCCTATGGAAATAAAACTTTTGAATACATTAATATAATATAAATATCTAGGCAATATAATACATTATTTACAATCAATTCATTTAAGCATGTGCAATATAGAAATGAATATACAACTATGGGATTAAGAGTTATAAGAGAGCTTATAATATTTAACAATATATTCTTGATTGTCATAACTAGTAGGGCTAATCTCAGCCTTACTACCCAACTCTGTGTTTCATTCATTGAACAAGGTTTTACTCCTTTTTTTGGCCTAGACACTTGCATCAACCTATGGACACTAGTGTAGACATTAGTGTATGAATATAAACACTTATATCTAGATCAAAATAAACATTGTAACTAATTATGTCTTTTCTTAAACCTATACCTATTCTTGTATTCATGTTTCACCTTCAGATATCATTTGGATTTTGTGTGAAACATTGTTAATATTCTTTTATTTTGACCACTTGTGACTCAATAAAAAGGGGTTAGAACATGAGTCAAGCTAACCCTAAAAATCACATTATTTATAAGTGTTTCCTATGAAGCCATATACTCTAAACAGGGCTCAAACTCACATGCAGCTCTCCTTCTTGGTTATGTGTATGATATGATGATTGTGTGACTATATGTTATTTTGCATATTTCAACCCTTGGTACAAGTAACACAACTATAAATTGATATTTTTAATTCTTCAAAATTTAGATATATAAATTTAGTACTGTATTTATAATTATATAGCTTTTGAGTAAAACATTTTATATGCCAATTGAGAAGGCATGCTTGATAATAAATACTATGTGCTAGATTTGTATATAGCGATCCTTTTGAATTTGAATTAAAACCTAGTGGCATGGAAAAATATGAAAAATATAAAAAAATACATTCCATTTATAATTATCAAAAAGTGAAAATAATTAAAATAGAGAAGAAGACAAGGCTAAACACTAACATCAACCCACAGACACTGGCCTCAAAGCTAGTGTCCCAAAGTGAACGTTAGTGTTCAGGAACTTGGAATATAGAGAAAGTAACAAAAACTCAAGGATCTCTACTACAAGGTGGATAAAGTACAACATAGTGAACATAAAGTAGCAAAATAAATCTGCACTATTGAGTACTCAATCCTACATAAAAAATCTTATACCTTCAAAACTAAGAAAAAATACATCATACAACAAGTCCTATAGAAAATATGGGTAGCTAAAATCCAATTTTAAGGTGTCTATTATCATATGATATTGGTCTAATAACATCATTAATATCTCTACTTCTAGGGCACCCTATGCATCTCCATAATTCCTACAAAACCCAAAATAATCAATTGATCTTGTTTCTCATCTAAAATCCTAGGTAGTAAATATATTAACTAGAATGCATCAAGGGTATTCCAAGGGGTGGTATCCATTGTGAATAGAAAATTTAAAACATAAAATCCTAATTAGTTTCCTTTTAGAAAAAAATAATTGAATTTACAAGTAAAACTAAAAAAATTATACAAAACTAGAAAAATTAACTACATCAGCCATATACAACTACTTTATAGGTAATGTGTCTAATTTTATACCATCTCAACCATTTATATAGACTATATCAACCATATATTACATTTTAATAGTATCATTCATCTATATTTATACTATAACAACCATGTAATCCACATTTTCTTGCCTTGGTCATTAATTTGACTATATGGGCCCATTTCAGTTGATACTTAACTATATCGACCATATTAATTATTTTTACTATAAAAATATTAATTTATTTCCCTTTTTGATACTTTAATTTATCACATGGTTATCATTTTAATATACCATCCATTTCATACAACTATATTAGCCCACTTTTGATTTCTCTCTCACATAATTATATTGTCTAGCCAATAAAATTATCTCATGGTGGAGATTTCTATTTAATCCTTTAAAAGATATGTATGCTTATAAATGTAAAAATATAATACCTACTTATTTCCTTTCAAATGTTTCTCTTGAATTTGTTGCTTATTTAAAATACACGTATTTTCATAGGAATTTAATTTACCTAGATCTATCTTATCTACCCATCCCAACATTAATTATATGGCCTACCTAAATTGTTAATATAATAGGCCCTTTGTACCTCTATTGCATCTACCTCTATGTCTTCACACCATAATATTTGTCCACATTAAAAATGGTCTCCCAAAGCTATCAATATATCAAAATAGAAAATGTTCAAATGAACTTCATTTCAACATATTTATATAAAAATTTAAAATTCAAACTTTCTAATTTTTTTACTTAGATTTCCTATTTTGGCCATATCTTTGTTTCCATAGGTCCTTTTTACAAAATAAAAAAAATTCTATAATCTTGGAATTGTAAGGAATTGATGGTATAATGGATTTTTTTTATAAATGTATATTTTTCTCTTATATTTCAAGACTATTAGAGCAGTTGTAGCATAGCTTTAACATGACACATTATATGTTTTTATGTGTCTAACCTACCAAATCCATCTTAACACCACTCTTTCATCATATATAATTTATTTTCAATCTAACCACGTAACTATAAGTATGTAAATGATTTCTTTTAAACTTTAATTTATCTCATTCATAAACATTTTTATTACAACACTTGATTTTATCTTTTGTTTTACTATGTTATTTCCTAAAGCACCATATTTCATTACACTATTGTGACATGTGATGATATATGGGTTGGGCATATGTTTACACCTATACATTTTAATTACTGATGATTTCTCATGCAATACCCATGAACACATTGATCTTCATGATGCATGTCCTAAAGAGCACAATGGGAAAGGGGTGGGATAACATGTGGTACTTTATGATATATTATTACATGACTACATATAATACCTATTTAAACTCATTATCATGTTATCTGATTACTCTAAGATCTTTGTATCGATTTTCCCTTTTTTTCACCTCTTCCACCTAGTTCCATGATTTCTGAATAATTAACTCGACCATGTTTAGTTAGTTTTATAGCTTTCCATGTATTTTATTATGTATCTTTCATGGCCAACCTAATATTTTTCCTTTATATGGCCTATTTTTTACCGTGTCAACCCCACTCAATATAGTTATGTGCATTTTGTACTTCATAGGCCCTAACTAACATAATACTATTTTTTCTCTAAATATTTATATTATATTGATATGGATAAAGTACATTTATATATTTGATAGGTAATTTTTAGGAATTTGATCCATATATATAAGTTTATTAAATTCCATTTTTATAAAACTACAACACTATTATGCTCTGATTGTCCATGAAAAATTTCCTTTAGTAAATGAAGAGGAGATAGTGTATAGGATCTTATAATTGTGATAGTCTATGTTTGAATAAGGTATTTGGTGTCTTAAGGAGAGAATTTGAACAAGATAGTTACACCTTAGTATCTGGAATCAATAATTGAGGAAAATTAGGTCTTCTTATTTACATCTTGAGGTTTACCTATAATATCTCTCATAAAGTGGAACTTGATCTAGGGGGAGATTGATGCACTAAAAAGTCAACTCAAGGTATTTGTCCCTATCCATAAAGTCTTTATTTTATTTTGTTTATATATATGCATATGTTAGATTAGTACATTGTTGGGCTTCCCATAATTGGGTTAACTTATGTTATATTTTCATACAAGTATGTCCTTATTTATATACTTCTTAGTTACCACATAATTACTTTTCTATCTCCTTCATTTACCTATTTTACATCTTGGATCTAGGTTGTCTTTATTATCCACTTCCTTGCATAGCCTTCCCAATAATATCCTTGACCCCAATTTTACAAACAATTTTTCATTATAGCCTTACCTCACTTTTTAGTGTACTATATTTTTATGTTTGTTGGATCTAGTATGTTATTATCCCTTTTATTATATTATAGGATATTTATATTGTTGACCATATTTTCCATATATACAAAAATAAACACTAGTTGAAAGAAAAAAAATAATAATCAATGAATGACATATTAGATAGGTGGAAAGCATCAAGGTAGCTATCAATTAGATGATTGGGCATCAATATGAGAGGAGAAGCATATGATAAGGAATTTATGTAGGTGGAAGACAAGTGGATTTATAGTTTACATACGTGGAAAAGTGGATCCATTTCAACACTAGCTAACAAGGAAAAGGGGGTCCTATAAATACATAAATATGCCTCGACCTCTTATTTCGAGAGGGTGGAACATTTGTTTTTTTTGACATGTTACAATAATCTTAATTGGAGATCAAGCTTAGGGTTTTGAGAATGGAAAGAACCTTGAGAGGAAATTATATGTTACATATGTTTTGTATCATTACTTCTTAAAATTTGTGTATTTATGGAGTTTAGGTAAATTCTAATGTAAATATATATCTTGATGATTAATGATAATGAAAGGAATCATTTATTTATGTTTTGATGTCTTTTAGTCATCTTTCTTTGTGTCAATACTAGGGCTTTTATTAGTTATTTTTTTGTGTGATATCTCTATGTATTCTTATATAAATGGGGTTATTGGTGTTCTCTTACTACACATCAAATGATTTCCTAAGTATTCTATCTTAGGTGATAGGATATCATATTAATTATTATGTATTTTTTATTCATGATGTGGTATTTGAAAGTCTAAAGGAAAAATCAATAACAAATCACAATATTTTGGTATCATTTCTAGGAACCTATTTATAAGGAGTGCAAATATTATTGGAACACGTAAATAATTTATGTTGATGAAAACTATTTTTCAATTGAAACCCTACCAATGGTAGAGTAGTATTTATGGTCATGCAAGGGCTAGTCATAGGTGAGTTGGAGATGATATCAACTTAGTGAAGGAAAATAAATAATAGATGACTCCACTTGTTAAGAGAACTAAATCATTTGGATGACATGGATACTTGCATATAATTGGAAGGACACATGGTTTGTTTCCACTAAAAATATAGATTACCAAATGAGGAGTGACTAATTTTTAGTGAAGATTCCATGTGTAAATATAGTCAATTGAAGGTGATGGATGTAAATCCAAAAAAATGGTGGATGGAGATGTGAAAGTTTGGAAGGTCTTATATCCATGTATATATAAATTTTATTCATATATGTCATTGCTATAAATAAATTTTTAGTTAATGTAAGATTGGAAAATTATGTGAAGAGTAATGGTGAATTAGATAATTTCATATAATTTAGGAATTATGAAAAGGATAATTGAAGCGAGTCAAGTATGACTATACCAATAAGTGGGTCTACAATTCATGGTATATTAGAGAGAGGAAATATTTTTGGAGGAAATCCAAAAAAAATGTGCAAGGGAGATTGTCCCAAACAACTGGTGGTGGTAGAAGTATATTTTACTGAAGTGGTATGCAGACACATCAACCTTCTCATTAGCCAAAAATCTATAACAAGAAGTCAATGATATAAAAAAATAACATGGAATAGAGGATGTAGATGGTCACATTCATAAATGTGAGATGGCATGGCATGTGAAGTAAGTGAAATTGGCTGATATAAATTAAAGTTAGTTTTTCACAACATTTTTGGATCATGTGCATACTTATACCACAAATTTGATCCAATTATAACTGTCATTATTTCAATTAACTCAAGAATGTGTTCTTGAAGGAGCTATAAATTCCTAAGTTTGAGTAATAAATCACCCCTAAACTTAAGGAAATAAAAAACAATGTAATAGAGATTATTTGTATATGATACATAATTTAAGACATATTATAAAGCTGAGGGGCACACAAAAAAATTCATGTGAAAAAGGTGAAATTTGTTTTGGTGAGTTTCAAAGTGTACCAAAAGGGACATAAAAAAAGGTATTTTACATTATTACAAAAGGCTCGGAAATTAAAAATGATGTGGGGAAAGATATGTGATACACTCATGACATATTCATTGATGAGATACATGGTGTCCAAGTTAAAGGGTACAATCAAAACCAACTGAAAAATTATATGTAAACTTGCTATATCCAACATTTGAATTTTAAAAAACATCTTAAATTTTGATCACCTTGTTCTAAGAAATAATTTTGAATATAAATATCTACCCCCAAAATTTGTGTCTTTGGTTCAAAATTTACTTCAAATTTTTCACCTGGCTCATGTACTTAGAGAGATTATAAAATTTCCTAAAGTCTAAGAAATTCATGAAGTACCTACTGAATGTGAAGTTTGTGAATTTCTAGGTTATTAAAGTATGTATAACCCCAAAATTATATGGAGTGATTTCAAACTTTAATGTTTGTAATTAAAGTAGAATTAGTGGAATAAGGTAGAATGAATAAAATGTTTGCATCTATCATGAAGGGTATATTGTTCATGAGATATTAGGGTGTAAAAATATCATGAATTCAATGAGACAAAACACATTTAGAAATATTTATCCTAGTTTTCATGTCATTCAGGTTGACATGAAGTGAAAAGAATTTATAAAAGGCTCAAACAAAGTGTATTGAATAGTTTTAAGTGGTGGTTAAAGTAATAAATTATATATAAAGTGATTCATAAGGCATAAAAATCTAATTCTTGGTTCTTATTCATCATAAAAAATATAAAATCCTCCTCAAACCACACTTGCAACACCATCCCTTATGATTATACAAACATGAATTTCTATTTATTAAGAGTTTTTCATTGTGAAGTTCATCTTTGTCATCTCCTTGCCAAAATTATTTCTCCTTGGCCTCTTGTTTCATTATCTTGCCCATTTTCAAATAATCAAATATCCTTTGGATTTTGGGAATTATCATCAAGCTTTTCCTTTATTGTTCATGTAATTCATCCTTAAAATTCCATACTATTTAATCCTAACTAGTTGCTAAGAATTTTATTAGTTTCTATTAAGTTTTAGTTTTATTTCAATCCCTCCTATGCATTTCAAGTTTATGGGGTTTTGTGCGATACTAAAATATTTGACTAAGCCATATAATATTTTGACAAAATTTTGAAGGGTAAATTTAACATTTTTATGACCACTCTATCATCTCCTTTATACTAACCCAAAAGCATTATTACTGTATATTATGTATATCAAATCCTCGGAGTGCTTTCTAAAGCTTTCTCTCATGCTATAAAGTCTCAAAAATTTAAATTTAGATGTATGGGATATGAACACATCTCTACTTTAGAGATTGATATTTCAAAATTTTAGGACTTAAGGATTGGACACATTGATCTAAACTATTTATAAGACAGAATGAAGGAATGAAAATATTCAACCATTATGTAATGCATTTATGATAACAAGCTCCCATAATTTGTTGGACTCCCAACCTCAGTACAATGTATTGACCTAGTCTTTATATGTGCAAAATGCTTCAACCCTAAATGTAGATAAATCCAAACTATTGAGTATGTACCGATGGAAAAAATAATTAGTCATTCTCTAAATATCACCCTTGGAATTCCCCCTCAAGGAGTTGTGTTGACGAGTAAGGACATTGATAAAAAATGTTTGGATTAGAAAATAAATAAATGATTTAACACAGTCAATATACCTACTTAAATAAAAAATGAAAAGCCCTTATAATATCTAATAATCTATTTCTAAATCAAAATTTCACAAGGAATTATTTAACATGATTACTTTGCTCAATAGAGTAAGAAATAATCAAACTATGAGATAATTTCATGAGTGGATATATATGTTAATAAACATCATATTTAAAGTAAATAAGCTCATAGATTTGGTCACATTATTAGTGACACATTACATAATAAATTTATGGCACTTGAGACAACAAAGAGCTTCTACACGATCTCCTACCTAGTCTATTCACTTGCAATCCTAAGGTCATGGTCTATCATAGTTGAGAGGGACAATTTTTACCATTGAAGATTATATATAAGTATCACCCTCAAATATCCTCATGGAATAAAAAATAACTTTAGACATGTAAATGATGTGTTACTCATGCTCATATTAAGGTATTTGGAAGGAAATACAATAATCAAAATCTATAATGAAGGTGTTAAGTTGGCCAACCAATATGTAAGTTATTACGTTATATTTCCAAAACTTCATATATATCATAGTAGGTGGGTTTGTTGAAACCCCATAGTAACTCCCTGGATATGAAAGCAATAAATATATTCTCATATAACTTTGTAGATAATTGGAGGGGTTTCATAAGAGTGCAAATAAACACACACTATTGGGATTTGATTTCCTATTGAGTTAGGTCATTATGCTTAAAAAACAATAATTGATGGAAAAAGATTTGAAACAACTATAATTAATTTCTTGATGCAATTTCATACCCTTTTTTTCCATTTGATAGCAAGGAATATGTTAAGACTCACCACAAATCAGTACTTAGCTACTTATTAGTGAGATTTTATGTCATTATTTTTGGATTTTTTCTTTAACTCACCTAACTAGATGTGACATAAAATTTTTAACATTGGATAAATCATGAGTTATAGCATGATTTTCCTTTGCGTTTGACAGGGGAAAATCCCTCATATGATGGATTTTTGTTTATTTTTGATAGTTTTAACTAGAAAGTATGAAAAGGTAACAAGAATGGGAGAAAGGAGAAAACTAGGAGTAGAGAGAGAGAGAAAGAATATATAGAATGAATAATGGGAAATCATCAATGGGATAAGCACATAAAACCACCTAGATAATATAGAATAAATGGAATTGGTTGGACATTTAAAAAATGGAAACTTTTATCCTTAAAAAGGCAATAAATACATACTTGAAACAAATGAAAAAATTACATCACCAAAAGGGTTTCAAGAAACAATTTTCCATAGAAAACTTCTATATTTATTGTTGTAAATGAGCATAAAGTCTTTGTTTCCTCATTTCAAATAGTGTTGCATTTGGCATCAAATAGTAATTGTTTGGAATATTTATTTTAACATTGTAAATGACAACACAAAACAACTTATGAGAGAGATTCAAGATTGCCTAAAAGCTCAAAGTATTCCTTCAAACTAGATTATGTGTATGTAGCACAAAGTCTATTCTCTAGGGTTTCCAAAAAATGTTTACAAATCCAAGATCTTACACTTAATTAATAAAATTCAAATTTTAATGGATTTATTTATTTGTAAAATGTAATTTATATTTTATAAAAAATATATAATAAAAATGCATAAATCAATCCATTCATCTTATAATTTGTTTTCATTGAATTCATAAAACTTCTTAATAATAAACAATTGTACAATTTTTCAGAAGTTATTTCTCCATGAGGCCTAGGAAGAATAAATTATGAACCTCTTAAAAATGAAAATCATATTTTATATAGGCCTTTTCACCACCTAAATTGTTTACAAAACTATTTTATAACTTGACCCTAACTTAACTCATACCAACTTGGGTTGGCACTTTTGATGACTTTACAACTTGCATTTTATAACATTTAATTATTTCAAAATGGATGTATTTAAATGAATTTATTAAATCAATTAAAAATTATTAGTATGACTTAATTGTATAAAGTCATTGTATGTTCAATTAAGACCACATAATTTTTCCATCTTGTGTATTCAAGCAAAATACTCAATTTCACCACTATTTCCATTGGACTCCATCTTTTCTCAATCATCTAGCTCATTTATGTCTTTGTCCATAAAATTATTATCTCATGTAAATATTTTCCTCAATAAATTACTCTTAATTGACTCGTATAATCCTCCCACTAATTTTATTGCCATCCATGTCTTTGATTGCAATGCCTAGGATGCATAGTAAGACCACATCCCAAAAAGAGTGACTTCACAAGGAAATCCAAATGGTGTTAATGCTCCCATATTTTTAATTTTATATGATGCAAGAAAAATATTATATTGATTATCTCCTTCATAATAATCATTTTAAGAAACCAAATAACTTGAAGGAATGCCATATAACAATGACACACCTACCATACTACTAGGCCTAGAAGTTCCATAAGAACTAACACCATAACCACTTGCACTAAATGATGCCCAACCTTGTAAAATAAGTTGATGACCAAAAGAATCATGGCCTAAATATTAATAAATTAAATATTTAAATTAATTATAATTAAGGCTTTTTATATATGAATCTCTTGACAAACTTATAAATAATACATCACTCATGTCTACTAGGGTTAATAAGACAAGTTCAAAGATAATGACAAACTTGAATCAATCAGGACCTACGATAGTGGAATAAGGTAGGATAATAAAAAAACAAGAGGATATGAGAGAAAATAACCTAAAATATAAAGCATTGGTGGTATAGTATGAGTTTAAGGGAGATGTAACAAAATGGGGGAATTGTGGCATTGGGTTGACTCTGCCAGCAAAGATAGGGGAGATTGACAATTTTTTGAGTCTATCTACCAATGACAAAAGTGAATGGGAGACCAAAGATATTGAAAATGGTAAGAAAACTTCTGTATTGTGATGTAAGATAGGGTCAAAAATTTTTAGGTTGAGCATAGGGGCAAAAATAATGGAGAAGCACTATTCCTTTGATAACATAGTTTCTAAGCACAGTTTGCATAAATCCAAACCCCTAACCTTAGAAAAAATTAACCCATAAATATATTTTAAGGGATAAAAATTATATGTACTATTAGATATAGAGGAGGATATATATAATTTAGTAATGATCTACCACTTTTCCATCCTATGGCCTGCTCTCCTAGATTTCAATGGTTATATTCTAGAGAACTAGAAGCTGTTGATGGAAGGTAATTTTTTAATCCTCCCCTGCACTAGAGTTTTTTTGTTATTAATTATGATCTGATTAAGGAAAATAATGTGGTGTTTTATAACTCCATTTGTTTATGGGGAAATAAAATTCTTACTTTCAAACCATGGTTCATGTCTTTTGATCCACACAATGAAGTATTTAATGTTAGACCAATATGAGTAATACTTCCTTATCTTCTATTGTAGTTTTGGATAGGTTTCTATTTTATATCCATTGAAAATTATTTTGATAAATTATTATTTGTGGATTATAAATATCTTTTTCATACTAATGTTTCTCAGATTTTGTTAATTTGGATGTTATCAAAGAGCTTCCTGAGTCTATTGAGCTGAAAGTTTAGGATTGAATATGGAAGCAATCTTTGGATTATGAAAGGTTGCCTTTTAAATGCATAAATTATTTTTAAATAGGATATTTAATCATGTTTTAAAATATATCCAAGCATTTAAAAAAAGGTATCTTTGTGGAAATATTCTATTATTGAGAATTCCTTTGTTGGAAATGATAATGAGAGCATGGATTTTGAGCATGATATGGAAAAACTCAAGGAGCATATGAATTTAGCTCAACATGAACCTTAGATAGTGAATATCAAATCCATAGATAAGGAAAAGACATATTCCCTAGATAAGGAGAATAGAGCTCCACCAAAATAAATAGTTGGTGTAGATCTAAAATCAAGAAGAAATCCTTTAGATTAGGAACTATTGAAGTAATTTAATTCAATAGTTGTATTGGAAATCCCCATTCTAGTATAAATTGAGGAAAGAGGAGAATGTATTCTTCTTTGGGAAAAAAATTAAGGTCAAGGTAAATTTGATCCTTTGAATATGACTCTTAGATTGAGAAAGAAAAATGTATTAGAAGGGTCTTAACTATTTCTATTCATGCGTATGGCTTTATTATATATTTGGGTTGTTAGGCCTCATCTTCATACTTCATGTCTAGGGTTATGTCCATAGTTAAAAAAACCCTCCTTTTAACCAATATTTAAAAAAATACATCACTCAACCCAAATTAATTACACCTACAGTTGATAATATCGATGGATTGGTAACAATAGCTTGATATACTTTAGATACTAGATTATCAACCCATGACCAAACCCATTATGCTTCACAGACTAAACTAGTACAATAGGCTAAATTGGAATAATAAGTTAAAGTTCTTGAAAATATTGTTGGAGCTATGGTTCTTAGGAGAAGCTAGATTACTAATATAAATTCTTCCATCAATTTTCATGCTAGGTTAGTTTAGTGAATTCATAGCAAAATCAACATGGGAATATGTAACAAACCCATATCTCTTATTATTTCTAGTGAGTCTATTAGTGATGATACTCACATATATAACCTCTCCATGCTGAGTAAAGATAACTTTGACTTTATCTTCAATGGTCTCATTACCCAATCCTCTAACAAAAAGTTTTCTTTGAGTAAAAGACTTATCTAAAATCTTCCTTACTTCTTCAAGAGGATCAAGATGCCTAATAGTGGCATGTTTTTAACTATATAGAATTTATTATGGAGTAAAAGGCTCCATCAAGTTTATAACAATTTTTTTCATAATCTTTGGGGCTTTAGTGTTATCAGACTCATCCTGAATTTTCTTTTTTTCCAACCATTTTTTTCTTCCATACTTGAAACAAAGAGCCTACATGATTTTTTTATAATAATTTGATTGTAAATACAATAAAATGAATTTAATCCATAATATATTTTAATGTGATTTACACCACAAGAAAAATCTTTGTAAATTTCTTGATTTTTTCAGACATTTCGGCTGTTTTATGATATTTATTTATTGCTTCGAAGACCTAATTAGGCTTAAAATCCCAACTAACATGGTAATGAGATTCTTCACTATTTTACCCTATCAAGAAATTTTACTCAAGAAACACTTCATAAAATAATTTTTAATTCCACAATACTTAGTCAAAACATGAATTCCGATTAACACTACTGAATATGATTTGTTGCTTGCAAGACCTAACTAAGTCTTTTTATATGGTTTATATCAAGCCAATACTAATTAAAGTTTTGATATCCTATTGGGATTTTAAACCTGATATGAACTAAGATGAATCACTTTATATTATTATAACCAAATAAAAAAAAAGTGTCAATTAATATTGCATGGCATTCTTTTGTTTCATTCAAGACCTAATCAGACTCTTTGTACAAATATACATTATGGAAAAATATTTGTAATTTTATTGATTTTTTTAGACATTTTAACCCCCAAAAAACTTAGGGTGAACCATATTTTATCTCATAAACCTAAACATATAAATAAACCTAATAAACTTAGAAATTTAGACATTTTTGATTTTGAGAAAGAATCTAAGGTAGATGAGAACATGACAACTTATTTTTCCCCAACATGAATATAAACATGAAAACATTTCAAATTTGGTGTTAAAATAAGTATGCATGTACCCATAATTTATTTCAAACCATTCATAACATCTTTTACATCTGCCAACTAAGGTACCTATTTTGGTGAAAAAAATTGGTAACTTCTACAACCTGGAGCCTAGAAGCAACCAACTTCTTAATCAATTCAGTTTTTATATTTTTTATAACTTTAGTATTCTCATTTTTAAATCCATATTTTGGTATAACTTAAACTACCTTCACAAAATTGGGTATACCTTTTAACAAATTTTTAGTAAGCTTCTTTATATATGTGTTTTCACATAATTAATTACAATAGTGATATTGAATAGTAGGATGTGATATAGTCATGGAGTCCTTGAACATTATGCATCCTTAGTGAGTAAAAAAATAATTTAAGGGCTAGTAAATTGATTAAAATAGTGTAAGGAACCTTTGCTGAAAAATATCAAACTTGAATACCACATGAATTTTTTTTCTTAACCATTATTCATGACTGATTGCTTCTCCAGTTCTAACATCTCCCACTATTGGAGAAATGAATGTATTGAAAAAAAGAGATATATGTCTCTATATGTATAAAACCTCCCCCCCACCTTACCCCCCCACACCATTTTTTAAGATAATTGAGATTGTCATGAAGGCTTCCACCTCATTAAACATGGAATGACCTACAAACATAATGGATTGTTCCCTTTTAAGGTTCATAAAATTATTCATGTTACCTTTGAAATATAATTTTTATAGAATATGTAGGAATTAACTAAGATACCCTTTGGAAACAAGGGTAGGATAATCATCATTACCTATGAGGTCCTAAGGGAAGGATTTATTCTTATTTTTTATATTACATCTATATACTTGTTATCTCAGATAATGAAATATCATAATATTTATCATCATAGTTAAATGATTTTGAGCTAACAAGTATGGTAGAATCAACTCACAAATTCATTGTTTCTTGGATTCTACCATAATGACAAACATGGAAACCCACACGGAGAGGCTCAAGCATGGTAAATTATTATAAACAATCTATAAACAAAACATTAGATCACCTTCACTAAGCCTTATCCATTGAGCTATAAATTTAGTGTTTTATTTTGAAATATAAATTTGTCCTAGTATTTGTTTACCTATAACACTTATTAGGAATAAAAACAGAGGTGTTATCTCAAAATTTTAAATTTAATGATAACACTACTATCATGAATTCACCATTCAAGATTATTGGTCTAATTATGTTGATGGCTTTGAGGTGAGGCAGAGAGACTATACAAGAATGATTTTGCACTGGTTTTGGGATTATGAAATATAATTTGTTACTAAAGTAATAATTGATGGTGGGATTGATATATAAGACCTATTGTACATAAATTATTTCAAGTTTATTTTTTTTCTTGACTTGAATTGGTATTTTAAATAAGTGATATACTTGGATGCTCATACTCAGGTGGTATTATATAGATCAAATAAATGGTTTAAGAATAAAATAGTGGAATTTATTAGAGAAGGTATATTTAATAGTGTTATATCCTTAAGGTCTCCATAGTAAAAAAATCCATAATTAGAAAAATCACACAGCACCAATGCTCATCCTCATTCTTCACAATCAATCATGATATTGAGAAGAAAAGGTGACAAAGGGATCAAAGGACCATGTTTGAGAATATATCTAGAAGAGATTACTCATTAAGAGTCAAATTTACATTAAAAATTATTCATTTTCTTCCTTCTCAGTCAAATTAATCTCATTATTCATAGTATTTTGAGTCATCATTTTTAATTGATAATACAATTCCCTAATTATTTGCATTAGATTAAGGGATTAATCAAATGTCCCATATCAATCTCCCACATAATTTTTATTAATCATTTTCATGTCATGTGTCTCCTCCACCTTTTTATCCACCTCAAAATCAGCCCACTCCTCATGTATGTTCAAACTCCTTTTCGTCTAACATCCAAATTATTAGTTCCTCTAGCGATGCATAATTTTCCTAGATGTACCAGCTATTGAATAAGATGAAAAATGATTTAAAAGTTGATGCACTTTATTTAAATTCAATATTAAATATATTAAAAATTACAACTCATAAGATGGCAAAGATCATCTTAATATTTGTCTTAGATTGTTTGGGCATAATTTTTAGAGATAACATAGCCACTTTCTAACAATAAGGAAGAGGAAATGACTGTAGCATATTTAAGATACACTAGAATCCTTATGGGAGAGATAAACCATGAGAGTGATGTTCAAATTTTTAAAAATTATGCTACCAGATTGATAAAGATAACATAAGAAGGTAATCTTCCTCAAAATCAACTTGAACAGAAGGTTTGTAGATTTTTTGAATATATCAAGTCCTTCTTAAACCCAAGTGATACTAATTTGGCTTCTCTCTCAAATTTTGTTCCTTTTGAAGGTAGAAAAAATTCCATAAATAATATTAGTAAATTAAATATACATGGATATTTTATGAAAACTTGGGTGGAACAACTAATGATAAACATACTAAATTTTATTTATTAGAGTATAAAAGCCTCTGATATATTGGTGGTTGAGTAGGCCAAATTCATCATTAAAATAAAAATTGTGGGTCAAAAATTAATATGGAGAAGTATAATCATAGATGTCAAATAAATGTCCCTCACTGATGATAATTTTCTCGTATCAATAGTTTTTTAAATCAATCCAAAGATAATGCTCTTGACCTTTACCCCCAAAGCATTGACTAAAATATTAGTGATTTGGAAGACCCTCTTAAAGATCATTATTGTCAGTAGAATAAGAGTGATGACATGAACTCAAAAGTGTGTGCCAACATCTAGTTAATTCACTATGAGATTTTGAAAGAGGAATAATTAGATCCATAACTATTGAGTTAAAAGGGAAAGTTCAAAATTTGGTGAAGAAATAATTATTTGGAATAAAAAATTTCATTGTTGAGGTGATGAATAAATTGAGTGACATTCACAATTCCCTATGAAAATTAAAAAAAAAAATTCCAAATTTATTCAGATGGGTTGATGAGATGGTTGATGTCATGAAGACATGGCTGGTATACTCATCAAATACTATCATTCCAGTAAGTGATGGTACAATTATTGTTGTGACCAAATTATGAATTGTAAAATTGAATAAATCACAAAAGATAGATCAAAGTGTTACTACATAGATGACTTATAAAGTAGATCTATAGAGAAAATAACCTATTTTGGGTGGAGCTTCCTAAAATATTTTCATTTTATTCTATTTTAATGTCACACTTTTTGTAATATTATTTCATTAT
Organism: Torreya grandis; assembly: GCA_037957365.1. Classification (NCBI taxonomy): domain Eukaryota; kingdom Viridiplantae; phylum Streptophyta; class Pinopsida; order Cupressales; family Taxaceae; genus Torreya; species Torreya grandis. Next base: position 419,846 of record JARHVA010000616.1, on the reverse strand, counting down.
GAATGTAATACCTAATTCACTTTGAAACATGAAAAGGTGAAAAATCAATGTAAAAATAAAAATATTTACTTTAGGAAGTTATTTATGAGTTAGTTAATTCCTCTTATAAGTTATAAATAAGATAGTCATTCATTGTAAAATTATTTTTTGACATGTTCAATAGTTTTTATAGAAAAGGAAAGACAAAAATAAATTTGGAATTATTTTTACTGTAGATTATACAAAGAAGTGTTATAGGACTTTTTGTACTACCTTCTCTCTCTCTCTCTCTCTCTCTCCTCTCTCTCTCTCTCTCTCTCTCTCTCTCTCTCTCTCTCTCTCTCTCTCTCTCTCTCTCTCTCTCTCTCCTCTCTCTCTCTCTCTCTCTCTCTCTCTCTCTCACTCACTCATTTAGTCTTAATTTGGAATCTTTCTTTTAGCATTGTAAATGAAAACACAAAATAGCCTATGAGAGAGAATAAGGATTACCTTAATGCTCAATGTCTTCCTTCAAATTGTACTAGGTGTATGTAACACAAAGTTTGTTCTATAGGGTTTCTAACACAAAGCTTTAAAATAAAAAAAATCACACTTAATAAATAAAATATAGGTTTTAATATATTTATTTAACCATAAACTATAATAAATATTTTACAAAAAATAAACAATAAAAACACATAAATAAATCCATTCATCTTACAATTTGTTTGCATTGAATTTGAAAAACTCCTTGATAATAAACAATTTTACAAAGTTATAGTAGTTCTTTCTCCATGAGCCATGAGAATAAGAAATTATGAACCTCTTTACAATGATGATAACCCTTGATATAGGCCTTTTTCCCACCTAAAGTAGTTACATAACCACTTTCTAATTTGACCCTAACTGAACTCATATCAACCACAGTTGGCACTTTTTTTGACTTTTTAACTTACATTTTATAGCATTTAATTAATTAAAAATAAATTAATTTGACTAACTAAATTAAATTAATTTAAAATAATTAATATGACTTAAGTGTATAAATTCATTTTATGTTCAATTTACACCCAAAAAATTTGGCCATCTTGTAGTATCAAAGAATAATACTCAATTTCACCATTATTTACATTAGACTCCATCTCTTCTCAATCATTTGGGTCATTTATGTCTTTATCCATAAAATTATTATCTCAAGTAGATGTTGTTCTCAATGATCTACTCTTTAATTCATTCACTTGCACAATCATCCCGCCAATTTTTGTTAAAGATATATCTTTGATTGTGTTGCCTAGGATGGGTAGTAAGATCACACCTTAGGAAGAGTGCCGCTTAAAGGAAATCCAAATGGTGGTAATGCTCCAATATGTTGACTTTGATATGTGCAATAGCAAGAGTATATTTATTATCTCCTTCATAAGAATCATTTTGGGCAACCTATGAATTTTTAAGGAATGCCATAGATCGATGATAAACCTCCCATACTATTATGCCTAAAAGATCCATAAGAACTAACACCATAACCATCTATGCCAAATGATTCCTGACCTTGTAAAATATTTTGATATCCCAAAGACTTATGGCCTAGAGATGACTACATGATATGCACTATATGATATTTATTTATTGCTTTGAAGACCTAATCAAGTTTAAAAACTTGACTTATATTGCAACAAGCTTGTTTACTATTTTGAAGACTATATCTATATATTTTACCCAAAAAACATCTCATAAAATCATTTTAAATTCCATAATATAGTTAGAACATGAATTCTAATTGACACTACAGAATATGATTTTTTGCTTGAAAGACCTAAACAAGTTTTTTTACCCAATTTTTATTAAGTCAACACAAATTAAAGTGTTGAGATCCTATCAAGATTTTAAACTTGATATGAACTAAGTTGAATCACCTTGGATTATTTTGATCAAATCAAAATAAAATTTCCAATTAATAGCGCATGTAATTATTTACTTCAAGACCTAATTGGACTTTTTATACTAATATACACTATGGAAAACTCTTTTCACTATATTAGACTTCATTGGGTGATTTGTATTTTTTCTCATAGACCTAAACCAAGAAATAAACCCAATAAACATTACATTTTATTTATAATTAGAAACTTTTAATTTTGAGAAAGACTCTGAGGCACATGCAAATGCAAATACAAATACAAAAGCTTATTTTTTCCCAACATAAATAACATTATAATTTTTTTTCAAAGCTGCTATTAAAATAAGAACCCATGTACCTAGAATTGATTTGACACCATCCATAACATCCTTTGGATTTTTTAATTATGGTACCTATTTTGGTGAAACAAAATTGGTAGCCTATACAACCTAGAGCCCAAAAGAAATCAATGTCTTAATCAGTTCAATCTTTATATTTAGTTAGAACTATAGTCTTCTCATTTTGTAATTCATTTCTTGGTCTAACTTTAACTACCTTTACAAACTTGAGTATACCTTTTAACAACTTTTTAGTAAGCTTATTTATAGATGGCAAGGTTACCACCGTATTGTCCATGGAATGACCCACAAATGTAATGATTTTCTCCCTTTTTAGGTTCATAAAATTCTACATCTGGCCTTGGAAATCTCATTTTTATATAATATTTAGTATTTGGCTGAGATCCCCCTTGTGAATCAGTGTAGACTGCTCATCATTTCCCATAAGGTCCTGAGGGAAGGTTCTATTCTCATTTTGTATCTTACATCTCCATACTTACTATCTTAGACAATAAAATCTTCCAATATTTATCATCTTAATTCTATGAATCTAAACTAACAAAAATGGTATAATCAACTCCCAATTCCATTTCTATTTAGATGATATCATAGTGACATGCATAGACACCCACACTGAGAGGCTCACACATAACACCTTCTTCTAGAGATGCCACAAATGAAACATTATATCACCTTAACTAAGTCTTATCCATTGGGATATAGATTGAATGTTTTATTATGAAGTTTTTAACTTGTCATAGTATTTTTTACATATAATTGTTTGTTAGGAATGCAATTAGAGGTGTCAAAAAATGCAAAATTTCATGAAAATAACTAGCTCTGACTATGGGACTATATTCCTTGGTGGAGTTTAAATGAACTCTATAATATTTGGTAGCTAATAAATTTAGTCGATTATATGGATCCATAAAAAATTATGTAGCACAAATTTATGTGTCATGATTTGGATAACTAACAACCATTTCACCTATCTTGATCGTTTGAGAAATGAACATGCATTGTTGGGCTAAATCAGTTTATTTGAATTTTTTTATGTTTTCTTGTTTACTTGAGGAGATGCATGAGAATTTTTATTTATTAATCATGACATATGAGGGAAAAACATTCATATCACTATTTTCATCTTTATGACTTTAAATTTAATAATTTGAATAAACCATTAAATATCCAATCTTAAAGACCTATTTGGTTGAAATGCATCATGGCCCTTTCTTGTATGCCATTCTAAAAACTAAAGAAGGATTTCACCATGAGAATTGGCATAAGATACATGTCTTACTCATCTAAGTTCAAAACATATATTCAAAATAAAATAAAATTATGAACACTAAACCATCAAAAAATGATTTTATATCTCACAAAAATACAATCCAAAAATGATTATAGAGCCAACTTTACATCTCACAAATCACAACCTAAAAACTTGAATCTTTTATTTAGTTTATTCAAATCTTGAATTAACTTCAAGAAAATTTGGTTTTCTTAGACCAAAGGTATGTGTCTGAAGAGCCAAAATTGTATTTGAATTTCAATCTGAAGGCTTGAGAAATGTAACAACAACTAGAACTAATTTTTTCCAACTATGAACAAAATGTAATAAAAAATATCCAAATCAACTTATGTTTGCATAATAACTAATCTTCCATAAGAATATTTTTATTAAAAAACTCCACAACATTTTTAAAAGGAAGGATATTATACTTTTGTTTTATTTGAATAACTTAAAATTAATTCATACTTCCGATGTATATGTATAAGTTTAACTTATTGGTTTCTTATTTAGCACTTTTCTATAAATTCAAGTTTTCCATCAAAGAACATAGCCACAAACATTTTTTGGGCACAAGAGACATACATAGGAAAGACAAAAAATAGGTTGTTGCATTTATTGAAAACAACATAAACACACCAAAAACAAAAAATAATATGAAAGCAAGACAAATAACTATTTACAAGGGGTAGAGGAAAATATAAATATTTACAAGTGGTAGAGGAAAACAAAATTACTATACAAAACCTTTAAATAACTAGGATAAGTTTTTACCATTTCAGAAAAAATTGACTCACAAGGCCTGAACACATTCAAAATAAGTGACCAAGTAGGTGGAATAAAGATGAACTTACAATTCTCATGCTTAAGATGACCACAAATGAACATAACAAAAATGTCTTCATGTTTTTAAATAATATAATTAAAAATTATCAATTATTCTAGAAGCATTCTTGAGTAGTATTGGACTTCTTCAATATCTTCATGAATGGATTCAAATGCATTTATGTTAAGTATAGGACCCAAATAAGATAGATGCATGTCACATATATCTTCTTAAGCTACAATGAGAATAGGAATATATTCAAGAATGGATTGAGGGGAAGCATTATTTATTGAAAGGTTACCCATGGTGGAGATAAATTCAACATTAAATGAATCATTACCATCATCTTCATCAATGTATTATTCTTTGACAGTTTCCATTTCACTTGAGATGAATATTGGGCACCATTCCTTTTGATCTATCTTCACATCTTCTTTGAATTCAACCTTTACAAGAATATGTTCTTAAAAATGTGTAGGTTTTATTATTTTGGATTTAAATCATTTAGATAAATTAGATAAATCTTCTATAGTGAAACATAAAATGGAAGCACCATTAATATATTCATTTTAAATTGCTTCATTCTCCATTATGATATAAGAGTAATATTCTTAATTAAAAAAATTGTTATGTATTATATTATTAATTATAAAGGAAAACATCACATTTTTCATTATTGTCCCTTTCTATTTGTGGGGAAATTAGTCATCCTTTAAATAATTCATTTTCTCTTAGGATTGTAAAGTTAAAGCAATCTTACGGAAGATGTAGAACCTTTTCTTCTTTGGTAAGGGAGAAGCTAAATTATTCATTTATTTGTAGATCAATCATTTTTCCTTAAAAAATTAAATTTATTCCAATATTGTGATACTAAAATAATCATATGGATCAAGTAACATTTTCTCTTTTTATTTATTGAAGTTTTGACATGTTTGATTAGGGTTTTACTTCTAGAATATTTATTTTGAATGTTGAGGGCTCTTTATTATATTAGGTTCCACTACCTCACTACCACTTAGGATTTTTTAACATGTTTTGAATTATTTTATTTGACATCCCAAATAGGATCATGTTATCTTTAATTTCAATAGCTTCTTTTTGTGTAGCTTCTATGTCATTTACTTTGCTCCTCATCAAGATAATTATAATTTCTAGATATAGAGAATCAATGAAGATAATAATATATTTTTTGGGAATTGGTTGATCATCTTGAGGAATTATGATAAAAAATTTGATCAAAATATATCATCCAATTCAGTCGGTAAGACAATCAACTATAAAAATTAAGTAATCTGCAACATGTTGAGTCTTGGAAATGCTAGTTTATTTTGTATGGTATAAAACACAATATGTTTGACATACAAATGGGTTTTTGAGTACATATTTGATTTCCTCTAAAAAATTAGATAAGTTAAGAAAAGTGATATGTATTTTTGAGTTCATATACAAAATTTATGGCCTTTGGTAGTTATTTGACTTTATTTTAAGTCAAACTCTGGTGCTAGACTATCAAACTCTGGAGCTCAACTATAGGACTCTAGAGCCTAATTATTCATCACTTGAGCTAGATGTAGGACTCCAAAGCCATGGAACTTGAACCATTTCTAAAGTTTACCCTTATCTTTTATAGTTTAGTTGAGCTTCTTGGTGGATTCTAAGGTTGGGAAATGATACATACAAGTCTTGGGAAGGTATAATACATTACAAAGAATAAAGAAAAGATTAGAGAAAGATAAAAAGGAAACAAATAATTAAATCCTAAAATTTAATTTGATGCATATGAATAATACATAAATTTTTAATTCTTAAACTCACTGTTCCCCTATTTATGAATGATTTGAAAACTACATAGCTGAGATAACTAAGTTTAGTAAATTTTATTGTTGAGAGAAAAATCTTCCACTAAAAATTGTAAAGATCATTGTGATTAAAAGATCCCATGAGATTGGTTTTAATTGTAATCCTAATAAGGAAAACACTTTTAAATTGTAGAATTTAGTAGATATTAGGAATCATGGCTTTGCTCTCATCGAAGTTTTCTCACATTGAGTTTCTCCAAGGTATGTCTTGTATTATCTTTCTTTGTTGATGTGTTTGCTTCCTTTGATTGAATATTTACATTCCTTGTAGATGGGATAATTCACCAAACACTTAAGAGAGATCAATAATCATTTTTTACAATCATAGTACTTATTTCATAAAGGTTAAATGACTTCACATCTGATATGTCCCTTCTATGCAAGCATTTTATTTACAATCATGTATGGAGTAGTATCGTGTTTAGAGTGTGAAATAATAAATGAAATGTGTAAATAATGTGTATATTACATATGAAGAGTTTAATATTATTTTATATGCTATAGATGTTAGTCTTAAGAGTTGGAATACATTTTAAAATAATATTTTTTGTGTTGTTCTATGGCATAGAACTTAAGACAAACCCCTTAATTTGAAATAATTTATATTGGTGAAACTTAGAGTGGGATGTCCAACTAGTTTATGGATTAGATTGACATCATAATATCTTTTCCTTTGTATTGAAATGGGATCCTAACACATTTTCACATTGTGTTATATATTCTTCCATGTTTTTTTGTTGACAAGGAATTGCATGTTTCTTGCTTGCAAAATTTAAACCATGGGAAAAGCTTTGAAGAGAGAAAGGCTTCAAGTATTTAAAGATATAAACTAGAAAATTCAGAAGGAAAACTTTTAATTAATAAATTTATGGTGTCACTTGGAAGATGAGAATAAAGAGATGAAAGAGAGAGTGATCAACCATGGATAATTTATCATGGATATCATTGAAGAGTTAAAACATGAGTTTCAAACCAAGGATGAGATGTTGGAAAATTTCTACAATGATGCTAAAGGAGTGAAGGAGAGAGAAAAGTATACCATGAAAAATACACCATCCTCTATCAAAGATGAAAAAACCATGATGGAGGTATCAAAATTAATAACTCCACCATATTATTTGTCTTACCATCAAGATCTAGATGCTTCTTTTGGTAACTTTGAGAAGAATACTAATGGTTTTGGATCTAAGTTGCTAACCAAGATGGGTTATGATGTTAAAGGCCTTATCATCAATGTCCAATGAATGATTAATCCCATAATGGTTGAGGAAAAGCCTCAATACACAAGTTTGGAATATGTTAATGGCAAAGGAGTTGGAGAATATACAAGATAATTGAAGTAAGGACATATTCAAAAATAAAATATCCCAAGTCACTAGATCTACAAAAATAACCCATGCAAGGTAATGGCATAATTTATTTTGTCAAAGTTTGATGGATAGACTATTTACATAGCTGAGATGTTTTTTTGCATGAATATGCAATCACTTTAAAATTGCTTGTTATGTTCCTTTGTTGAAAAAAACAAGCTAATATTTTTTGTATGAGAAAATGGAGGAAAACCACTCATTAAGAGTGAATATGGAGCAACAATATACTCATTTTGAGAAGCATGTGAATTATCCCATTTCATCAAATAAATTGTATCATTTTTATCATTCTCATGTTCATGTTTATTAACAATTTAATATGTTTTCCTTCACAATGTCTTGTGGCATGTGAGAATATTGGTAGAAGAGGCACTATACATTAAGATAAATCTCCAAGATCATGTTCAAAGCCAAACTATCACAAAGGTGAAAATAAATTAGTTTTTCATTTCCTCTCCATGAAAATTCATAATTAAATCATTTGTGGAATGTCTATTTATTTATCAATATTATAAAATGCATTTAATAACTGACATTATTGTAGCATGGAGGTATATACTAGTTTTCATAAATCATAACTATTGTAGCATGCCCATGTTGGTTGTGGTTTGCACATAAAAATTATAGAAAGTTTTTAGCTTGAACACTTGAATTATTATTATATATATTAAAATTTAATATTTATAACATCTATGTCTTGTACTTTTGACAAATACTAATTAGAGCTATCCCTTAAATTTTGTACCTTCCCACTAATGAAAGGATTGGATTCATTATCTCACTATGCTTAAATGATTATATTATAGTCTAGACCTTATCATTCTAATGACCCAAACCACATGTACACTACAAAAAATTAAAACTTGATATATATCCTTCAATGTCAGTTAAAAATTTGTACCTATTTTATATCCTTCTAGACACTACCAACCACAGAGGGACACTAGTGTCAACACTATTGTCTAGATATTTATCTAGTGTTTAGTCACCTTAAGTCATCTAAATCACAAATTATTTGAGATGTATTGGTCAAACCATTTGTCTTATTAAACCCTACCATGATATATTTTCAAAAGATGTGGTGTAAATACAAGTCTAAGCATTCTCATTATTCATCTTGAAATTACCAAGTAAACATATTTAAGCTAATTCAATCAATTATAGAACTAAGTTCTCCTTACCTAATCCTCCCTATTTTCATATTAGTCATAGGAGCATTCATACAATTTTTTTGAAGCATCCAAAGATCATCCCATGAGGGGTATTTACCAAGTTACAAACTTGATCATTGCATTCATCTACATATATCATATTACACCATTATTCACACACACTTCCACACATAGGGAAGAAATACATAAATCTAAGGCCCTCATTGGATCATTATCTATGTAGGTAGTGCTCATTAATAAAGGTTTCTTTGAGGTTAGCTCGATACCATGATCCCACTAACCCATTTTTGGCAAATACTCCCCAAGGGTGAAGAAGGGTGAAGAGCTAGGGTTTGATACATAAGAAGATATTTAAAATCTATGTTCCAAATTTAAATACATGAGTGGAAAGGTGTCAAGAAAAAATTTAAAATTTAAGTTCATCACATCATAATCTAGTGCATATTATGTAATAAACAATAGCATCACAAAACATATGGTAGTGTCGATGGTAGTGTCCCAAGGTTGATGGTAGTGTCTAAATATCTAGAAACATCATTACATAATCTAATTATTGTCTTAAAATATTGATCCTACACATTTATGCCTATGTATAACTCATATCCACTTACACATTAAAAATCTAGCTAAGTACCATTTCTCCTTGTCATTGTAATCAATTTAATATATTTCAAATTTGGTAATTTATATATTTATCACATCTTAGTATTTTAATTCATAAGATTCATTTATCTAAGTTTGTAATTAATTGGCATACTCTAGAATAATTTTATTCATCCTTGTGTATAAGATATTCTACCCCATAACCCTTCACATGATATTTCCAAAAATGGTTAAACATTTGGTAAACTTGACCTCTATGTCTCATTACACAAAACCCTAGTTTAACATAGAGTTTTCCTAATTTTATTATTTTTAAATTGAAAATATTTTAAAAGATCATATTTTCATTTATTAAAAATGAATAAATCATCTTAAATATTGATGCATTTATCAGTTATTTCATTATACAATACATAGTGGTAGTCATTACTTTTAATGTTTCATACATGGATACATCAATCAAACCTATAAACAAGAAGGTTCAAAAATTTAATAACTTTAAAATTAATGTATTTCTACATACCCATGGGTGTTATAGTGTTTATAATGAGCTCATACCTATCACTAGTTAGCATCAAAGGGAGTGCATAAAAAAACCATTTTCTCTATACTATACTACCGACCACTCCAATGATGTTATTAAAAATTCACTCTTAGATTTAATACATACTTATTCCCAATACAAATATGTTATTTTATATGTATTATATATGACCATATTAGCAAGTAATGTGGATCCACCACTTTTGACCTCCATGATAAAATCCATCAAACAAAATGAACACAATATCTCCTTTGAAAAAGAGGATTTACCGCCTCAAAATTTTATAAATTATTGTTTACCATTATACATATAAGCATGTGTTTGCAATGAAATGGTTAAATGAGTAATTATGGGAAATGGTTTAGGACTCAACATTTGCAGCATATCCTTCCTTTCCTTACTTGACTTTGCATCTAAATACTTGGAGTCATCAAGTATGTGCATCAAGGTATTTGATAATATTTCATGAAAGGTGTTGGGGAAAATAACAATGTACATTATTATGGGACCTCATACATTACCTAATTTTTGCCAAGTTATGTCAAATTATTTGAACTACAACATACTTTTGGGATGACCTTTGATACATGAAATGTATGAAATTCCATATAATTTTCATGTGTGCCTAAATTTAAGTCACCAGTGATTTATTTATACATTCCCAATAAATACTGATCTATTCAAACACTATGCGATGGTATAACAAATGAATACTTATATAATACAATCTTATAATTCTAATTTTAGATCTTGATATTTTTTAAAGCATGAATACAAAGGACAATAATTAGGCAAAATGAACAAGGTATAACCAACCTATTTCTTTTTAAAATAATACACATCATCAAGATTTTTTTTTAAAATCCATTAATAAAAAATAAACCAATTGATTAAACCTTGTTTTGTAAGGGCCAAATCAAAATGCATGCATGTACCTACTTCTACTATTGATTTCCAATTAGTAAAAACTCATTTTATTGATGAGAATGTTTCTCTATAAATTTAAACATTGGATGAGTTATCAAATGATGAGTCATTACTAGAGTATTTGGCATCATATGAGGATCTCCCTTGCTTATATCATATGAATAGGTTTCCTCATGCCACCTCTAATAATTATTACTTTGGGTGAGAGTAATGCCAATATCCAATAAGGTACACCTAACATTATTCTTACTACACCATATATCATATAAAAATCCACTTTTCTAAATGAAGAAACGCTACAATACAATTACGGAATAGATAAAGATCCTCGACCAATATTACTCACTGAAATTATAGGGGATGAAGGAAAAACCTATCGGTAGATCATAAATGATTATCCATAATTATTTTCTTGGCCTTATTTAAATATTTATATAATATACCCATTAGTGGTAATGCACAATATATTATTATATTTAGATGCAAAACTAGTTAAGCAAAAGATTCATAAAATGCATCCCAAGGTGACATTGATGGTAAAAGATGAAATTAAAAGATTCTTAAATGTAGGCTTCATAAGACCCATTTCACATTATGATTAGGTTTCTAGCGTTGTACATGTCCCTAAGCCTAATGGTGACATTCGATATTACATTGATTACCATGACTTAAATAAAGCTTATCCAAAAGATGATTTTACATTACCTAACATCGACATTATTATCAATTCTATAATTGGTTATGAGATATTTTCATTCATGGATGGTTTTTTAGGAAATAAAAAAATAAAAATTAACCTATTAGATCAATAAAATACATCATTTACCATCATGTGGGGAACATTTTATTATATTATCATGCATTTGACACTAAAAAATGTAGGAGAAACATATCAAAGGGTAATAACACACATTTTCCATGATTTCATTCATAAATTAATTGAGGATTATGTCAATGATTTACTATCAAAACCCAAATAAAAAAATCATGTTGCATATTTAAAAAAAAAAAATTTAACACTTGCAAAAAATCAATGTACAATTAAATCTAAATAAAAAATGTTCTTAAGGTATCTTTTGAAAAATGTATATATTACCTTATCTCTCAGTGGGACATCAAAATTGATCTAAAAAAGGTAAAATATATTATTGAGATTCCACCACCAACTTAAAGTAATTGTGATGCTTACAAGGAAAAATTTAGGTAATTTCGTGTTTCATTAGTCAATTGGTTGATAAAATAATACGTTTCAAGCATTTGCTAAAAAAGGACACTAAATTTTTATGGGATGACATTTAGCCACAATATAATATGAAAAACACAAAAATAATACTAACATATAAGACATTTTTAATATTCACCATAGGTAATTTGTTTGACCTTTTTTGATAAAACTAAGGAATATTTAGCAAATCCACTAGTGCTGCTACTTGCAATATCATATGGAACATTAATCTTTTATATCTCATCAACCAATGAGGCCTTGGGAGGATATTAACACAATATGATCATAACCATTGAGAGTGGAAATTTAGTATATAGGTTGTCAATTGGTTGATTATGAATATAAATATACTCTTATGGAAAAAATATGTCTAGCATTAGTATTTGATACCAAATATTGTGGTATTATCTGCTTAGCAATGGGATCCATGTTACAATTAAAAAAGATCCCTTAAAGTTTATCATGAAAAAACCCACATAACAATTGAAAAAGATAAATGGGTGATGCAACATATATAATTTTATCTCAAATTTAAATCTCAAAAATAAGCAAAGAGTGAAGTTATAGTTTTTTTTAATAAAAAGAGGGGTAAATTTTTTTTTAATTAGAAGAAGCCAATTTACAACACAACAACTTCATCGAAAGCTACCCAAAATAGAGAAAAACAAGAAAAACTAAAAAACATACCAACAACAACCGTCACTCTCCATCCCCATCTCTGTCCTCTCTAAGAATCTGCTCTAACCTTTGACACACCTCATTGGGCAGCAATGCCCACTCATCCACCTTCATCCCATTATTCTCCTCCGAAGCCCATTTTGCCAGGCAATCTACCACTCCATTCCACTCCCTAAGAATGTGCGCAAAAGACACAAACTCCATAATCGCGCTAACTTGGAATATCTGCTGCACTATCAGGGATAGTTACCAGCTCACATCAGAAATCCTCCTTTTTAGGAGCATATTGATCAAAATTTGCGAGTCAGCTTCGCATTGTACCTTTCACCAGCCTAACTCATAAGCTCTTCTCAAGGCATAAAAAATAGCAAGTCCCTCCATCCTGTTAACTGTCTGCTCTCCCATATGGACCAAATAAATAAAAACAATAAATCTAGAGGAGTCTCGACCAATTCCCCCAATCCTGGCTAGGCCAAGATTACCTCTAAAAGATCTGTTAGTATTAATTTTTAAAAAGTCAGTGGTGGGTGGCATCCACTTCCCTTACCTATTAAATTTTTGCTTCCCACTCTGGCCACGTCTAACGCAAGCAGAGGTTGGAGAGATATCCTGTAAGCCCAGTATCTCAACTAGCTCTGCATCACCCTTCTCCAAAGGTAATATGATTTCACTCTTAGTTGCCACCGTCTCCTGGACCACACCCATTATTCTGCCCCAAACCTGCTGGAGCACCAATTTCTCTTCCCTAAAAATTTTATGATTTCTCTCCAGCCATACTTGCTACAAAAGAAAGATTGGTCTAGCATACCATGCCTCCTGCAGGAAATGAGCATCAGAGAGCAGTCTACCCAATCTAGACCAAAAATAAGCTAGGGAGGAGGCATGCAAGCAATGACATCTCCATGCATCCCACCAAGTGTGCCACAAGTGAAGAGTAAAAGGGCAACTAAAAAATAAGTGTGTCAACTCCTCCTCTGCCTCCAAACATAAGACATAGTGTGAAGGCCCAACAAATCCCCTCTTCCTAATGTTTTCCCAAGACAGGCAATGATTCCATGCCAATGTTTAGGTAAAACAATTACATTTCAGCTAGGAGAAATTGCTCCAGACCCTTTTCCACCATGAAACTTCCCCTCCTCCCTCACATTACTATGCAATCAATTCCTAATACCCCACCGTGACCATGTATTTCCCTTTGGGATGGGGGAACCAGGCCAACATGTCTCGCTCCCTAAGTGTATAATAGCTACGACTAGCCAAGATGTGATTTAGCTCAATGCACTCATCAACCATACCATTAATTGGCCACTCCTCTGACACAATCCATCTCACTTTCATCAACTGGCCCCTAAGGGATAGAATTTTGTAGTCACACACCTTATTCCACCTAGCCTCACTAAATCTCTATGCCAACTCACTCAGATGAGGGTATTGAGCAACTAGAGGGGGAAAGCCATCCCACGAATCATGCCAAAATTATGCCTCAGTCCCTCCTCTACAAATCCAAAAAAGACCTCTCTTAACCAATGCAACGCCTTTCTTTAGAGTGGTCTAGATCACCGACCCAACTCCAGACAAGCTGTATCTAGGAATATCCTTCCCAGGGACCCCAAAAAAATACTTATGGGATAAAATCCTGGCCCACACATGGTCCTGCTCATTGTACCATCTCCAATACAATTTTGTTGCCAGGGTCGTCCCTGCCAAAATAGACTATTGCAATCCCAGGACCTTAAACCTTTTTAGGCTGCACACCACCTCCCATCTAATTAGGCTCCACTTCATTGAAGCTAGGTTAACAACCCAAATAAATTGTCTTGCCAAAGAATCAAGTTCCTTGACAAAGCTCATAGGCACCACCTGAAGCATGCATTTGTAAATAGGAAGCGCCTGAACCACTGACTAAATTAGTTAGGCCCAACTAGCAAAGGACAACCACCTATTGGTCCAATGATTCACCTTACCCCTGAACTTGTCCAGAATCCCCTGCCACAATTCCTTAGCCTATCTCCTAGTCGTTTAGGGATCCCTAAATAAAGAACTAGGAGGCTACTAATTTGAAACTGAAGAATATCAGCCACTCTACGCTGGATGGCTGGAGGAGTGTTAAAGAAGAAAATGGAAGACTTATCCTCATTAATTACCTACCCTGTGGTTACTAGGTAAGCATCCAGTCCATTATGAATATTGGCGACCTCCCTTGTATTAGCCATGCCCATCAGAGCCACATCATCCACAAACTGTAGATGAGAGAGAACTGGAAGGTCACCTCCCTACCTCCAACCCTGAATATTACCTTCTGAGGTTTTCTTCCTGATCAATCACCCCAAACATTCTACCAGAAGCAGAAATAGGTAAGGAGATAGGGGATCCCCTTGCTGCAGTCCACGCATGGCCCCAAAGAGGTGAGAGTGCTCCCCATTAACCAAGACAAAAAATGAAGTCGAGTTCACACAACTCATTACCCACTTGATCCAAAGCTCCTCAAACCCAAAGGCTTCCAAAATATTTTGAAGAAAGGACCATCAAACCCTATCATATGCCTTAGACATCTCCAATTTCATAAACATAGCCTTCTCCCAGGATTTGGACATGGAGTGGATAACCTCAATTTCCACCACAATACCATCCAGAATCTAACGCCCCTCCACGAAGCCGCTTTGTTCCTCTGAGATCAACATGCTCAATGATTCTTTAGCCTTTTTGAAATCAGCTTAGATATAATTTTGTAGACCACATTGCATAGGGAAATGGGTCAAAACTAATTTAGTCGATCAACCCCTTCCCCCTTAGGAATGAGAGCCAGAAAAGTCAAATTTAGGGCTCTAAGCATTTGCCTATTACTCTGGGATTCTTGAACAATAGCCAGCAAATCCTCTTTGATAATTTCCCAAAATTCCTAAAAAAATTCAATCGAAAAACCATCAGGGCCTAGTGCCTTACCTTTTTTCATAGTGAAAACAACCCACTGGAGTTCTTCCATATAGATTGGATGCATCAATTGCTCCTTCATCTCCCGAGTTACCAGAGTGGGAATACAGGATAGTATCTACTCCTCAACATCCACTTCCATCCTCCCTTCCTCCTTGAAAAGAGCAGTTAAATACTGAGCAGCTTCATTACATATCTCTCTGTTAGATGAGATGATCTCTCTGTTGTCCAAAACCAAAGTGGGTATCGTGTTCCCATGCTGCCTGAATTTGATCGAGTTGAAGAAGAATGCTATATTCTTATCCCCCTCCTATAGCCAATCTACCCTTGCTTTCTGCTTCCAAAAGATCTCTTCCCTCAACTCCCATTCCTCCACTACCTAAACAGCCCTTGCCTCTTCCCTCAGTAAGATTTCAGACAACCCCTCCTCTCTAATTATTTTGGTAATGTCATTCAACTCCCTTTGTGCCTCTTTCTTTTCCTGAAAGATGTTGCCAAAGCTCAGTGAGTTCCACCTTTTGAGCTGATATTTCACGAACTGTAAAAGCTTGGCAAAGATGTACATTGCCATACCAGCAGCAGGCATCCCTGATCGCCACCAATCAGCCACTCTGTCAATCAAATCAGGATCCGTAAGCCACATGAGTTGAAACTTAAATGGTGGCATCCTGTGTGTGTAATTAAAAGAAATGTGCAGCTTGATTGGCTAGTGATCCAAGCCTCTCCAGTCAAGGATCATGAACCTTAAGGTCCATAATCTACCCACCCAGTAATAAGAGGTTAGGAACCTGTCAATGCACTTAGCAATACAACTATCACCCACTCTCCTATTGTTCCATGTGAACCATCCATTACATGGTTTAATGTCCACCAGATTGAGTTCCAAAATCTTGTCTCAAAGCAAAAAGGATGAAGGTTCCAATCTTTCCGTACCTCCCCTTTTTTCTGTAAGATCTGTGATAGCGTTAAAATCCCCCACCATAATCTATGGCAAATAAGGAAAGTCTCTAAGAACCAACTGTATATTATCCCAAACTAAAAGCTTACCTTGGAAATCGGTGGGGGTGTAAATGTTCATAAGAAGAACATACTCCCCCGACTCGATGCATAAGGAGACCAAAGATAGCGAAGACCTGAAGGCAATCCATGACACTGGCTGAACCTTGCAAGGATTCCATAGACAAGCCACTCTACCAGCTAATCCCTGCACCCCAATGCATTGACAGGAACTTTGCCTCCAAATTTGAGGTGCTATTTTCATCATATGCTCTACTGAGACCTTAGTTTCTTATAGAAATAGGGTATCTAGACTGTGACTCCTAACTAAATCCCTAATAGCTTTTTGTCTGGGGCTGCTGTTTAAGCTCCTCACATTCCAAGAAAGAACAATCATTTTGGTGGAGACAAGTGGGAATCAAGGGTCTTAACCGACCCTGACTCAACTAAATTTTTCCTAATCAACTTTATCCTTTCCATATCCTTCTTCCTCCCCAACTTAACACTTTTTTCACCACCCCCCTTCTTTCCATCCCTCTAAAGAATTCCTAGGTGAGGATGGCCTTTGCCTTTCTTCTCTGCATCTATCACCCCTGCCTGTATTGGGGAAACCCCTTCCTCCAATCCTGAACCATATCAGTAATTGGTTCAATGGATTTCTGATCCCCAACCTACCCATCCAAAATCATGGGTAAAGTTTCTTCCAAAGGCAATGTTGCTTGATCCATGGGAGAAATTCCCTCTGTCTTAGACCCCCCAACCACCTGCTCTACACCAATTAGGCTTGGGAAAATCTCCTGTTGGCCTAAAGCATTCATCACCTCAAACCTATTAACTAAATCCTCCTCCTGAAGCTCCCACAAGGACCTCTTATGTCCTTTATTTCTACCTCGCACCTTAACCTACACAAAACCTTCTGACTCCTTCCCTGCTTCCATTCCAACCTTTTTTCCTTTGTCCACACCAGTGACACTACTCAGTGGAGGTGGGTTAGAAGGCTGCCGATCGCCTACTTTTGACCAAGTGACCATACTCGTGACACAGGCAGCATCTGAATGGAAGTGTCTCATAGTCTAGTTGTTGGACCCATGAGTAATCACTCGTGGACATCTCAATCGCATTTGGTAAAGGCTTACTTAAGTCAATTTCCACACAGATTCTAGCAAAGGTCATGATTTTCTTACCTAGAGTTTAGGTGGAAGACCCCACCGATTTTCCTAGCATGGAGGTAATCATCTATAGAATGTCCTCCCTGTAGCATTCTATAGGCATTTTGGGCAGCCTAACCCACATTGGGAATCTATTTGGTAGTTCCTCAGTCTGGTTAAAACTAGCGTGCCATGATTTCACAAAAAGCCTGACCTAGTTATATAAATAAGGACCTCCTTTAAACACCCTATTTCTGTCAGCTAGGCAAACAAAAGTGATCATAAAAAAATTATTAGCCAACAGAGTAACCTCCATCTCTCCTTCTAACTCCCATACCCGTCGAGCCCAATTCTCTAGAAAGGGAAAGGAGACTCGTAATCCTAGAAATTTGTAGTAGAGAGAGTGTTTGGAAAAATATTCCACATCTTCAGCTATCATATCAAATGAAATTATTAGTTTCGATCTCTCCTTACAACATTCTAGGCATCTGTTCACCTTTGTGATTCTTGAGCCCCCCACTGATTGAGTGTCAAACAACCCTATAGTTTGGCTAAGATCAATGGTTTCCTTCATCTTAGATTCCAATCCCTGCCTGTTTCTTCCAACCACCTCACTGAAGCTCCTGTCCATCCTTGCCTACAATCCTTCCTCCAACCCCAACATCGCACCCCTTCCCAATCATGCCTTCAAAAGATGCTCTCCAGCTAGGGGTGCACTTCAGACAGCCCCACCCGCCCCAGCTCAGTGCCCTACCCTGTAAGTGCACATAGCATATAGCTCGCAGCACAAAGGATAGAAACTGTGCCATGCCCTGTAAGTGCACATAGCTCATAGCTCACATCACAAAGGGTATAACACCATTGGAAAAATGGAAAGAAAGAAAAAAAAACACAGCTTGAGCTGCGGATCCTACCTCCAGCAAGCAGACCGCCGCCCTTCCCCTCCAACGTAGAATCAATCAGAATGAAAAATGAACTAGGGCACGATTGCCCTAGCTCAGCTCCATATAGCTATTCACAGCCATCGCTCTGTCCATATCTCTTCTCGCCAATCATAAGACTAAGAGTGAAGTTATAGTTGATCAAATAGATGCAACTCCATTACAAGATCCTTTCCCAATTATGGAGGCTTTTTGTGATGATTTAGAAGCATATAATATATCCCATAATACATGAAAATTGTTCTTTAATTGATCTATATGTATGACAAACATATGCACATGTATCAAATTTTTTACCCCCAAGGTATAATAAATGCCATTCTCTTATAGATTTGTCTTTTCTTGCACCAATAATATTGTAGAATACAAGGCCTTGATAGTTGGATTATCCATATAACAAAAAATTCATATCAAGGATATTAAGTTTTTTGGTGACTCTCAGTTGGTTGTTAATCAAGTTACCAATCATTACCAAACCAAAGAAGAGCATTTAATTCCATATAACAAAATGGTGTTTAGATTGAAAGAATAATTTGACAAATTATCTATTGACAATATCCCATGTAAATATAACTACCATGTAGATGAAATGGCCAATGTGACATCCTTGATTCCTTTTGATACCAGTGATGATTGTATAAATTTTAAAATACAATAGTTATGAAAACCTTACATAACATCAAACAAAATGGATGATTTAGTAGTTCTAGCTGTTATATGCAGTTCTACAAATAAAGAATGGTAGAGTGACATATTTAATTTATTATTTCAGGTTACGTACCATATCATCTCACACATAATGACAAATGTAAACTAAAATGAGATGCACTTCATTATGCTATTATTAGGAATGATTTATTCAAATGAGGTTTTGATGGGAAATTACTTCGATGCCTAAACAAAGATGAAACACAAACCACACTTCTAGAAATGCATTATAGTGAGTGTGGGGGACACTTTAGTGGCAAGGGATTGTCCTAAAAATTATTATGATAAGGTTCTTATTGGCATAAAATGGAACATGAATGTATTGAACATGTTAAATTATGTTTATAATTCCATAAATATAGTAATTTAAATCATGCTCCATCTCATGAGTTATAATCAATTATCTCGCCATGGCCTTTCTCTTTGTGGGGATTTGATTTTATTTGAAAAAGAAATCCTATATCCGTAGGTGGTCACACATTCGTAATCATAACTCAATAATATTTTACCAAATGGGTGGAAGCAATTACACTAAAAATTACCATATGGGATGACATATGTAGGTTTTTAATGACTAATATTATCTCTTGTTTTGGCATACCTTCAAAAATAATTACCGATATTGGGTCATAATTTAAAAATAAAATAGTGAAACACTTTTAAAGCAAATAAAAAAATCAAACATACTTTTTATACACCCTATTACCCATAGGGTAATGGTCAATCAAAAGTGATAGGTAAAACCATTGTAAAAATACTTGGAAAAATGGTTAAATGATATAGTACAGATTAGTATCATCATATGGTGTATGCCTTATGGGTATACTACACTAGTTTTTATACACCTGCTCATGCCACACCTTATTCCTTAGTTTATGGTATAGAGTTGGTTTTACCAATTGAACTTAAAATCCCATCCATGTGTGTCTCTCAAGGATATTATTAAATATAATGACTATCGAGAAAAATGATTACATTAGTTGGAATAATTGAGTACCAAATGCACATAAGCTATTGAACATTTACGAGTCTATCATTATTGCATCAAACGAGCATATTATAAAAAAAAAAAATTGGCCATGTGAGTTTTATGTGAGTGAATTTGTACTAAAATAAAATTAAAATAATATTAATTCATAAAAAGATAAAAAAGGAAATCTCAAACCAAATTGGTTGGAACCATCACAATTTTAGAAAAATTGGGAAAATGAGTATACCACCTAGGTACACTTAAAGGAAAACTTATCAATAACCTAATGAAAATAATGCATTTGTGTAAGTATCATACCTAAAAATTTGTTTTTTTCTTAAAAATACAAACACATTTAAATAATTTAGAAAATACAAAAATATTCAATATTCCTATGTTTATTAGCTCCTTGGCACCTATGTTGTTTGCTTCATGCTATTAGATATCACATCTTTTCATTTATATATATACATTCATGTTTCATGCATATTTTAGTGTGATACATGCATTCCATAAACACATGATATATAGACATATGTATGATGGACCTCTCCTCTACCTACCTCATATATTATGTTGGAGGCATCTTCTTAATTTATCATGATTGATATAAGTTACATATCCTTTATGATCATTTATACATTATCATGTTTGAGATTATATACTAATTCTTACACGTCTATATATATGCTCATATATTTCATGATGTACTTGATATGCTATGTTACATGACATTTTTTTCTAACACATATATGTAAGGACTAGTATGAGGTGTTTATGTTGGTTCCTTATATTTAATTTATTCACATTTTAATTTTTTTGAGTGTATTTTATTACTTGATATTATCTTCATTTTGGAAAATTTAAATATATTCTTTATATATTGGTCCATGTTCTATTTTATTTGGTTTAAACTTTTTAATATGTCATTATATGTTGATTTGACATTTGAATATGTCATATCCTTTAGATTGTGCGACATTTGAACATGCCCCTTATATGAGGTCTCTTTGGACCATTATTTGGCATTATATTGAGTGTTATTATGTGTGTGTTTCATTTTTATTTGATCTTGTTTTGTTAATTTTTATACATTTCCATGATAAATATCATGCATCTTAGGGCTTGTTGTGATCACATACTATGAGCCTCATTGATATATCTACTTATACATATTACTTATATATGTTACATGATTCATACAAATACTATTAAGGTAAGGTACATAACATGTTCTATTTACATCACCTCAAAATGGGGGCATATTATTAGGAACATGTCATAAAAGCATGACCTCCATGTTTGCATAGTTACCATATTTTAATAGGGTATGTTATAAAGACATGACCTCCACACTTACTCAGTTCTTAATATATCCAAATTTATATTGAGGCATGTAAAAATATATTAACTCCACACTTTATTAGTTATTAGTATCTCCATATTTTAGTGGGGTAATGTCACAATGACAAGACTTCCACACTTTCATAATATCTAGTATAGTTACATGATTTAGATATACACTTAGGTCTGAATCTTATACATTACATTGATTTTTCACAATATTTTAAATATATATTTTTAGATTTATGACACATATAATTAAATTTGATACATATTATAGGTGCATATTCCATGCAAGTGATCTAAAAAAATTCAAATTTACTAATTATATCTCCAAATTACTATCACTAGGAAACAATGTTTTACACCAGGAAGTATTGTCATCAAACCTTTTATGTCTATAAGAGTTAGTAATATTTATCATTTAAATTAACTAAATAATTAAATCTCACCATATTTATATATTAAGTTTATTAAATTACTCAACCTCACCATATTTATAAAATGAGTCTATTAAATCACTCACCCTCACTAGATCATATATATTCACATTTGAGTTATGCGATTAAGCTTTGGTGATCTCAATGATTGTGTCAGAACTCATCCTTAAAATATATTTGGGCAAAAATACCTTCCAATATAGCCCTTAAAATATACAATGTTTAGTTATGAATGTCTCTTAATGCCAACACTTCATAAGGAAGCATTTTTACCAAGCAAAGTACAAAGGGATAACATGGTTGCATCAACACTATGTCCTTGTTTTCTCTCTTCCCTTTCAAGAATTTCAATTATTTTAAATTTAAAATTATATTCACTAATTTATACTATAACATTCTCTTTTTTATATTTTATACACCAAAAAAAAATCAAAGTGGGCTCAAGTAAAGGCAAGGTGTGTTGTACACACCCAGGTGCACATTTATTTTCTTTAACTTAGTAATTGCATCCTTATGCATTACTAAATTTGGGGGAGGGATGTAGATAATAAAATTGAATATTTATAGCATCTCAGTCTTTTACATTTGAAAAATATTAATCAGGGCTCTACCCTTCAATTATTGACCTTCCCATTGCTGAAAGGATCACATTATCCATCTCATTGTGCTTAAATGATAATCTTATAGTTTGACCCTTATCATTCCAATGACCTATACCACCTATACACTATAAAAATATTAAAAATTGATATATATCCTTCACTATTAGTTACATATCTATACTTATTTTCTAGCCTTCTAGGCACTACCAACCATAGAGGGACACTAGCATTAATTCTAGTGTCTAGATCATTATCTAATGTATAGTCATCTAAATTCATCTATATTGAAAATTATTCAAAACCTCTGGGTCATCCTATTTTTCTTATTGAACCCTTCTATGAGATGTTTTGAAAAGGTGTGGTATAAGTACAAGTATAATCCTTCTCATTATTCATCTATAAAATACCAAGAAAAAACTTATTCAAGCTCAATCAATTAATTGCAAAACTGAGTTCTATTACCCTATTCCTCCCTATTTTCATATCAATCATAGGAGTAGTCATAAAAAAGGTTTGAAACATCCAAAAAGAATCCCATGAGTGGTAAGTTTCAAGTTATAATCTAGATCATTACATGCACATATATATAACACATTACAACATTATTCACACACACTCCCACACATAGTGGAGAATTACATAAGTCTAAGGCTCTCCTTGGAGTATTAACTATGTAGGCAACACTCATCTATAAAGGGGTATTTGAGGTCAACTCGACACCATGAACCCAATAACCCATTTTTAAAAAATACATCACAAAGGTAAAGAGCTAGGGTTTGATCCATAAGCATGTGTGTGTGTGTGTGTGTTTTAGATCTCAATATATCAGTAGAAAGGTGACAAAAAACTTGGAACAACACATTTGGTCAGATTACAATCTATCACATATTACATACATGATATTAACATTATAGAATATATGATATCATTATTGATAGTGTCTCAAGGTTGATGGTAGTGTCTGTCACTCTAGAAACATGATTTATATAATCTGAGAACTATCTCATAATACTGATCTTGCACACTTATGCTCGTGTACAACTAAGATCCATCCACATATTATAAATCTAGCTAAGTATCATTTATCCTTGGTATTAAAATCAATATAATATATTTAAAATTTGGTGCTTTTTATATTTGATCACATATCAATATTTTAATTTAAAATATTCATTTATCTAAGTTTAAAATAAAGTGGCTTGCTCTAGAATAATTTTATTCATCCTTATGTATAGACTATTTTACCCCCTTAACCCTTCACATGATATTTAAAAAAAGTGTTAAGTAGTTGTATGCACATGGAATAAGGTTGTAGTAGGTTTTCCAAATGGGTTTTTATGTAACAATAGTTGATA
The DNA here is from genome assembly GCA_037957365.1 of Torreya grandis. NCBI lineage: Eukaryota > Viridiplantae > Streptophyta > Pinopsida > Cupressales > Taxaceae > Torreya > Torreya grandis. The sequence continues at coordinate 395,723 of JARHVA010000616.1, read as the reverse complement.
TTGTATTTATTTTGATGCAATATTTTTAGGAGTTGGTTGAGATAATGTGGAAATGGATATAAAACTCTAGATCCAATTTTGTATGGGACTCTAGAGCTAATTCAATTGATACTAAATTGGTACTTCCATAAATGGAGAATAAGTGGCATGACAACATGTCATTAATACATGGTGAGAAGTGCATCCATGGTGAGTAGAACTCTATAAGAATACTATTGGTTTTGATGGATGTATGTTGTGATATTTATTTGTCATTCATGGAATATGTTTTATTCAATGTATATTGCATTGTTTTGATGTAAAATTTTATTTTAAAGATATGAGAAACTTTGTAAATGGATTTGTAGTTTCTAATCCATGTATATTAAATTTTTGAATTGTAAGACCCAAAATAAGTGAAATTTGTAAGTATATTGAATTTTTTTTACACCACTTATATAACACAACATGTTTTATTCACTTGTTAAAATAATTGTGAACAACAATAATGATGCTTTATGAGCATCTCCTTATGGAGATTTTTACTCTAACTTACAAGCATGTGTATTATAATATAGGGGCTAATAAAAATAACCTTAAAGAATATCAAGACACTGAAGAGTGCAAGAAAGTTAGTTGCCATAGATTAGAAATTGAATAAGATACTATCTAAGAGTTGATCAAGTTGGAACATGAGAAATGTAATTTCCAAAATATAATTAGATTGGAACCTAAAAATGATATTGTCTAATTAGATGATAAGTTTGGTTACTCACTTGGGAAAATAGGTGGTAAATATTCATTATATATATATATATATATATATATATATATATATATATATATATATATATATATATATATATATATATATATATATTTGGGACCCAAAAGAATTTAAATTTTGGTCATGTGATTATAAATATTATCATGTATATCATCCAACTTAGTTGGTAAGACAATAAACTCTAAAAAAATAGTAATATGCAACATGATAACTCTTAGAAAATGATAGTTTCTATTTCATGAGATAAAATAACATAAGTTTTGCATAAAAAGTAAATTTTATGTAATATTCGAGTCCTCTTAAAAAATTATATAAGTTAAAAAAATTAAATTTTATTTAGAGTGCATATGAAAACGTTATGGCCTTTGGAAGTTAGTGGACTTTATTTCAAGTCAAAATCTAGCACTATACTATCAAAATCTAGTGCTCAACTATAGGATTCCATATCCATATTGTTCATATTGAATCCAACTATAGGAATACAAAGATATGTATGTTACCCTTATATTTGGTGATTCATTTGAGCTTCTTGGTGGGTTCTAAGGCTAGGAAAAGATAAATATAGGTCTTGGTAAGGTAAAATACATGACATAATCAAGAAAACATCAAAGAAAAATCAAAAGGTATCAAAGCATCAAATCCAAAAATTCAATGCAATAGTAAATATATTACAAATAAAAACTCATAAGAAGGTAAAGGTTGCCTCAATATTGGTCTCAGACTATTTGAACACATAATGTTTAGAGATAACATAGCCGTTTGGTAACAAGAATGAAGAGAACATGATTGTAGCAAATTTCAGTTACAATAAGATCCTTATGGGAGAGCTAAACCATGAGAGTGATGTTTAAAATTTTAAAGAGTCTAACACCATATAAATAAAGATAATAAAGGAATGTAATCTGACTCAAGATCAACTTGAATAAAAGGTTCACATACTTTGTTCATATATCATATCCTACTTGAACCTAAGTGATACTCCTTAGGCTTCTCTCTTGAATTTTGTTCCTTTTGAAGATATTGACAAAGATGCCATAAATAATATTAGTAAATTAAATATACATGGAAAATTTATGAAATAATCAATGAAAAAAGACTAAAATTTATTGATTAGAGTATAAAATCCTTTGATTTATTGGTGGTTGAGTAGGCCAAATTCATCAAAAAATAAAACTGTGAAGCAAAAATTGATAATATAGATAGGTTTGATCATATATGTGAAATAAAAGGCCCTCATTGATGATAATTTTCTTGTAATATTAGGTGTTTTGAGTTAATACAAATATAATGCTCCTCACCTTTAACCCCAAATCATTGACTACAAAATTAGTGATTTGAAAGATCCTCTAAAAGATCATTATAGTCAAAAGAATAAGAGTGATGACATGAAATCATATGTGTGTGCCAACATCTAGTTAATTCATTGTGATATGTTGAAAGAAGAATAATTAGATCCTTACATAGATACCAAGTTAAAATATAAATTTAATAAGTTGGTGATGAAACAATTATTTGGAGTAAACATTTTCATTGTTGAGGCAGTGAATAAATTGAGAGACATTAACAATTACCTTTGAAAATTCAACAAAATTATTCCAAATTTATTTAGATGGGTTGATGAGATCATTGATGTCATGAAGACATGGCTGGTGTTCTTATCAAATATTGTCATTCCAATAAGTGATGGTATAGTTTATCACTGTGACTAAACTCTAAATTGTCAAATTGAATAAATTACAATACATAGATCAAAGCGTTGCTATATATATGACTTATAAAGTGGGCCTATAGAGAAAACAACCTATTCTGGGTGGAGCTTCCTTAAATATGTTCATTTTATTCTATTTTCATGTTACACTTTTTATAATATTATTTCATTATGAATGTATCACTTAATTCACCTTGAAAAGTGAAAATGGGAAAAATTAATGGAAAAATTAAAAGATTTACTTTAGGAAGTTATTTACGAGCTAGTTAATTCTTCTTATAAGTTATAAATAGGAGTGATATTCATTATGAAAGGAATTTTTGACATAATCAATATTTTTATAGGAAAAAAAGACAAAAATAAACTTGGAGTTCTTTTTATTATAGATAAATATAAATAAGTGTTACAAGAATTTTTACCTAAATGGTTATTTGTACGTGATTATTATTATTATTATTATTATTATTATTATTATTATTATCTATATTAAATGTGTTTTTATAAAATGTCTATTAAATCATAATATTTTGCATGGTGATTATATATAAAATTTTGAGCAAGTGGATTAAACTACATAATATGCAATTTAAACCCAAAATGTCAAACTACCTAATAGGAGAGATTATGGAAGCAAATCAAAATGGGTGAAGAAAAAATAAGAAACTCTTATCAATTCATTGCTTTAGATAACCTCCCTCCAAGATCTTCAAATTTAATTATTGGATTGTTGATTACACTTAGACTCAGAATAGTGATGTCATGATCAATTGTTTCATATATTCTTGATATGATTCTTGTAATTGCTCTTCTAGTTATTCTTGATTGTTATTGATTGACATAGATTCATGGATTCATTCATGGATTTACTAGATGGTTTCAATGGAGGAGTGGCTTTGTTTATATATAAGAGAGATGGAGGATCAATGGCTATATTTCAAAGTTGGGTTATTGACATCTATGGTGGAGGATTATCCAAGGAATTAAAAATTATGTAGAGGATTATAGAGGAGAGAAGGTTATAGAGGTAAAAACCCATAGAATATCTTTGGGAGGTTTAATCATGATTAGGGATGGATTATATAGGTGATTAGAGGATTATATAGAATCTAGGGGGGGTAATATTGAAGGAAATCCAAGGAGTAGGCTTAGTAGGTGGGTAGTTGGGCCATGTGAATTTTAAATTCTTAAATAATGGATAAGTGGGGGTATGACAAGATAATGGGGATTTAGGAGAATTAATAGACTAGTGTGGTAAGAATAATATTAGTGAATGAATACTGATGAAGAGGATATTATAAAAATTAATAAAAGGGGTGATACTTAGACAAAATTAAATGAGATGAGTGAAATTAGTGTCAATTAATAGTAATATTAGTGAAAATAAAGGAAGCAAGTAGATTTAGGTGCATAGATTTTCCCCCTCTTTAAAAGGGTATTATAAGTGGATAAAGTATAAAGAGTAATGGTATTTAAAATAAAAAGCATTTCATGGATGAATGTTAGTGGATGATGTTAGGGGAAATGATGTTAGTGACTATGATGCCCCCTTGAGAAGAATGAGATGGATGACCACTTGAAAGAAGAAATAATGGGAGGGATGCAATGAATAGATAAGGGGATGGATTTACTAGATGTAGGATAGATGATGAAGAAAATGAATTCAACTTGAGTAGTGAGTGTTGAGTTTTGGAGCTAAAAGCTTCACTGAATGTGCAAATATGGAGGTTGTTGGGTTGCACAGTAACCGACATCGATCAGAGCCAACTGACATCGGTTAGGGGTCGACCGACATCGGTTATCTTCAGCTACACAATAATCGGCATCAGTTATGGTCAGCTGGCATCGGTCAGACAGGAACCGACATCAGTCACCTTTGTGTTTCTAGAACTATTCTAATTTTAGATGAACAATTAGTTTGCATGTAAAGACTAATTTTAGTCTTGAGTCTGAGTTTCTAATTATTGTTTGTTTTGGGTTCTATTTAAGAGACCCATGGGGCTGTATTGTAATGTAAGCAAGATCAATTAGATCTATAGGGTGAAAGATCAATTAGATTTGCAAGGTGTAAGATCAAGAAGATCTGCGGGGAAAAGGAGGCAACAAAAATTGGGTTGATTGTCACTGGAGGGAATAACAACTCGATTATTGAGTTGATTGTGTTTGTAATTGATTGAGAGAGAGAGATAACTCTTGAGGGAGAATTATTGTACATCTACGAGGTGTGAGGAGAAAGATATTTCTTCATTGTATTTCTTTCTGGAAGAGTTTAATACAGATTATATTGTTTCTCGTATCTCCTATTCTTTGCTGTTTCTGATTTCTAGTTACTTATTACTTCTAGTTTCAATTCTGTGTTTAGTTGCTTATACAAAAGTAGTCAATTGTACTCTAAGGAGGTCCTAACAAGTGGTATCATAGCTATGTGTAGAACTTGACAAGTGGTATTAGAGCCAGGTTCATCAGAGCAAGGTTAGTGTTTGTTGATTACATAATTCACTCACAGGGGTTTCTGATTGAGTGGGAGCAAAACAATGGTAGAAGAAAGTAAACTAAGAATGGAGAAATTCAATGGCAAGAATTATCAATTATGGAGGATGTAGATTGAAGATTATCTGTATCAAAAAGATTTGTACTTACCATTGGGTGGGGTTTCAAGCAAGCCCATAGATATGGAAGATGAAGAATGGAATGTTCTTGATAGAAAGGCTCTTGGAGCTATAAGGTTGAGCTTGGCAGCTTCTATGTTTTCAAACTTATCATAGGCAAAGACAACGGTAGAGCTAATGGATACTTTGGCAAATTTATATGAAAAACCCTCAGCTTTGAATAAGGTATATCTTATAAAGCAATTATTTAATTTGCAAATGCAGGAAGGTGGATCTGTATCTAGTCATCTCAATGATTTCCATGGAATTGTAAATCAGTTAAATTCAGTCAAAATAGTTTTTGATGATGAAATCAAGGCTCTCTTATTCTTATACTCTTTACCTGAAAGTTGGGATAGCTAGGTAATGGCAGTTAGTAATACTGCATCTGCTTCAAATATCTTGAAAGTTGATGATGTTGTTAGTGTAATCTTGAATGAAGAAATTCACAAGAAAAGCACAGGGGAAACATCAGGTAATACTTTAAGTATTGAAAGTAGTGGAAGGCAAAGAGAGAAGGGAAAGCAAGGGAAATCAAGGTCAAAGATGGGAAGTAGATCCAAATCTAGAAATAGAAGAATAACCTGCTGGAATTGTGAAAAGAAAGGGCATGCAAAGAAAGATTGTTGGTTGAAAGAAGATCAGCATGAAGGTAATAAAGAAGCAAAAGATGCAGGTATTATTGCACAAGATGCTCTTATATTTTCTTTGGATAGTCAGGTAGAATCATGGGTTTTAGATTCTGGTGCTTTTCTCCATGTAACCCCAAATAGAGAATTTTTTAATGATTATGTCCATGGAGACTTTGGAAAAGTTTATTTAGGGGATGGTGAGCCTTGTCAAATTGTTGGCAAAGAAAAAGTGCAGCTGAAATTACAGAATGGCAAAACATGGGTGTTGAAGGATCTCATGCATGTACCCATCTTGAAGAGGAATCTGATTTCTGCTGGAAAGTTGGGTGATGAGGGTTGCACAGTAACTCTCACAGCTGAATCTTGGAAAGTTTCCAAGGGTGCACTTGTATTAACTAGAGGTAAGAAAGTAGGTACACTTTATCTATCTACTTGTAATACTGATTCTCCTTCTATTTTATCTACTTCAGATGTAGATGCAAAGATGTGGCACTGTAGGCTTGGATACATGAGTGAGAAGGGAATGCATGTTCTTAAGTTAAAAGGTAAGCTTTCAGATTTGATAGATTTAAATTTCTATGAGCATTATATTTTTGGGAAATAGAAGAAAGTGAGGTTTCTCAAAACTGGGTCAACAAAGAAGAAGCACAAGTTGGAGCTTGTTCACACAGACGTCTGGGGACCATCTCAGTTAGTTTCTATTGGAGGATCACAGTATTATGTTTCTTTCATTGATGATGCTATAAGAAAAGTATGGGTTTATTGCATAAAGAAGAAATCTGATGTTTTTGACACATTTAAGAAATGGAAAGCTTTAGTTGAGAATGAAATAGGTTTGAGATTGAAGTGCCTTAGATTTGACAATGGTGGTGAGTACTGCAGCAATAAATTCAACAATTACTATTCTATGAGTAGAATACGTAGGGAAAGGATAGTTCCAAGGACACCTCAACAAAATAGTGTTGCTGAAAGGATGAATAGAACAATAATGGAGCATGCACAGAGTATGAGGTTGCATGCTGGTTTGCCCTTATAGTTTTGGGTAGAAGCTATAGATACTGTGGTTTACCTGATTAATAGAGGACCTTCTACTGCATTAGATGGTGGAATTCTATAAGAGACATGGACAGGTAAAAAGGTAGATCTTTCATTTCTCAGAGTTTTTAGTTCTAAAGCTTTTGTGCACATTGATAAAGAAAATAGAAAGAAGTTGGATGCTAAATCTGTGTGGTGCACTTTCATTGGTTATGGTTTTAGAGATTTTGGATTCTGGTTGTGGAATTTAGAAACTAACAAAATTATTAGAAGCTGTGATGTAGTTTTCAATGAGAAGGTGATGTACAGTGATCAGCTCAAGAGGCTGAATAATTTTGAGTAGGGCAATCTTGATTTGGAAAAGGTTATGTTCCAAAATGAGCTTGGGGGTAAAAATCATCACTCACAAGAAAACACAGACACCGACGTCAGTCAAGTAGAGATCAATGTTGATCAAGTAGGAACTAACATCGATCAGGTGAAGACTGAATTTGGTGATGTCTGGTAGGTGGAAACTAATGTCGGTAAGGTTAGACAGGTGGAATCGACATCGATTGGGTGCAGACTGAGAGATGACTAAGATCGGTCACTGTCAGGAAATGTGGGTGGACAACAAGCTGTGAATGAGTCTCAAATGCCCATGAGGAGGTCCAAAATGGTAAGTAAACCTCAAATTCATTATTCCCTTTCTTTATACTACTTGTTGCTCATTGATGGTGGAGAACCAGGAAGTTTTGAAGAGGCAATGCAGGTAAAATCTAGGAAACAATGGGAGCATGGCATGAATGAGGAAATTGATTCCTTGGAAGAGAACCAAATGTGGGATTTGGTTGAGTTTCCATCCAGAAAGAAGGCAATAAAAAACAAATGGATATACAGGTTAAAGGAAAGAGAGAATGGATAAGTGAGACATAAGGCCAGGTCATATGGTCTTAAGCAAGCTCTAAGACAATGGTATTTGAGGTTTGATAGGTTTATGACAAAGCATGACTTTAGTCAATGTCAATCTGACAATTGTGTTTATTTTACCAGATTGGATAATAGTAGCTACATTATCTTGTTACTGTATGTAGATGATATGCTTATTGTAGGTTCACACATGTAGGGAATTACTGAGCTAAAGGTAAAATTAGCTTAGACATTTGCCATGAAGGATTTAGGAGTGAAAATCCTTGGCATGAGTATTTCTAGAGATAGGAAAAATCACAGGTTGATTTTGTCTCAAGAGGATTATGTGAATAAGTGTTGGAGAGGTTCAATTTGCAGGATGCAAAACTAGTAAGCACACCTATGGCTGGACAATTCAAGTTAAGCAAAGAACAATGTCCTAAATCACATGATGAGGTTGAGTACTTGGTATGTATTAGACCTGATATAACCCAAGTAGTGGGAGTTGTCAGCAAGTTTATGGCCAATCTAGGAAAGGAACACTGCAAAGCAGTTCAGTGGATTCTCAGATATCTGAGAGGGACCAACAGTAGGCATTTATGCTATGGAGGGTCAAACACTTCTCTACATGGGTATGTAGATTCGGATATGGTAGGTGACTTGGATGGTAGGAGAAGCACCACAGGATATGTGTTCACTATTGGTGGAACGACGGTTAGCTGGATTTCAATGTTGCATAAGGTTGTTGTCCTATCTACTATAGAGGTAGAATACATTGCAGTCACAGAGGCTAGCAAGGAAATGATATGGATGACTTGGTTCATGGAAGAGTTGGGAAAAGAGTAAGAGAGTTGCAGATTGTAAATTGATAGTTAAAGTGCAATTAATTTGGCAAAGAATTCAGCCTTTCATTCAAGAACCAAACATATACAACTTAGGTACCACTTCATTAGACAGGTATTGGAGGATGGTCAATTGAAGCTGGAAAAGATCCATTTAGAAAAGAACCCTACTAATATGTTAACAAAGCTGATAACAAAGGAGAAGTTGAATCTTCATTCAAATTTTATTGGTCTTCAAGATTGAACTTGAAGATGGAGAAATAAGCCAGAAACAAATTAGAAGATGTTGCTGTACAGGTACAGATGCAGCTATTTATCCCCAAGTGGGATATTGTTGAGTTGTGGAGCTAAAAGCTTCACTAAATGTGCAAATGTGGAGGTTGTTGCATTACACAGTAATCAACATCAGTCAGAGCTAATCGACATCAGTTAGGGGTCGACCGACATCAGTTATCTTCAGCTACATAGTAAATAACATCGGTTATGGTTGGCTGGCATCGGTTAGATAGGAACCGACATCGGTCACTTGTGTGTTCCAGAACTGTTCTAATTTTAGAAAAATAGTTAGTTTGCATGTAAAGACTAATTGTAGTCTTGAGTCTATGTTTCTAGTTATTGTTTGTTTTGGGTTCTATTTAAGAGACTCTTGGGGTTGTACTGTAATGTAAGCAAGATCAATTAGATCTGTAGGGTGCAAGATCAATTAGATCTACAAGGTGCAAGATCAAGAAGATTTGTAGGGAAAAGGAGGCAACAACAATTGGGTTGATTGTCACTAGAGGGAATAACAACTCGGTTATTGAGTTGATTATGTTTTTAATTGATTGAGAGAGAGAACTCTTGAGGGAGAATTACTATACATCTACGAGGTGTGAGGAGAAAGAGATTTATTCATTGTATTTCCTTCTGGAAGAGTTTAATATAGATTGTATTGTTTCTCGTATCTCCTATTCTTTGTTGTTTCTGATTTCTAGTTACTTATTACTTCTAGTTTCAATTCCGTGTTTAGTTGCTTATACAAAAGTAATCAATTGTACTCTAAGGAGGTCCTAACAAGTGGTATCAGAGCTATGTGTAGATCCTGACAGTGAGCTATAGATTGATGATGCCCCTGGTAAATACAAATGAACATGGAGTGAGAATTACAGTGTTACAGTTATCGACATATCCTAAGGGGGACTCAACCATAACATGATGATGATAATATTTAAAAGGTTACAAGATTTTGATGTATCCCAAGCAAGGATGCTTGAAAGAGATCTCGTGTCTAGGATAAGACCAAGATTTGATAATACGAATGATGAGTGTAGCTTAATGCTAAAGTTGAGTGATATGATGAAGGTGATGATAGAAAATAAATGATATGATCGAGTGACCAAAAGATAAAGGAGAAGAATTGGACTGGATTGTATTGAATCAATGAGCCACAATATGATCGATAACAATAGTGGCCCTAAAAATGACACATGCAAGGGAGCGATAAATGATGATAAAGTTATAATTATGTTGGTACCCAAACTGAGGGAAGAAACTATAAAATATAGATGAAGAATTGACCATTCAATGATAATGGACAACTGATGGAAGAAAGGATAGATTTTGTGATTTGTTAGGTCCAATCTATAGGTACAGGTAATTTGACAAAAATATGGGGATTGTGATTAATCAATAGATTGAATGATGAATGATTAATATTATAGCTCAAATTTTTGATTTATGAAAGATTTGAGACATTTAATGATGGATGATGAGGAAAGAGGTGAGAGTGGCTGAGCTAACCTAAGACACACCTTGTGACTGAGTGCTACCTACATAGTCTAAAAAGACCTCAAGCCAATGTAGTTCATATTAACTGATAAATGATGAGAAAAATAAGAGGATGATGATGATGGATGTTAGATATGTTAGTGGTTAGATATAATATGTGACTTAGAAGAAGATAAATGACTTTGGAGATGAGATGTTAGATGTTGATGACTAGAGAGGTGATAGATGATTGACTAGAAGATATAGGCATGATGATAAATGACTAAGAGGAATGATTTGACATTAGAGGAATGGATTGCGATGATGGAATTGAGGATGGGATAATGATGATTAGGAGAAATGATCAAGCCATAATTATTATAATAAGGTTTATCATAGTCTAAACAACTTGATAAATATGGCACTTGATAGTATGCCCTATGATATAATTATGACCAAGAATACATTGTGCCAAAGTGCATGGGCAAATGGCAAATTATACATTATTGAGGGCAAATACAAGTATTATTATAGCTTTTGGTGATCTCATAACATCCTCATTCATTTAAAAATAAACAAAAAGAGACACAATGTAACAAAGACAATCAACTATGTACATGATAAAAGTCAAGCCAAATAGAACAAATAAGTAACACACACAAGCATCTACATGCAATGTCACAATGTCTTGTCTAATGATAGGATGAGTGATTGGGGGATGACTAGGATGATAATGATGTGATTATGAACTTAGATAGACTTGGATTTGAAATAGACTAATGATGATGATTAGGATTAAGACTTAGATAAGGACATGGATGTGAATATGGATTTTGGACTAGGTGAGGGATTTGGATGAGGATTTGGATATGTGGACTTGGATTGATATTAGGCCAAGGATTTGGAGATTTAGATGAGACATAAGATTAATTAATTGAAAGTGAGATAGGGTTAATGCTAGCTTGATATAGACTAGATTTTTGCCCCTAGTTTAGAATAAGAGTATGGATGATGAGATTATGAAATATGAAGGGCATGGAGATGGATGTGACTAGGGGAAAAGGCATAAGATAAGACACTATAGACTATTTTCAGATTTTTTAAATTTTATGATTTTTAGAGTTTTGAAATATTTCACTTTTTTAGGTCTTGTTAGAATATGTATGTATACTATACAAATGGGATTACTAGAAAAGGGAAGATCAATCCTAGCAACTAGGATAAGAATGAATAGATGGGATGATAAAAAGGGTGATGCTAATGTAGAAAGGGGTGGATGAAATCATCATGTAGAACTAGATATCTATTAAATTGAATGTTCATTGGAAGATATGCCAAGATGATTTTATAACATTTTTAAAGACATCTTCCACTCCCTTACAAAGGTCAAGATTGGAAGATAGGAGGGATATGATGCATGATATGATAATAGATGATGGCTAGGAATAATGGACCCAAGGATAAGATAGACATGGATGAAATGGAGGGGATTGAAAAGGGATATGAAATGGATGGATTTTGATCCTAAGTGTTTAGGTACAATTTAGATAACAGATTATTTTACCATGATGTCAGAAACTAGTTTTAATCATGGTACTTGCCCAAGGCATCATAAGACAGGTTTTCGCCATGGGACAAATGATTTTTTTCATTTTTTTTATTTTTTTAAAATTTTTAGATGACATATTGATTTATTAGATATGAGTAAAAGATGCAAGATGCAGATATTTTTTTGATCTTCAGCCAACACCTATTATAGAGATACGTGATGCTAGGGCCTTACAATGAATGCTATATTCTTGGATGTCTTGGAAACCTTTATTGACTCTTGATTTAAAATCTTATGGAAATCTTAGCCAAGTGTCTTTATAATGACTATAAGTGATAATGATGCCCAAGGATTTGAGATATGATATAGAAGGGAGCATGTTATGATTGTGATGATGGGATATAGGATGTGAATGAGGGATGTGATCATGATGGATGATATGATGGGATGGGGAGTGGAAATGGGTTTTGATAGTTACATACATAATTGGATATTATGGAGGGGATTCTATAGATTGGTGCCATGAGATTAAAGGATACAAGACCTTTTGATTTTCTAATTGTTTAATCCAAACATTAAGAGAATGGTTGGCCATATGATTATTACTTTTGACATTCTTTTGAGATGCTAATTTTTGATTTTGATTTTGACTTTAGTTTCCTTTTGGTGCTTGATTGTGGGCTTCACCAGAGGGAAGCAAATTTTGACTAGATAAATGATTTTGATTTATATAGACCCATAACACTTTAAGGATATTAGTATCAGGGGATGATTCTTTGTGACTTGGCCAATTATAAGACTCATCTTGACTTTGATTAATTATATTTAGATCATAACAAGCTTAATGGTTTGATGGGATTAATTGATTATGGGATTAGATCCTTGTATATTTAGCACACAATATTGCATGTAGAGGGGAATCCAATGATGCATGTTCTTGTTCATCCCCTTCATAGAGTGGGATGTAGGGATTATGGAGGAGAGGTGGGTGATTAAGAATGTGTGGTGGATTAAGGGGATAATGAGAAGTGTAGTAATATTTTGAGCCCGCTATATGAATTTAATGACATAATTAAACCAACTCCAATATCAAAATACATAATAGGAAGGATTTATAAAAAAAATCATAAAACTTATTGAATTCTTTATTTCATGTTACCTCATTCCAAGATATGCAAATGGATTTGTAATTGATTGCATGTATACTCATATTGACATGGATGCTTGATTAAATGATTTGGCTTATTAGATTTAATGTATATTTGGACATGGATTGGGTATGAAAATTCTAGATTGCTTAGTTAGCTCAATGGATATGGAGATTTTATGTATTTTCTAGTTGGTTTGAGGGTGGAGGGAGAGCTTAGTTTTATAGGAAAAGAGGGAAGGATCAATGGTCTAAATTCAAATTTGGGCCATTAATATCAAGGGCTAGGAAATTTCCATGGAATTTTCCATGAAAATTTTTAGAATTAGAAAATTCTAGAGAAGGGGGATAGATTTGAATATTTCTAGAATCTTCTAATTCTAGAAATCTCCCCATAGGGTTTAGGGTTTTATGAGAGGCTAGGATAGGGTGGTGGGTGGGTAGGTAGATTATTTTTGAATTTAAAATTGGCTAGTGGGTTTAAGAATTAGGTTCGCAGGTAGTACAGTCTATTATGGGTTTAATGAGGGGATTAATTGATTTTAAGATAGGGTAAAGGTTATGTGGAAGTATGGGAATTTTAAATTCCCATATAATGGATAAGTAGGGTTAGATTAGAATAATAGGGATTAAGATAGAATTAATGAAGGGGTGGGATTAGACTAAGGATAGTGAATGAAGGATTATTGAAGGGGTTATTAGATGAATGGATAGAAATAAGATAAATTAGTGTAACAAAATAGGTTAAGAAAAATTAGTATTGATTAATAAAAATATTAGTTGACAATAATGAAGTGAGCAATTTTAGGTGCATACATTTTGACCCTCTTTGAAAGGGCATTACGAGTGGAGTGAAGTGGAAGGAGTAATGGTCTTTCAAAGAAGAACCATTTCATGGATGAATGTTAGTAGATGATGTTGGTGGATATGATACCACCTTGAGGGGACATGCAAAGAAGAATGAGATGGATGGCCACTTGAAAGAAGAAATAATGGGTGGGATGCAATGGATAGACAAGGGGATGGGATGAAAGATGTGGGATAGCAGATGAAGAAGATAAAGTTGACTTGAGCAGTGAGATATAAATTGATGATGCGCTTGACAAGGACATATGCATAGGGAATAAATATGATGGGTGTCATGGTTGTAGACACATCCCAAGGGGGAATCAATCATAACATAATCATGATAAGATTAAAAGCCATCAACTTTAGACATATCCCAAGTAAGGATGCATGTAAAGGAGAGCTATAGGCTAGGATAAGATGATGATTTAATAAGATTAGTGATGGATGTAGCTCAAAGCTAACTCAATCATTATGATGTTGCTGATGCTAGAGAAGAAATGATATGATCAAGTGACCAAATGATTTGATTGATGATGAGGATAGATGATAGAAATAGTGGCTGAGCTATCCTTGGGTATGAAAATGTGTCCAAGTGTTGCCTACATAGTTTGAAAAGACCTTAAGATGATGTAGTTCTAACTAGTGGATATAAGATGATGATGATGATGATGATTAAGGATTAATGATTAGAGGATGTTGTTAGTGATTGAAGGATGAGACTCAGATGATGGAATGAGGATAAAATATTAGATTTTATTTATATGGGTTGAGAGATCTAGATTAGTGATGAGGCTAAGGATGATTAGATGATGAGATCAAGCCATCACAAATGTCATAAATCTCATCATAGTCTAAGTAATCCATTAAATATGGCATGCCAAAGTGCATGGGTAAATAGTGAACTCTACATCCTTGAGGGAAATTTTGGTGTCCTCATATCATCCTATCTCATTGACCAATAGAAAAAAAGAGGCATGATGTAATAAAAACATAAGACAAATAAGATATATACATGACACAAATAAAACAAACATCAGACAAACAATAGATAAACAATAAACAAGTATCTACATGTAATGTCATAATGTCTTTCCTAATGATGGGATAAGTGATTGGACTAAATTGGTTATGAGGGTTTAGATGATCATGATGTGATTTTGGACTTAAGATGGGTTTGTAGTTGGATAGGGTGATCACAATTAGGATTAAGATGAGATGTTGCCCCTAGTTTATGATAAAAATATGGATGACGTGAGAAGGTCTTTGAATACTGATTTGGTATTGAAACTAGATTCTAAAGTGGCTAAATATGGTGATTTAGACAAGTGATAACCAAGGATTACCAATAAACAAAGCCATACAAGGATCCAATATAGCAAGGAGATGATGAGATCATATAATTTTCATGCTAGCAAAAGTGATTTGATGGGTTCTAGATAAGAATAGGCACTGATAGGATAGTTATGTGATCAAGCACCTTTCATACTAGTAAAAATTGATGTGATGGGTGCTAGGAATTAAAAGGTATTGATAGGTAAGTGATGGGTGCTAGGAATGAAAAGGCATTGATAGGTAAGTGATGGGTGCTAGATTAAAATCTTTGACAAGGTGTTGTATGTTGATAAGACTTGGTCAATAGGATGAGATGGAAGATATGAAGGGATGGGTGACCACTCTAATTTGGTCTCAATACAAAATGTGGTATCCAAGATATGGGATAATATGAGATGGATGGAGATGAATGTGACTATGGGATTAGGCATAAGACAAGACACGATGGATTATTTTTGGCTTTTTTCAAATTTTATAATTTTTAGGGTTTTTGACATTTTTCAAATTTTAGGGATTTTTGGGATATGTATACACTATAAAAATGGGGTTAATATCAAAGGGAATACCAAGCTTAGTAACCAAGAGAAGGATGGAGGGATGATGGATAGGATAACACATGATGACAATGATGGGGACCAAGGATGAATAGACTAGGGATAGCCAATGACCACATCATAAAGGAACTATATGGTTATTTGCCTAAGTGTCCATTGGAAGATATGCCAAAAGGAGTTTGGAGATATTTATCAAGACACCTTCTACTTCCTCAAGAAGGTCAAAATGGGAATGAAGAAGAGATAAGATGCATGAAATGATGGTGGATAGGAACAATGTATAAAGGGATAAGATGATGGGTGATATAGAAAAGGTGGACAAGGGATGGATGAAAGGTGTGGATTATGCCCCCAAGTGTTGAGGTAAAATGTGGAAAATATATTATTTTACCATGATTCCAAAAATTTGTTTTCATCATGGTACTTTCCCAAGGTGTTAGAAGACTAGTTTTCACCATTGGATGATTTTTTTGACTAATTTTTGACTTCTTGATTTATTGGTGATGGGTGAGATGTAGGATACTGATGTTAGATGGAGGTGTTAGTCAACACCTATTCTAGAGAAAGGTGATGCTAGGAATATGTGATGGTGACCTTTATTTATTTTTTATTTAACATCCTCTAAACATTTTGTCTAGGTATCTTTGTAACCCCTATGAGGGACAATGCTACCCTAGGATTGGTGGAATGATATGGATCAAGGGATGTTGTGAATGTGATGAGGGGATAGAGTATGTGATCATGATGGATGATATGATGAGATTGGGAGTGAAAATGGGGCTCAAAAATTTCATACATCATTAGATATGGTGGAGGGGATTCTTTAGATTAATGCCATGAGAGTAAGGGATCCAAGACCTTTTGATTTATTGATTATTTGATCCAAACATTAAGAAGATGGGTTAGATATATGATTATTAATTTTGTATTTATTTTGAATTGATAATTGGTTTTGAATTTTATTTCCCCTTGGTGCTTTATTTTGGGCTTCACCAAGGGATCTTGACTTTTGACTTGATATATGATTATTTTGACTTTGATATGCCCCTAGTGTCAATTTTTGGGATTCACTAGTGAAAGACATTTTGTGATTAGACCTATGATTTGACTTTGATTTATGGGATAAAATATGATTTGATCATGACTTATTATTTTTGGATGATAGTCTTTGATCTTTGTATTTACAGCACGTGATATTAAATACAAAGGGGAATCCAATAGTGCATGGTCTTATTTGTCCCATCATGCAGTGGGATATGGAGATTATGGAGGTGAGATGGATGGTGAATGTTGAGTGGTGGATTAAGGTTATAATGGGTAGCATATTCCTCATAAAGGTCATTATGATCCCTAGCCTCAATGTTCGAAAAACTATCCTCAAGAATATCAAAGGATTACTAATATATGGCTGTGTGGTAGGATTATATACACTCTAAAAATATTCAATAGATAAAGAATTCAATAATTTAATTATGACTTCATCATATTTATTGGGATCTTCAAAAGAGCAGGGATTATCATAATTTTCTATAATATTGATAAGGGATGATAATGCTAATGAGGAATTTGATTCTGATACTGGTGCTACACATGATTCTTATAGTGGCTCTAATGCATATTTTGTTATACATGATGCTATGCTACTAGTAAAATATGATTTTTCCATGATTTTTATCTTGATGGGTGGTATTTTATGTGATGGGTGAGAGGAAGATGATGGATGAATCAAAGATAGGTCCTTGAAAGGGATTATGGGATATAGAAGGACTAGGTTTATGGGGAGTAGACTTGTTTTAAATGGATGGGTGGTCAGTGATGGGGGGATTATGGAGGATGGATAGGATGTTTTGACCTTGGCTTGTAAGGGGAAGGGTTTGATCATGATAGGTAATAGAATCTTGGCATTCCTCTTCTTGTTCACCTAGGGATTTAAATTCATCTGATTCATCCTTGATTACTATGTCACCATGATCGATGAGGTCTTGGACATAATCTCAAAACTTTTGACATCATTCAATGGAATGAACCTAAACTTGATGATATGGAAAATATCAGTTTGATTTATATCAAGAGGGATTATCATTGGTGGGATCAAGATGTGGTATGGGTGGATAGACCATCATGTTAGTAATGACAACTTGATGGAAAAGGGATTTCAAGGATATATGAAGGGGAGTATAAGGATCTACTTTACATTGTGACTTTGATGTAGAAGCATTGAAATTTATCTTAGATGGTGTTTGATGTGGTTGGGTGGATGGATGGGTGGCCAAGATTTGATTCCCTTTACTATTAGGGGAAGGGGTAGATGATTGGCTATGACTAGTAGATGGGGAATTAGAAGGAGACTTACATGAAAGGGTTTGTGTTGGAGGTGCAATTAGTTTAAAGGGTCAACACCTTCAAGAATTTATACACCCATCATAATGAAATACAAGAGAATCTCATCCTTGTTGGTAGATATGTATTGGTCTATGAGAGAGGGGTCCAATTGCATGGTGGTGGGTGATAAAGGTGATGGATTATGATTACTATATGGAAGATTTGACTGTGGATGGGTATGAATTGGGGCCAAGGGGTTTTGAATAGGGATAGTATATGGTAGAAGGGGATGAGATAAGGGTTGAATTTGGACTTGTTTGGGAAGTGATTTAAGGCTCATGGGGTCAAAATCATTGGGAAAATGAGCACCCATCTTCCATAACCACAAAAGGAATTCATCTTTATTTATATGATGTATTGATTGATTAGGTTGACCACATCAAGGATGGATGAGATTGATTTTGTGGTCCTATAGGATGGTGATTTGGGGTGAATAATGAGATCAAGGTCTGAGGGTAGGTGAGCATCTAACTCTAGTGACCACAAAAAATATTCATCTTTATTGGAAAAGATGTATAGGTCTACGTGAATCAAATCCAAATCCATGAAGAATGGATGATAAAAGATGGATGGAGGAGGTAAACTAAGGATTGGATATGGTTTCTTGAATAAAATAAATCAAGGGACCTAACTAGTATGATGATGATGATGATGAGGATAGGATGGATGATAAATTGGTTGATTATATGCTATGATCAAATTTTAGACTAATAGTGCAATAGGTGCTAATGAACTATCAACAATGTATAGTTGTCAAGCTAGAAAAGAGGATTAGGAGATTTTGATGGGTGCTTAGATTTAAAACTACCAAAAGGATGATGTGATAGGTACTACTTATGAATATGCAAGGATGATAGAGACTAGATTGATGTTGATGGGTTGATAGATTGAAATTGATAGAGTGATATGATGATAGTAGGATATTAAATAGATATGATATCTGACCAAATGATAAGTGATAGTGGATCAATAAGATGATAAAAGGACTAGTTTAAGGCCTTAAACTGATTTAGTTCAAGATAGGATGGGGGTTATGATGATATGAAGAGGGTAATTGGATAATAGGACAAAGATAAGTATAGATAAGTGATGATGTAGGATGGGGATGGTTTAGACTTGTATGTTACCTAAAAGCCAACTAGGATAAGATGATGTGATGTCTAAATGGGTGATGAGGACAAGGTCAAGGCAAATTATTGATATTGGACTTAGGACAAGACATGGATTATAGATTATTATGTGATTATGATATGATGTGGATGATGTGTTAAGATGTGATTATGATATGGTAAGGATATTATGAATTATAGGTGGGACTAGAATGTAATTTTACTAGTAGTATGTACGAGAAAATAAAACTATACACAAGAGGGTATATAAGATGATGATTAGGTTATGAGTGATGGGGTGATGACTAAATGATGGGTGGATATGACTATATTAGGATGGGATGAAGGCAAGATGGAGAATGGGACATGCACAAGATAAAATGTTAAGTGATGGGATATGACTAGGATAGGATGTGACTAGAGGATATACAAGAGAAAAAATGATGTTTAACACAAGGTATAGGTGATGGGGATGTGACAGATGATGAGTTGATGGGATTAAGACAAGATGTGGGATGGGATGAGAAGGATACAAAAGGATGATGACAAAGATATACAAAATGAAGGAAAATTGAAACAAAATTATATGTGGGTGATGGTGAAACAAATATGGATAAGGTCAAATTTGGAAGATGTGGTGGATATAGTTTTACAAAGACAAGAATAAGGCAAAAAGATGTACAATAGGACAATATGTACAAGAATATTTATAAGGTGATAGGTTATAAAAGAATATTTAAAATAAGATGTATAATGGGATGATGACTATGATATTGATTATAATATGGACAAAGGATAATAGGGTAGGGATGTATAAGGTGATAGGTTATGTATATGATGGGGAATGACTAGACTAGGACAATGATAAGGATAATATGTACATGAAATGATGTAAGATGATGATTATGATGTGAAGTGCTAGGGTATGAATAGGATGGGATGAAGATAAGATAGTATGGGATTTGTAAAAGGATGTGTAAAAGGATAATGTATATATACAATAATGCAATGATGAGGATGTACAAGATAAAAGGAGACCTTAGATGAAAAAAGTATGTAAAAGATGAGGTGACTAGGATAAGGATGAAAAAAATAATATGATTAAGATATATGGGTGATGAAATATGATGGATGATAAGTGGGAATGACTAGGATGGGATGTGTTCAATATGGGAGATAATAAAAGACAATGTGGGCAAAGGGATGACAAGATGATGAAATGATGGTATAAGAGCATGAGTGGGTATGACTAAACACTAAACAAGATTGGAGATGGATAAGATCAAGATGATTTTATAAAAAGACAATATGTATAAGAGGATGGTGACAAGGATGTATAAAGGATGATGACAAGACAAAATGTATAATCGGATGATGACTAGGATGGATAAGATGGAGACGAGATACTATAGGGATGATGGTGAAATAAAAGGTGGATATGAAAAGGTCAAGTTTGGAAAAATAAAGGTGAGATGGTCTTAGGACAAGGTGTGACTAGGGTATGTGATAATGACTAGGCAAAGATACTAGATGAGATAATGAAAAAGATGTACAAAGAAAGGATGATAAGGATATACAAGATAGTAGGATGATGATGCAATAATATACAAGATGATATGTACAAGAAATAAGATAAGATGTAGAATATGAGTTGTGCAAAGACCTAAATAGGTATGTAGGTTTAGGTGAAGGCTAACTCAACTCACAAACAACATGGATCTAGCATAACACACACCCAAATAAGCAAGTCATAACCCTATGATTAGTAAACTGATAAAGTGTGTAACTCAATGCTTGCACCATTTAATGGCTACACAAGTGAGGCTGTAGGCTAGTGACCCATTATGGAATCAACTGATCCTTCTCAACCCTACTTAAACTTAATAACTACTTTGGAGTTGATACTAACTTATGTAGTGAAACACTTGTTATGATTGAAGTCCCCTATGCTAGGCTGAATGGGCTCTCTAGGGGCATTCTCAACATACATAAAGGTATGTTGGGGCCCAAGTCTATATAGGGCATTGTCTAATGCCTATTTTAGAGAGTTAACTCTTCCCCTTCATGGATGATCTGTATGGGGTCAACCGCTTAGCCTAATGATAGCTACCCCTAATTTTTATACTCTGTTAGAGCATGGAGTTTGGTTAGAGTGTAGTGGTGAAATCCACAACACTAACCCCTATATACTAAGCCTATGCATGGGTGTCGATTCCATGTCACATGCTATCCTAGAGGGGATGGGTTAAAAAATAGGCAAAACACATGATACAATTAATTAACTTATTTAATTACCTATATGAGGGGCATGATACAAAAATTATTTACATGATGACATAAACAAGTATATACAAGGAGAAATTCAATAAAGATATATACACATAACAAGATGATTAAAAATGATATATATAAGATGAAATGGATTAAAATGTATCTAAGAGTGCCAAAATGGATCTTTGACTGATGGCCTGCAATCACACAAGTTAGTAGTTTGATTATGGCACTCAAAAGAGGTTACCCACAAGACAAAACATTAGTAGTTTTGATAAGTCTATCTTTGACGCACATATTACCTGCAGATTAGGAAAAAAAATACCTCTACTTATTATGATAAATTACTTTTATAAAAATTACAAAATAACTAGTATGATTTTAAGCACACTATATGAATTTAATGAGTTAATTCAACCAACTCAAATATCAAACTACATATTAGGAAGGATTTATAAAACAAATCAAAAAACTTACTGAATTCTTGTTTCATGTTACCTCCTTCAAATATTTGAAAATGGATTTATAATTGATTTCATGTAGACTCATATTAACATGAATGCTTGATCAAATGATTTAGATGATTGGATTTAATGGATGTTTGGACATGGATTGGGTATGAAAATGCTAGATTGCTTAGTTAGCTAAATGGATATGGATACTTTATGCATTTGATAGTTGGTTTGAGGGTGGAGGGAGAGATTAGTTTTATAGGCAAAGAGGGAAGGATCAATGGTCCAAATTTAAATTTGAGCCATTGATATCAAGGGATAGGACATTCCCATGGAAATATCTAGAATTAGAAAATTCTAGAGAAGGGGGCTAAATTCGAGAAGATTTCTAGAATCCTCCAATTCTAGAAATATCCCCATAGGGTTTAGGGTTTTAAGAGAGGCTAGGATAGGGTGGTGGGTGGGTAGGTAGATTATTTTTGAATTTAAAATTGGCTAGTGGGTTTAAGAAATAGGTTAATAGGTAAGAGGGTCTATTATGGGTTTAATAAGGGGATTAATTGATTTTGAAATAGGGCAACGGTTATGTGGAATTATGGGGATTTTAAATTCCCATATAATGGATAAGTAGGGTTAGATTAGAATAATAGGGATTAAGATAGAATTAATGAAGGGATGGGATTAGACTAAGGATAGTGAATGAAGGATTATTGAATGGGGTTATTAGATGCATGGCTATAAATAGGATAAATTAGTGTAATAAAATAAGTGAAATTAGTGTCTACTAATAGAAATATTAGTCAACAATAATGAAGTGAGTGATTTTATGTGAATATAGGTAGCATAATCCTCATAAGGGTCATTAGGATCCCTAGCCTCAACATTGAAGAAAGTGTCCTCAAGAATCTCAAAAGGATCACTAAGACTCTTGGGGGTATATGGATTATTGATAAGGATGGATGTGGAAGTGTTGGATTTAACAGTGGAAAAATGTGATGGTGATTTCAAAATGTAAGGAGATGGTGGAGTTTGAGATTTTTAAAGAGATAAATGGGAACTAGATGAGGTTGACAAGCTATGCTTCCCTTTGATAGTAAGATGGGGGATTGGTGATGGATCATGACTAGTAGATGGAGAATTTGACTATGGATGGGTATGAATTGGAAGTAAGGTTAAATGAATGGAGTCAAGGTATTTTAGAATTTTGGAATCCATCTCAAGGAGATACAAGAGGATTGACTCATGTTTAGCAATATACTTATTAAACAAGGAAAATTTTAGACAGAGAAGGTCATGACTACGACAAGGACTAGTGGATGGTGGACTGGAATGGGATGGGGATGAGGGTTTATGAGGGAATTATTTGGGAGTTGACCTTAGGCTTAGGAATCAAAATCATGGAGGAGGGAACCTATATCTGATAGCCGTAAAAGTCACTCATCCTTGTTGGCCAAGATATATTCATTAAATAGGTTGACTTTATCACTAATATAGTGAGGACTATGATTATGATTAATGTATAATGGGGTTGACCATGATAGGCTAGTATGTGGGTTAGATGTAAATCAAGATTATTGATGGAGAAGGGCATGTGATATTAGTTTAGGCTTTATGGGATCAAGGTCAAAAAGTAGGTGAGTACCCATTCTATAACTCGTAAAAGGACCTCATCCTTATTGGAAAATAGGTATTGTTCTATGAGAAAGGGGTCCAAATCCATGGGGATAAATGATAAAAGGGGAATGGATGATGTGAAGGTAGATTTAGGAATTGGATAGGTGCTTGGTGAAAGCAAGGTTAAATGATTGAGATAGTATGACAAGGGATGGTGAGGATGAGGTAGACTAATTAAGATGATATAAGACTAGGATCAGATTTTAGATTGATAGTACAATAAGTGCTAATGATCTATCAATAATTCATAGTTTTAAAGATAGAAAAATAATTAGGGATTTGATGGGTGCCTAGATTCAGACTAACAAAACACTGATTGGATGGGTGCTAGTTATGATTAGGCAAGACAGCTAGATTAGAGCTGACTAGATTAATGATTATTTGGATGCTAGATTGAAACTATCAAAGTGATAAAATGCTATTAGGTCACTGATTAGGTATGAGATCTGACCAAGTGATGAGTGATAGTGGACTCAAGTGATAGGATGATAAGGATGGATAACATAAGGACTAGCTCCAAAATTTATACTGGATTACTCAAGGTGAGATGAATATGTGATTAGGTGATAATGGGATAATGGGATTAAGATTAGGACAAGTATATATGGGTGATGATGAAATTATAAGGGGTAAGATGAATGAGATGGGGATGGTTTGGATGCATGTGTGGCCAAAAAGCCAACAAATTAAGATGGGATTTGAGATGAAAATAACTTGATAAGGATGGGATATGGATGAAATGTATAAGATAGATGATATTATACAAGATGAAGGATTTACAAGATAGAGGTAAGAATATATAGGATGATGATACATGAAAAAAGACCTAGATATCCATGTATGGGTTTGGGGTGAAAGGATGACTCAATTCTCAAATAATACTGGTCTAATATGACACACACCCAAGAAATCAAACCATAATCCTAAGATAAGTAAACTAATGGGTATGCAACTTGGTGACTGCATCATCTAATATATTCATGGGTGAGGCTGTAGGCTAGTGACCCGTTATAGTATCAATCAAACCCTCTCAACCCCATCTGCACATGATGATCACTTGGGAGTTGATAGTAACTCCAATAGAGGATCATCTATTATGATTGAAAAGGTCTAAAGCTAGGATATACAAGATATCTAGGGGAGTCCCTGATATATGCTAGGTATGGTGGTGACCAATTTCATGTAGGGTGATGTATAATGCTTGGTTTATAAAGTTAACTCTTCCACTTCATATATGACTTGTATGGAGTCAACTACTTAGCCTAATGATCTTTGTCCCTAATAGTTATAATTCACTAAAATAAAGAGTGTGGATTAGTGTGTGGTGGTGAAATCTAGAGTCAATATCCCCCTAAGACTATGGCAAGTGCATGGATGTCAATTCTATGTCACCCATATAAAATAAAAATGGTAGGGTTTGAGGGTGGTTTTTGATCCCCCAAGAATCATCATAAGGATGTAAGGAGGAGAGCATACACCACCGTAGCCCTTAGGCGACAAATAGGTAGATAAAAAGGATTAATTAACTGATTAATTAAGATTGTGAGATATATATATATATATATATATATATATATATATATAAGATATATACAAAGGAATTTAGACAACATGATTTAAATAAAGTGATTAAAATGATTAAAAGTCTTAGATAAAATGATTTTCAATATGCCAATTTTTTTTTGACAAGCAGTCTGTAAGAAAATGATTAGTAGTTTGAGTTGGCAATATTTAGGAGTAACCTACAAGACAAGATGTCAGACCAAAATATAACCTAAAAAATAAGATGTTATTAATTCAAAATCACTTCTAGATTCACACCAAAAAATGTTATTCTAATAAGCCTAAATAAAAACTACTAAAAAAATTGTGATTTAGCCCTCTAACTTCTTTGGGTGAGGCGGCCATGATGTAGGGGTCTATGGGTAGCACCCATTGTAGGGTTAAGGGAAAGTTCCCCTTATGGGGTCAAGGGGTAGATACCCTTGTGGGGTTTTGGGGAAGCACCACTAGTGTGCTCGCTATTGCGGTATAGGGTAGGGTTGAGGGGTAGTGACTCCGATGCCAAATGCAATTTGGGACTTGCAAAACCTTTGGAATGACTCAAAATTAACCAAAAAAGCTCCTAAATAATGTACTCAAAAGAGATAATCTTGAAGGAAAATTGAGGGATTGGAAAATATGGAGCATGATTCTATAGAAAATAATGTCAATAGTTTTGTATTTTTAACAATTTTGATTTATTGAGATTGAGGGATAACTTGCAACAAAAAACCATAGGTAGTTTGATAGTTTTATTTATTTATTTTTTTAATTTACATCTTTGAAAATCATGTTAGAAAGGAAATTACCTCTATTTTTTAAGAAACACTTGATTTTACTATATGGTTGTAGAAACCAAAAATATGCACACCACAATTCTGAATGTTGAAACACCCTTAGACTACCTTAGGACCCACTTGCGACCAATTTGACCCTTTGACCCCTAATAAATCTTGACCATGGTTAGTTTTACCAATTGAATAAGCTCACCCTTTAACCACCTTTTTACCTTGGCCCTCAACTATTAATGGTTAGGATGATCATCAATGGTCACCTTGACTGCTAATGATTAGGGTTGCACTACCTAACCAACTAAACACCCACATTAACTCTACCTTGATTTTATAAAAATAACACATATAAATATGCATATGATCCATTTCATCATGACTTATAATTATAAATCCCAGTTAACATCTTAATGTACCTCTCCTTCCTTGACTATAAGAAAAGAGGAGGAGCTGAAAAGGGTGATCCACAAATATCAAGAGCTTTTGCATCCATAGCTTCTCTTGCAAGTGTTCTTCTAGCAATCCGGTGATCCAAACATCATGAAAAAGAGCCAAATTACCACCTCCCCTCAATCAACAACCAAGTAGCATTACTCTTCTAGAATCATACCAAACTCTATCATTGAGCCAACCACCTCAACTATTCATCTGACCAATATTTTACAAGCTAAGTATTTATTTTTTAGTATTCAATTACTATATTTTTATTTTGCAATCAGGTTAGCATAAACCCATCTCCTAGAATTTTTTTTTGAAATATCGTCAACTAGCCATTTATTACCCATAAACTACACACAGTAACTATCGATGGTCAGCTTGACCACCAATAGTCTGTCCAACCATTGATAGTTGCCTGAATCACTGATAGCCACCTCAACCATTGACATTCACATCAATAACTAATAGTCACTATGGTATAAAATAACAAGTTATTTTCACCCACTTACCTTTAACCAAACTTGAATTTATGTGTCCCTACCTATTTACAGACCCTTGTCTTATTTTTTAAAGCACATTTGACCTATTTAACATTAGTATTGGATTTCTTATTATTATATTAGTCATTTTTAGTCTATTTATTTATCACGAACTTCTTGTTTTCAATTTTAGTATCCTTTGATTATTGATGCAAGTAATTTATCTTCTATTTTCTAAACTTAATTCTTTAAAATGTGTGAATTGACAACCCCCAAATAAGATCTTGCTTATAGGATCTAGCTAGCACTAGGCAATCCACCCAGCTATCTATCTAACCAGCCATTTGATTTAGTTCTATCTTTCATCCTCCCAAACCAAAGAGGATATCTTCATAATCATCTGATTCAACATGCACATAATCAAACAAGTTTTTCAACCATCTTCATATTTAGTTTCTCCTTCTTCCTTTCTTTAGATATAGATAAAATTTGTTGAAACATTTTGGCTACTTGATGGGACCCTTGAGTCTCTACTTGGGTTTCTTTTATTTGCATCTATATGATCTTATCTCTATTCTATGCTCATAAATGACATCAAATTTTCATTTGGGCTTAAAATTGAGTGCATCCATTCCTTGCTTGTAAGTTTAGCTCATTTAGTTAAGTTAAAGCACAATAATTTTATCATAGCATCACTTTTATTCCACACACTAAGCCAAACCACCTACATCAATTAAACATCAAACAAACTTGAGACAAGGCCTGACTAAGATTTCATCACCTAACAATCACTTTACCTTTTCTTGATAATCCTACTTGGAGGTCATTACCAAGAGGATAACCAACTTAGTTCTCTGGTTGAGTATAAAATTTGAAAATTGGTATATACTGGCTAAGCACCTGACACCCTTATCATTGCAATGTGTGAAGTGAGGGGAGTAGGCCCCAATATCAAACCACATATTGATTTATAATATATATTCTTTTTGAGAGCTTGAATAACCTAAAACCAACCATAGACTTCTTTTCAAGTACCTGCTCCACAAGCCAATTTTAGTCACATGATTTCTTGAAAGGTTAAGGCATATACCAAAAGAGAGACTAAAAATAACTATAGGACTTACATACTTTCTAGTGTGTGATTGATTTCTTTCATCATTTTTTGTATTCTCTTTGTTTGAGTGGTGAGATTGTTTGTGTATTCTCTCTCCCTTACCTTGGATGGTTCTAACTCACTAGCAATGAAAGAATCTAGCATAACAAAACCCATTACCAAACCAATCAACCCCTTCTACCTTATCATCCATGGAGTATGTTTCTAAACTAGAAACTTATCCTCACCCTTCAAGAAGTCCTCTTTTCCCTCAAGAAGTTCCCAAAGGAGATATGAACTTTGCCACCTTCTTAGATAATAATCATGTGGCCCTTCAGCATTATATTAACACTATGCCTCATTATGACCCTAATTCAATTCCACAAATGGACACACCTTATGAGAAATACTTCTATTAGTATAGTCACCACCCAACCATTTAATACACAAGCTTACTCATCCACCAATAATCCCTTTGATACTATTGTGGAAAACCAACCTGCCCAACCTATAAACACTCTTATACCTATCAACCCCATCAATAAATCCTCTACCTTAGGAGCAACCCAACCACTAGCCACCTATACTCCCCTCACCATAGGAGTACCTACCATTAGAATTACCAAAATTATATCAACTATGCCCAATCCACTAACCACTACCCCACTTTAAAATCTTGTGGTGTTTATACCTTCTACCTTACCACCAATCAGTACAAAGGTCACTACCCTTGCTTTTATTACCAACCCAATAGGTGCCTCTTGTACCAAAATCAAGTTACCTCCCTAACTGACAAGGGCATATACCTCTACTTACTATTCAATCACCTATATCCACCTACCCTTGCATAACTTCCACCCAACCATCAGTGTCCATGTACCAATATGTGGTATCTCTTCAACCCCCTACTAGTATGCACCTTACAACATTCAAGTATACAACCCCAAGAAAATTTAATGAAGATGATCATGGATAAAATGACCATATTAGAGTCATAGATTTATGGATCTCACAACATCTTATCATATGACTAGATCTGCAATGAGCCCATTCACCCCTCTGCCCCTATCAGACCATATCCTCCTTAGTGGTAACTTCCCAAGTTATCTATATTTTAGAGTAACAAGGATCCCAAATAACACCTCAAGGAATTTAGGCATGCATGTTATTTGATTTCCTATGATGATTCCCTCCTTCTTCATACCTTCCCCATGTCCCTATCTGGGCTGGCATTAGACTAGTATAGTACCATAACCAAACACTCTCTATTCTCCTTCACCTAGCTGGCCCAAACTTTATTGGATCACTTTTACATAAACATATCCAAGAAAGTATCCATCATTGACCTTTAATCTATCCAACAATTTTATGATGAATCTATTGCTCATTTTGTAGCCTATTAGAGAAGCCTAATTAATCAACTTTCCTTCTCTTTACTCCAACCTAAACTAATAGAAATTTTTGCTCGAGCATGTGCTAAGCACATATCTTCAACATTACATGTTTAGATATTTATAACCTTTGACAAAGATTTTACCATGGCATGTAATTTAGAAAATAGATCCATCAATGAAGGAAAGCTAAAGTTGAAAAACAAAAAATCTATCTACAAAACCAATGAGGCTTCCTCCTCTAAATCAAGCAACCAAACCAATACCAATGCCAAGAGTAAGGGAACTGTAAATATGGTTGTCCTTAAAACTGCTCCTCTACTATATATGAACCAACCAAATTCCTCTATCTCCTCAAAAAAAAATGTGAGGAACCAAAACCAAAACAATCAAAAGTAATTCAATCTACTTTGGAATCCTACACTTTGATCCTGGAGAAGGTGATGAAGGCTAATATCATAAAAATTCCTCCTATCAATCCTCTTCAATAATTTGATTCTTCTCACCCTACACCTTGTTGGTAAAATTAGAATGATCTATGTTCTTTCCATCAAGTGGTAGGGCATGATGTTAGTAGGTTTAATACCTTCAAAAGCATTGTCCAATCCCTCATTGACAAAGGAGAGCTTGTGTTGGACAACCCCAATGCACCTCAAAACCAAGCCCTTAAATTTTTTAGGTAACCTTTTCCCAATCATGCACCTACCAAAAATGAGAGAAATAAGGTATAGTGTTCTCATGATGCCCATGCCATCAATATGGTTCTTAACACACTCATTATCGAAGAACCTATTACCCAATATATTTATTCCTCACCCTCTCCACTTATTGAAGTAGTGGAGTCACCTTATCCTCTTTTGGATACCTAAAACAAGGAAGCACCCCTTTTTCCTCCTATATTTATTGAGGTAGTGGAGCCATCAATCCCCCCTTTAACTAACATACTAAAACAAGAACCCATTTTACCTTTTTCCTCAACTACTGAGCTATTTACTACCCCTTTGGAGATCATTCCCAAAAAGGAAGCCACCATGTCTGAACCTCCCACATAAGAGTCACCTATCCAAACCTTATATCCTTTGATTAAAGAAAAGTATGAGGTCACCATTCCCCTTTCTCAATCTATGAGCTTAACTTTCAAGTCCATTATCCAGGGAACAAAACTAGTCTATAAACCATTCTCTAAGTTAGTGAAGAAATTGGATTTTTTTTTGAATCCTAACATGGATCAAGACACATTTTGGAAATAATTAGGGATAACTTAAATCACAAAGAAGGAACCTCCAACCATACCTTTGGCAGACCAACCCACCACTCCTATTATCCAAACCTTATCTTACCAACCAAATCAATAAAAAACTCTACCAACCCAACAATTTGTCAACCATCTAATGCACCTAAATCCTTAACAACCAAATCAACCTCTCCAAAAAACTAACCAAACCAACCAAAAACCTTGGCACTTTTCCTACATATAGCCTTAATCATCCATTTGTGCAGGTGAAACTTACCTCACTAACTCAACAACTAAACACAAAACCAAATAAACCAAGGAAGTAAAGCCACCAAAAGGCCAGAGGGCCAAGCTCCTACCTCCCTCAACTTTCCCTCTATATTGAGGCCTCATCCATCCAATTTGATTAGGAAGCTGATTATCTAAACCAAAACCTAACTGCCACTATTGGTTATACCAACAAACTTGCTTTTGGACACACCTATCTTTACCAAGCCATCAATAACCAAACTACCTACCCTAAAATCTCTTACCTCAAAATTATCAACCTATGCCTTACTAGAACCAAAACCATCAACTAAGGACACTACCTTACCCAAACATCCTAACACCAAGCCCATTTCCAAAAATACTTCCATCTCACCAAACAAGACCAAAACTTCTAAACCCTCTCCACCTTTAGCTGAATCCTACTCGACTATTTTACAAAGGTTATTTAAATCTTATTACTTGACATTACCTCCCATAAAATATTTTGACCCACTTGGTCCAAAACTAGTCTGGTATAATGATCACTAAGTGTGCTCCTATCATAAGACACTTGGGCATGACATGAAGAAGTACAAAGCTCTCAAAACCATTATCCATTGACTCTATGATGAGGATGATCTATTAATATATAAACCTCCCACAATCCCGTTACCAATCCAAAAACCAACAACCACTACCCAACACCTACCTACTCCACCAATCTCACTTCAAAGTGATAAGGAACCAAACCAATCTCCTACCCTAACTCTTCACTTCATCCATACTATCCATGTGGTCACACAATCACATTCTTAGTAGAAGGATAAGGGGAAGGCCAAAGTATCCATCCCATGGACATACCCATCTTCCACCTCCTAACCAAATCAAAATCAAGCACTTTCACCTTTAGCCAAACCCAAGGTATATATCTTGGGTACCTCCCAATCCAACCCCTATAAATCAATCAAAAGAGTGGTGCTTAAACAAATTCACCAAAACCTTATGAAGATGAGCCTATATGAGTTTATCTCTACTTCACCTCATCATCACCAAACAATGATAGAGGAATTACAATTGGTAGAGGTCCAACTTGAAGACCCTCAACCTCTAACAACCTTTTTTAGTGCTCTCCAAATTTTTAGCCTTGTCACCTTCAAGGATTCATAAATACTTTCTATCCATATTGATGACCTAGATCCCCCTCTCTTTATTACTACTTACATCAACCAAACCCACATGAAATGGGTCATGATTGATGGGGGAGCTAGTATTAATATCATCTCCTGCCATGCCTATAATCAACTCAACCTACTGAACAATTTCATGTTTGAAACCTTGACCATCCTCTGATCCTTCAATGACACCATGGTCACTACCTTGGGAGCTATTGTCCTTCATATCCATTTAGGACCCCACACATTCCCTAACTTCTTCTATGTAGTGGAAGGTGAATTCCAATATAATGTTTTGTTGGGATGACTTTAAATCTACTCCATGGGTTGCATCCACTCTACCCTTCATCATTGCATAAAATTTGAGCATGAAGATTAGGTTATCATTATATAAGTTGACCCAAGCACTTTTTCATCATGCAACATGACTTACCAACCCAAAAACATCCTCTTACCTCCATCTAGCACACCCTCCTCAGCCAAAGACAAGATCTCAACCACAAAAAAGGGAGTCATACCTTCTTCTAGCAATGAGGCATCAACTATCTCATCCATCCCCTATGATTAGATCCTCACCTCAGACCACTTGGAATCCACATTCCAACATCTTTCACTGGGGGAATATCCCTTCCTCACCCTTGATGCTTTCCTTAGTCGCCAAGAGTATGGGAAACTTGGCCACCAACTTGGATATGACCCTAATGTCAAATCCATTGCTCCCTTTGGACCTTCACACTATCAAACCCATTTCATCTATGGGGGACTTGATAAACCACTTGGTGCTTCTACCACCTCTTCACCTTGACTATTCACCTCCAACTTTTCCTATTTAGACAAATTGGGTTTTGCCAAGACATAACTCTACAAGTGTGATTTGAAAGGATTTAATATTAGATGATATAAACATGGACCATATGAGTTAATTTATATTGAGACCAAAAAGCCTCATGAGAAACATAACCTAAATTATACTTAGGTCTAACATAGGATAAAGTGTTCCCTCTAAATTTCATTCTACCCACCAAGAGGAAAACTAAAACACCTATCGTCACCATTGTTGAGGAAGACATCCCTCCCTCACCAACTTCTCCTCCACCTACATGTGAAGATGAGGACATCATCCCTCTAATTTTTTTTCATCAACATGATCAGGCTCAAACCTCTAACTTATCAAAAGGATGGGGCAACCGTAACCATCCCTTTGGCCCATCCTGAGATGATAGAAGATGACTCTCCTACCTTTAACATTGTTAAGTACCAAGATGATGATTCCATTCTCACCTACTTTGGTGACCTAGGTACTTCCATCCACAAATCCCTTCCTCCTAATACTTCAACCATGTTAAATGAATCCACCATGGATATTATCTTGGGTACTCCAAACAATCCCCATATTATATAAATTAGCCAATTGTCGAATGTTGAGGAAATTTAGGACTTCTCCTCCTTCCTCCAAGCCTGAAGCATAACATTTTCTTGGTCTTAAAGTGTCATGCCAGGAATTGACCTTGCTATTACAACTAAAAACATAGTTACCAATTGTGATCCCAAGCTTGTCAAGTATAAACTTCAGTACGTGCACCCTTGCATAGCCCTTCTTGTCAAAGAAAAGCTTCAAGGTCCCCTGTCTATAAATTTTATTCAACCCATTGACTATCCCTAATGGTTTTCAAATGTCATCCCCATCACCAAATCCATAGGGGGACTACACATTTATGTGGACTTTCATGACCTCAACCTCACTTTCCCCAAAGATGACTTTCATCTACCAAGCATCGAACAACTAGTTGATCTTAAAACTAACCATGAGATGTTATCTCTCATGGATGGATTCTCAGTTACAATCATATCCTAATTAATCCTAAAGATTAGCATAAAATTGATTTTATCACCCCATGGGGAACCTTTTTCTATAGAGTCATGCCTTTCAAACTAAAGAATATTAGAGCAACCTATCAACATGCTATGACTTACATCTTCCGTGACCTTATGACTTAGTTCCTCATCCATTACCACATCATCCTTAATCCCAAGAAGTGCATTTTTGGGGTCTTGTTATTAAATATCCTTGGATTTATCATTTCCATTTTAGGGATTAAAGTTGATCCTAGCAAAATCAAATCCATCCTTGACATGATTCCTCTAATCAACCTCAAGCAACTCTGTAGTTTGTAGTGGAAGCTCTAATCCATCCATCACTTTATCTCCCAACTTTTGGACTGATGTCAACCCTTCCACCACCTTCTGATGAATGATGTATCTTTCAACTAGAATAAAAACTATAAAAAAGCCTTTGATTCACTCAAAAATTACCTTTTGTCTCCACCTATCCTTACCCCTCCCAAGGATGACCAATCTTTGTACCTTTATATAAATACCATTGACCACTCCCTAAGGGTAATACTTGCTCATTGGGATGAACAAAACAAAGATCAAGCTGTCTACTACATCAGACACATGCTTGTAGAGTATGATACTTGGTACATCCATACCAATAAAATTTGCTTAGCCTTAGTCTTCATGGCCACCAAACTCCACCATTACCTCCTTAACCAAAAAACCTATGTCATAACCAATATCGACCCACTCAAGTATATGCACTCTAAGCCATATCAAAACTAATGTATGGCCATGTGGTTCATGATTTTAGCTAAGTTTGACCTTTATTTCCTTTACCAAAAGTTAATTAAAGGGTAAGTCATTACTGACCAATAAGTTAAAGCACCATTAGCAGACAACCAACCTCCTCCTATTGAGTTTCTTGATGAGTCCATTATGACCCTCTCTCAGGCAAAATTCACCTATCAGGTTACCATGTTATTTGATAGATCAAAGTGTCAACATGGTGGGGGAGTTGGAATCATCCTCATTCCCTTTAACAGTGAACCTCTTCCCTTGAATTTCAAACTTGACTTTGAATGTCAATATGATTGAGTACGAAGCCCTAACATAGGCATCTAAAATACATTATCCTTGGCAATAAAAATGATCAACATATTTTTTGACTCTCAACTTATGGTCAATCAAATCAATGGCTCTTATTAGTGTAAGAATTATGTTTTGCAATAGTACAAATAACTAGTTGACAAACTCTTAACATCATTTGAATAATATTGCATCCAATCAACCCTATGATCTACCAATAAGTCCATCAACACCATAAATTCCCTTACCTCTTAGATCCTATGTTCACCCTCTAAATCTAGGCTATCTATTATTATCTATAGAATTACCCAACCTTCCTATGTCAAACTAAATTCTCCATCATCTTCAATGTAGAAGAGACCCAACTTGACCTTTGGTATCAATAAACCTTTGACTATCTTAAACCTTGACATCATTATTTCTAACCTTTCTAGGAATGATCAAAGAGTGTTTATCTAGAGTACCTCATGTTATACCATTATGAGGGGAATTACTTATAAATGTGGCTTTGATGGTCTCATCTTCTATTACCTATGTATTCATGAAGCCTCTCATGCTATCAAATAAACACATGATGGTATATGCGGGGGAAACTTTAGTGGCCTTACTATAGCTAAACACATCCTTCACCTCAGCTATTACTGGCCTACCCTTAACCAATACTATTATGATTATGTGAAAAAGTGTGTTAAGTGTCAACAACATGTCAATCTGCATCACACACCTAGCCATAATTTTCACATTTTTAGTAATTTTTGACCCTCATCATAATGGGGTTTGGACTTTGTTACCGAGATTAATACTCATTCTTCACAAAAAAGTCATTCTATCATCACTATGATTGAGTATTTTACCAAATGGGTAGAGGCTATTCCTCTAGTCTTGATCAAAACAAAAAATATTGTCAACTTTATCAACTGTCACATCATCTCTCACTTTAGTGTTACTCACAAAATTATCACCAAAAATGGTAAATCTTTTAAAAACAAGAAAATCTAGGGTATTTATGATGCATTTGGTATTAATTTAAGTTTATCCTCACCCTATCACCCTTAAGTGAATGGACAAGAAAAATCCTCTAACAAAATTCTTAACAACATGCTCACCAAAATGGTTAATGCATCTAGTCAGGATTGACATTTGCACATCCCTTTCACCTTCTAGGCATATCATACTAGCATTCAAAACCCTAAGGGTGATACACCTTCTTCTCTTGTGTTTGGAACAAAGGATATATTACCTCTCAAAGTACAAATCCCATCTCTTTGCATATCTTTGTAAGAGCTTATATTTGAGGATGATTATTGTCAACACTGTTTAGCCTAGCTTGAGATATTTGAAGAGCATCTCTTATCCACCCTTACCTATCTTTATGTATATAAATAACATGTCAAGAGTGCCTATAAAAAACACCTTAGAGTGTGAGAATTCAACATTAGAGACCTCACCCTAAAGGAAAATCAACATGTCACCAATACAGATAAAAGCAAGCAGGGAAAATTTGCTTTCAATTATCTTGGAACTTATATCATAACCCACAAGTATGGATCAAGAGCTTATCGGTTGTCCTCTCTTGAAGGCAAACCATAACCTGATCCCCTCAATGCTTCACATTTACATCCTTTTTTTGTTAAAAAAGATCAAACTCACCTTCTATCTAACATAAGCTCATCTTACTTACAAACCACATTCATCTCTGTATTGTAAGGATAACTAATTAAATGAGAATCATGTGATTATCCATCACAATCATAGTTTAATATTGAACAATGGGTACCATGCCTCTACCCATGGCATGATTCTCATGGTACTTTCCACCCCTTTTCACAAGGATATATTCCCATGATCATTGTCGCCTACACCCTTCTACACCTAATCAACCTTCTTGTGCTTCTAGGTTTGCCTTCATAAAGGTGAACCCTTAAGCCTATATAAACAAGTCTATGTCAAGCAAAATCAAACAAATCAAAACAACAAAATCCCTACCAATAATAATCATGGTTCATTCCTAGCATTCGTAGACTACTCCCTTGAAGGATAGTTATTGATAACATACTTGAAATTGCTCAACATAAGGTGGACTATTCCCTTGAAAGATAACTATCAAAAACATTAAACAAAACACACAAAATTAGACCACTCCCTCAAATGATGGCTGAGTAGATCTTTTATCAAAATAAGCAATTTATTGGAAGCTTCCCACATCGATCATCTTACCCAACCCTTTACGTAATAAGAAAAAGACCCATTATCAAGTAAAAATAAAAACAAAAACAAAAACAAAAAAAAAAATAAAAGAATTTTTGAAAGCCACAATCAGCTCTCATAAGCAATATAATTTTGAAATCTAAAATTGACTTTCATATGTAGAAGTCCTACATCTATCAGTCTACACTTTGTATGATATAGACTTGGTTATACTAACTCTTTGGTAACCTCCAAAAGAAACATGTTAGTCTCATACGAAGGTTCCATTTTCATCCATCTCCACTTTATACACTATAAGCAAGGGATTTTTGATCTCACTTGACATTATGTGATCAAGATACCTCTTTAACCAATGAATGAATGCTAGTGAAAAGCATTTGAAGGGCTTATGTTCCTTAATCCAATCCCACTTTGGATTCATATTAGTCCTTACCAAAGAAGAAGCATCGTGCCCTCTTCCTATCCTATCATGACTAGTTGATATATTCATTAAGACATTTGTCTCTTGGTGTTATTCTTCATTCTCATATATGGTGTTGTTAATCAAACTCTCTTTATGTGTTTTACCTTAGGTAATAATAACCATAATCATAAAACATCATGCATCAACATATATCATAAGCAAAAACATACATCATTAACATATCCATCAACATGTCAAAGTTAAGCATCCATGAATAACAAAGCAATCAACCATTTTCACCACATGTCTAAATATAAATAATGAAGCATATACTCATTTAAATTTAACATGTCATAAAACATAACCATACATAAAATCCATTGCATATCTAGCTAGGTGGGTCTACATCAGTATCTAATATCCATAACATAAGCATAATCAATATACATGATAATAATTAATATAAACATCATATCATCCCATAAACATCAAAACAAACCATAGAACATGAGTAATAAACAAGGATCATATATATAAATCATAATTCAAATAACATCATAATGTATTGACTAATATACATCTCTCTCTCTCTCAAAATGTACATCTCACTACATCGGCTCACAAGCTAAAATCAAAATGATATACAATACTATATAATATATCCAAACTATATTAGATCTATGCCTTTGGGGCACCACTATCTCTTAGAGCACCACTAGGTCTTGATGCCTACCCCCTTAAAGTACCTATCTATCCACTTAAAGATGCAACCCACTAACTTGGTATCACCATGCTGGCACTGCCTACCAAACTCACTCTATACTCAACCCATCGGGGCTCATCAAGACACCACCTCAATACTGTAGCCTCAAAATACCATATATCCTCTACTATGGCTAGGTATCATGCCATGGGGATGGTACCTCATGGTCTTATGGATGTCACTATTCCTCCTCCTCTTTATCTTAGGGAGTCTTTCTCCTATGTAACCAAGGCTAGTGAAGCTCTAGACTGGTCCCTATCACCTATGAGTGTAGCCGCCTAACCCTATAAGGTAACCACCTATCTTTATAGAGTTGTAACCTATGCATATGTTGTGGCTAGTGCCACTCCTACCTATCCATCTAAGGAACCTTCTTGAACCTATGCTCACTGACCTTTCCCATTTGGGTCCACACCCATTTGCTTCCTACCACCATCATCTCCACCAAAGTCTACTACTGTGTATAGATATTGGTACCATGTAGGGTAACCATCTAAAAAACATGCATCGTCAGTCACTATCCTTGTGGGTAACTC
The DNA here is from genome assembly GCA_037957365.1 of Torreya grandis. Taxonomy (NCBI): domain Eukaryota; kingdom Viridiplantae; phylum Streptophyta; class Pinopsida; order Cupressales; family Taxaceae; genus Torreya; species Torreya grandis. The sequence goes on along the minus strand of JARHVA010000616.1, from coordinate 356,918 downwards.
TTTGTGATTAAACACTGTCTACACTAGATGTGGCTCTAGAAATAAGATCTCAACATCTTCCTACCTATGCCTAGGAAATGTGCATGGAATACCATGTACCACGCTAAACTGCCTTTGAACCCTATGAAATGGGATGAGCTCTAACTCTCTATCCTACTTATCGAGGATCCACCTGTAACTCTATAAATAAAAATTCAACCTCCTATACCCAACCCACTTTGAGAACCCAACATATGATCTACAAATAATATCACCCATCACCAATGCACCTAGTGTACCCTTGAACCAATCTACATCATGAGCCCCTCCACTTGTTCTTGAAGTGGCAAAGCCAGCTCTCCACCCTATATAACCCACCAAGAAATCTATTTGAATGTATCTCATCCATGGAAACCCCACTGGCCTCAATACTTAGATGTGATCATAAGCCCAATAGTGTAGAACCAAACTGACATTAATGCCATATATCTTGTAGGCCTTAAATCCCCACAACTCCCTATATATCTACACTAAAAGCATAGGTACCCATCCAAACACTATCTACCCTAGCAACATCTCAACAAATACACATAGAAAAAAGTATGGGAATTTCTCACTTCTCAAATTGTGAAGGGAAAAGCATAAAATGGCCATCATCATCATAGTCATAAGTGTCCTCTCACTCATTACCCTTTGATATAACATACTATAGTTGAAACCCCTAGCATGCAATATAACATTATCATGATCATCCCCATACATTAGATCTAATAAATCATCTCACTCCTCCCTCTCAATATGATATAGTGTATCACCCTATAGGGGTAGCTAAGTGATCCTATGTACATCCTTTGACAAGATCATCATCTCACCAGTGGGTAGTAGGAATGTGTTTATGGCCAGATCCCATCTCTTGATGAGGGCCATGATCATAGATGCATCATGTGATATATGTTGATAGTTCCTTATCACTCCCAGCTTGACCTCCTCCATGTGTGCCCAATCTACTGGGGTCATCCCTTGGTGGTCCTCTACAAAGATAAATGGTACTTGATCTTACATCTGAATCTACTCATGTGCCTACCTTATTTGATAGCCAACAAAATTAGTTCTCTATATTATTTTTTGCCTACAAGCTCTACCTATCACACCTACCTCACACTCTTTTCAAATCAAAAGTATCTAACTTATCCTATCTCAAGTACTACACATCCACCTTCTTTGCCTAATACACTTTTCCCAATCTTAACTAAAAATCATAACCCCTTAACCCCTACCCTTAAAAAATTAACCTAAATACTCAACCACTAAATTTAAGCTATCAAAACCTTAAACTCTAAACCATTCAACCTTTTTAAAATTAACCCCCACCCTATTTAACTACCAATGATCATGGTGACAATCGATGATCGAGTGGCCAATCACTGATTTTCATCAATCATCAACTATCAGGTATGACTGCTAATGGTCATTATGCATGATAAATGGTAGAATACCCATACCTTCCCCCCTAAAATCTCACCCAAATACACACCTATATCTAACAAATACACTAACCTAGCTACCCTCTACCCTACCCACACTGACCTAACCTCCCCAATTTGGAATCACCTATCAATTTTTACCAAAATGAGCAAACCCTACCTAGGGCACAACCAAGTCAAAACCTTGCCCACCCATAAAATCAAATTCAACACTAAATATAAATGCCATTAATATCAACACAAACTACCAAATGAAAACACCACCTACCTCTTTCCTTGATCATTATCAAAGAGGAATCTAGGGACCCACTACACTTCTTCATCCATGTCCATGCCCACCCTATATCCTCTCTAATCCACTTGGTCCTCTCAATCAATCCACACCAGCAAAACACTTCCTCAGTAATCACTAGCCATCAATTTCACCCAATATAACAAAAGGCCAAAGATCCAATTCAAATGTTATAATGAGTAAATGAGACAACCTTTTTTTCTTTTTGATCATCAGACTTTTAGGGTTTTCCCCCTAATCATCGATGATCAGGGTGACCAACGATGGTTGCCTTTAGGCCCCCTAACCATTGATGGTTAGGTTGTTCCACTTTTTCCCTTTTGCATCAAGCAAACACACTTTCAACTAGAACCAAATCCATCACCCAGCCATGGAGACTACCTTCTCTACCCATCTTGACCATCTCATCACCTCACCATTGGTTTATTTTGGCCCAACTAGCATGCATTTTGAGATGAATTTTTCTTGGTACTTTGATCGTATTGATAATACTTTCCATGTTGGAAAATTTTTTGAACTTGTGCCACCTCATGTATACTAGACCCATTTGTGTCTTCTTAATAGCACTTCCTACCTTAGATACCCATGACTTCACTTGGCCAATTTATGTTTTCACCAAGAGCACTTCCTACCTTGGATACCCATAAAACCACAAACATTGCCTAAGAAACTTGTATTTATGAGTGTGCCCAGCTGCCATGCCTAAATGCAGTCATGTGGACCACTTATCACTTGCCCTTCTAATATGAAACTTTATTTTTATTAGCTATGGTAACCTAGTCTCTGTGTGATCTTGGCTATCACACTTTTTTTCACACTTTATGCACTTATTTGCACTTTAGTGCCCAACCTACCACCCAACTTCATGATTTCCACCTTCATCATCACCTTCAACCACCTTATCAAACCTACAACCATTTCTATTTTACCTCATTGACTCTGAGCTTGAGGGAGAACACCTCCTCCCATACTCAAGGCAACTAGACCTTTGACCAACAATTAGTTTTTATTTTATAGCTTGTTGATTCAAAGCTATATAACAAAAGAGGGTAAAATGTAGACACTAGAATTCTACACACTATAATTTTGAATGTCAAAACACCCCTAGACCACTTTAGGATTACCTTGGGACTAATTTGACCCTTTAACCCCTAACCAAGCTTGACAATGGTTAGTTTGACTAATTGACTAAGCCCACCCTTTAACCACCTTTTTATCTTGGCCCTCAGTGATCGATGATCAAGATGACCGTTGATAGTCACCTTGACTACCAATAGTTAAAGTTGTATCACCTAACCAACTAAACACCCACATCAACTCCACATTAATTTTATAAACATAACTAATCTAAATTCATGTGAAAAACATTACATATGTGAGTTAAAATTAGAAATCCTAGTTAACATCTTGTTGCACATTTCCTTCCTTGTCTATAAGAAGAGAGGAGGTGAAAAAGGGTGATCCATAACTATCAAGAGATTTTGCATCCAGATCTTCTCTTGTAGGTGTTCTTTCAATAATCTAGTGATCCAACCATCATGATGGAGAACTAACTTTCCACTACCCCTCAATTGATAGCCAAGTATCGTTATTCTGCTAGAATCACATTAGACTCTATCAATAAGCTAAATACCTCAACCATTAATTTGACTAACCTTATACAATCTAAGTATTTATTTTCCAGTATTTAATTACTTTATCAATATTTCATAATTAGCCCAACATAAACCCATCTCCTATAATTGTCTTCTATAATCTCATTTCTTAGCCATTTATTACCCATAACCTACACATAGTAACCATCAATAGTTAGCTTGACCGTTGATAGTCTGTCTAACCATTGATGGTTACCTCAACCACCAATGGTCATGTCAATCACTGATGATCACATCAAACACTGATGGTCACTATGGTATAAAATAATAACAAGTTATTTTCACCCACTTACCTTCAACCAAACCCAAATTTTTATGTCCTTGCCTATTCACAAACCCCTATCCTATTTTTTAAAGCACACTTGACCTATTTAACATTAGTATTGGCTTGCTTATTGCTATATTAGTCATTTTTGGTCTATTTTTTTATCAAGCATTTCTTGTGTTCAATTTTAGTAGCCTTTGATTATTGATGTGAGTACTTTATCTTCTATTTTCTAAACTTAATTATTTAAAATGTGTAGATTGACAACCCCCAAGGAAGCTCTTGCTTTTGGGATTTAGCTAGCACTAATCAATCCACCTAAATATATATCTAACCAACCATTTGCTTTAATTCTATCTTATTTTCAGGCCATCCTCCCAAACTAAAGAGTTCTTCACAATCATCTAATTCAATGCATGCATAATCAAATAGGTTTTTCAACCATCCCCTATTTAGTTTCTCCTTCTTTTCTTAAGATATAAGCTAAAATTCACTGAAACAATAGCAACCAACACCATATATATATTTAAAAGAATACATTTATATAATATTTACAAGTGTTAGCAAACATTTTGGTAATAAATAAAAATTACAAACTTTTACTAAGTATCGTCCTTTTCTAATTTAGACTAACTTCATAGACTATAAACTAGACTACCTTTAGGATAAAATAGACCAATTAGACACCAATTAATTGTGAATTAATTAATAAATAACTTTATATAAATTTTACAAAGATATTAATAAAGCCTTTTTATTAAGATTAACACTATCTTTGGAATGACTGACTCAAAATTGATAATATCATGCAGTTGGATTTTTATAAAAATATGTTGGCATAAGTTCTAATTTTAAATTTGGTCGAAGTGTCAGGTGTAAAATTTTATAACCATAATGATTTCATAAATCTTATATGTACACCTATAATTAGACTCAATGACACTGGATCACTCAGCCAAAATTATTTTTTAACATTTATTATGTATGGTGGCGATCTGACAAAAGGCTATAGGAGACTTAAGATAAAAGATGTGGTAGTGGGCATGAATGTGATTATCAATAGATGAGAATATGGATTAAATGTGGCATTTGGCAAAAAAATTATGGCACTCAACTCCAAAAATTACTGTTTTGCACAAGATTTTAGACATCCATCAAAGCATAATGGGAAGGTGGATTTTCACTAGGCCTTGCAGCTATATAGTCACCCTAATAAACATAACTACTACTTATTGGCTGATTTTTCCAATATGATTAAAAGGTATAGACATCAACCAGGGCATGCCCAAAAGTATATTTTCATTAGATGCAATGTAGAATAAGGGGCAAATTATTTAACAAAATGACTATGCATAGAATACGTGAAAGACTAGGCACATAATTATTCATAGATAATTAGTTTGGCTTATTAGAAATTCAAAATAATTAATTATATATCAAATGGCATGGATCAGATCAAAATGTATTTTATATGTCTTACCTAATTAGTTCAATATTTTTCTATTATTTTGATATCTTAGCCAAAATAGAAGCTATGAAACTTGTTAAGTATGATTGAAAGCAGATTTAGTCAGGATCATGCTTTTATAGTCTCGAAATGGTACCTACGATTCAAACATATAGACTAAAAAAATAACAATCTTGTGAAGCCTATAAAGATCATGGTTAAGCATGTAAAAAAAATATAGTTTATTATAATGTATTAGAGAATAGAAAATTTATGAAACATGGTAGAATATTGATAAGGATAGGTGGTTATTAAACTATAATGCCATTCTACTTAGAATAGAATGCATAAAGGGGATGAATTTTTTTATGATGGAGTAGAAATATTGAAAAAAAGAACTATACACAACCTTGAAACTAGCAACATAATTTGATCTTAAAATAATTATATGCTTTTTATTATTTCACAAGTTATTTAGAATAAATTAGAGAATTCATAAATTAATAATAGAACCAAGAAACTCCCCTGATATAAATGAGATCTAATCATGTAAGAGTATGAGTTTGAATGTTAGAATGATTAATTGACTTGTATTATGCAAAATGTCAAAATAAATACCATACTCATAAGATTTATAAATTTATACATCTTTATTACTAGAATACCCCTAATTATACACCAGAGAACAAAAAATTTATCAAAAAATTTATTCACCAAAGAACAAATTTTTAATCAAATTAAGCCCTAAATTTATTCTAAATCTACCCTGCAAGCTACACTATCACTCTTCACATTCAAAAAACTAGTCCAAAAGGAGACCTCCCACTATGGTCACCAAAATGTAGATGAAATTTTGAACAAGTGGATTAAACTACCTAAATATGCAATTTAAACCCAAAATGTCAAACTACCTAATAAGAGAGATTATGGAAGCAAATCAAAATGGGTGAAGAAACAATAACAAACTCTTACTAATTCCTTGCTTTAGCTAGCCTCCATCCAATATCTTCAAACTGAATTATGGGATTGTTGATTATAATTAGACTTAGAATAGTGATGGCATGATTAATGGATTCATGTATTCTTGATAAGATTCTTTCAGTTGATCTTTTATTTATTATTGATTGATATATATATTCATGGATTTCCTAGATGGTTTCAATGGAGGAGTGTCTTTATTTATATAGAAGAGAGAGGGAGGATCAATGTTTGGATTTCAAAGTTGGGTTGTTGAGATCTATGGTGGAGGATTATCTAGGGAATTAAAAATTCCTTGGAGGATTCTAGAGGAGAGAAGGTTCTAGAGGTAGAAACCTCTAGAATCTCTTTGGGAGGTTTAATCATGATTAGGGATGGATTAGATAAGAGATTAGAGGATTCTAGAGAATCTGGGGGGTAGGCTTGTAGGAAAACCTAGGAGTAAGCTTAGTAGGTGGGTAGGTGGGCTGTGGAAATTTTAAATTCTTAAATAATGGATAAGTGGGGTTATGATAAGATAATGGGGATTTAAGAGAATTAATAGATTGGTGGGGTAGGAATAATGTTAGTGAATGAAGAATAATGAAGGGGGATATTAGACAAATTAATAGAAGGGGTGATACTTGGATGGAATTTAATGAGATGAGAAGAATTAGTGTTGACTAATAGTAATATTAGTGACAATAAAGGAAACACATAGATTTAGGTGCATAAGGTGATTAAAAAATTATGTTTACTTAATCAAATGCACATTCATCCCTCTCCCTCCTCCCACTCTCTCTTATATATTTTAATTTTCATGTGAAAATCCCCATACATACAAGTTTTCTTATAAGTATTGTTAATATTGTTTTTACTCTTTTCCCCATTTTCAATAAATATGATATAATAGAAAATGGATTGTTTGTCCCTTTCACTATTTTAAAAATTTTCAATTTATCTTAGTAAAAAATAAATTTCTAATAGTTCTTGGTACCCACCATGGGTCATGTTTTGGTCTTTTTTGTTACCACAAATAGATCATTCCATCTACATAAAAATTCCTAGGAATCAAGCACAAATTTTATAACCAAATCTTGATTGGGGTCAAGCCACCCAAAAGGTTGTCTGCTGATCTCCAAGCCCATGCATGGGAAAATAAATTTATTGCTACTAAGTATTCAAGAGTAATTGTAGTCTTAAATGGTGAATAATAAAGAGTTAACCTTGCACAAATATTTTAGGCCCTATTTATAAGTAAAAACCCTAAAAAAAATTATAAAATATTTCAAATACTCTATATATTCCTAGTTATTCTAAGATAGTAAATATTTTTCACCAAGGTTAAAAGAAGATTTTCTAGAGTAAACAATGCAGAGGTAACATCACATTCTTAATTTGATCTACAACAAAGTTTTAATTTCAAATTAAATGTTAACCAGTTTTGACCCACAAGATCAAAATGTCAACCCCTATAGGTAAAAACTTGTTTGTCATGTCTTGTTAGCTTTGTTCATAGCTTTTTCATGCTTTATGAGATCCTCAAATAAAATTTACAAAACTTTATTATAAAAATTTAAGGTTAATTTGGAGAAATTAAGGTAATGGTTGTTCTTGTCTTAAACTAGCCTATTCATGTCCTTGTGAGAAAGAGGTAAGTCCAAATGGTTTCATAGGTCCTTAAGTGTACCTTAAAGTCATTTCATGCCTCAATCACCTTGTACAAACATTTCATGTTTCCTTGGAAAGTTTAAGGTTCTTTTGTGAACTTTAAGGTAAGTTTTATGAAGGAAAAAGCTGATTTTTACTAACTCCATGTGTCAAATCTCATAAATACCAAAAATCCATAAAATACACTTGCTAAGGTTAAAGTGGTCAGATTCTTAATTTTCAATGCTTAAGAGGAAACTTTATGTATTTTTACAGACTTGGGAGCTCATCTTCAGGTGGAAATAGTTTCAAAAGTATCATTTCAGCTTTTACAGGTTATATCCACACTTAGTTTATAGGTACAAGTCTCGATATTGTAGAATTTGCTTCAGAATTCCATTGCTCTCTTCACAAATTTGTAAAGGTGGTTTTCAAGTGGATGGTACAGCCAAGAGAGAGAGAGTAAGGGTATAATTTTTTTATCAAAGAAAGGGATCCTAGTAAGCTTCAAATTTTAGCATTGCTTTGTAGATCCATCCCCTCTCTTTTATGAACAATCACTAAGGAGATAAGGTGTTTTTATGAGATGCAAAATCCTAATGGTTCAGTTTTAGGAAATATTTCATGAAAAAATGGACTTGTTGAAGCATGATATCAATTGGTAAAATACTCAAAGGTCTAAAGAACCATTTCTCAACTTCCTCCATTAGGTTCACATGTGTGGATATCAAACACTTCAAAAGGAGCCTTCATGTGAAACATGCCACAGTTTACACTTTAAGGACTTTGGGGAGTTGGTAGAGCTTAATGAGTATAATATATGGATTGATGTTTTCACCATTTTCACATGACATTCATGGTTATATAACAATATTGATATCCTGTACTAGCCTTCCCAATGCCATTCATGCTTATAATTTGAAGATTATATTTTTGATATTGCCTACAATATTGTTTTGAAAAGTGTAACTCTACATTTTTAGAAGCATATGTAAGGTTGATACTACCTTATTGTATCCTAAAAATCCTCACATCATACCTTGTTTCATTCATAACTCTCTACATGGCTGAGTTCTTTTACACTAGTTCCAAGCAACAAAGATTGGTCTTATGCCTAAGGACTTTATATAAGAATACTAAACATAAAAGTGGGTCAAAATGATGGAAAATGATGATTTTGAAGTATGGTTAAAAGGGTGAATGAATCTTATAATATATTTCCAAACATTGAGAGATGTTTAAGTTGAATGGAAATAGCAAAGTGAGTTGAATACTCATCCTTGAAATCCAACCTATCATACTTGATGCCTACAGTCTATACACCTATAGTCAGGCCTACTGAGAGGTCCAAATTACCTTTAAGTGTCCTATAAAAAATATTTAAGGTTTGGTATGGTTTTTGAGAGAAATGCATAAGACCCAAGAAATTTTTTTCATGAAGTTTAAACTCATTTAATGAAGGTAGTTTCAAGTTTGAAAATCCATTAAAACCTAATAGGTCTAAGGGGTCACACACAGGCTTGTATAAGTATATGAAAGTGAGAAGGCAATGGTTTAATTGATGTTGGATTTTTAAGATAGAAAATTTATTTAATACCACTTGAAACTTGAGCACATCTTGAAGAACCTCAAATCTAGATGGATGAATGAAGACAATACCCTACTCAAGCCTAAAAGACTTAAATGTGTACCCTACAAGTCTGTGTATATAATGATGAATAAAAATTATTTTAGGAAGGTAATGTGGATGTGTATGAGTCATGAATATCATGAATAAATACTATATATTGAAGGATCATGGGTTAATGAGTTTTAAATCACTCAAAGTGACAGGGTCAATCAAGAAACTTAGTAAGCATACACAAGACTATGTTTACAAAATTAAGTAAGCACTAATTATACGGTGGTTGAATTTTATGCATAAGGTGATGGAAATGAATGAAAACCTTTCATGGTGTGTATTTCTATTTGATTTTTCCAAATGTAGTCAGTAATACTAACCATGAAATGAGAAGGAAATGACCTAGGCTTAAAATAGGCATCTATAAGCCTGACTGTAGATGGAGTATAACCTGAGTAAAAGAATCTTATTTTATGGTGATTTAAATTTTTATAAATTGAACTAAGGTTTAAAAATTAATATAGAGAATGTGAAACATTAATAATTTGTTATAAATTCAATAAAAGGAGAAGGTATACACTTACAGTCCTGAGTATACCTATTAGGCTCCTACAAAGGTGGTCTTGAAGAAGTTGAAATATGCATGAATGAGAGGTGAAAGAGTGAAATGGAGATATATTTAATTTATTACCAAAGGTTCATGGTATCTCTATTTGACTGGTTAGGTTCTCTAAAGTTATGAAGAGCTTAACAGGCTAATTAGGCCTAGTAGGCCTAAGTGGGCATACATAGGCCTATGCATGGAATTTGAAGGAAAATTTATTTTTGGAAAGTTTTTAGGATTGGAAAACTAAAGGAAGTGAGTTAAAATTTAAAATATAAGTCCATGAGGTTTGAGCTCAATAAATTGAGAAGAAATCCTAAGAACCAAACCTCTAGGGTCAAACTACTCTAGTGGCTTATAAACCCTAGACATGCGTATGAGAGGTCTATAGATATTTTAAAGAGTTGGAAAAGAATTAAAATCATGATAACATGTTAGGAGAGGTTTTACAAGTCTCATATACTTTTTTAGATCTAGACTCAATAAATTTCACATCCTTTACACTCAAATTCTCTCTCTCAACCTCATAGTTACATGTCTTCTAACCCAAGAGACACCTTCATCACATATGAACATCTCTAAAAAGGTGCATGGAGTTCCTCACTATTAGGGAAAATTAAAATAGGTTATATACTTGAATTTCTTGTAATTATTTATGTAATCTAAGCCCTCAGGGCTATGAACAATCATTAAGAGACTATGCTCCTTGAAACATGCCTAAAGCCTCCATAATGACTTGGTGAAAGAGAAAAGGATTTAAATAACTTAAAATGGACTTTTTTTATCTTGGAAATGATTAGGGTGACCTTAAAAACTCTCATAGGCACCAAGAAAAGCTACAAGTTTCATGTGTAGGGTACAATATGTACAAATTAGGCATACAAGTAGCTACTATAGGCCTAAAAAAGGTAGTTTTAAAAGCTTTCTCTTGGATTTGAATAGGGTAAGGCATAATAGGGTGTCATAAAGATATATATGTGATTTAATGGAAATTTTAGGATGATTTTAAGACCTCATGAAAAGGTTTCAAGACACCTAAACTCATCTATGAGTTGATTTCATCAAAAAGATTTAAGACACCTATTGAAAACACTTGAGATACTTTTTTGACATCAAAATGGGAGCCTCCAATAGATGTAAGGTGTAAAAAAATAAGGGAATAGAGTATATCAAGATGAATTTGATGATAAAGTAGGTCATTTGTCACGTCTAGGTAAGTAAGAGGGCAGTTTCAAAGAAGATTATTGAGTTACTAGGACAATCAAGTACAAAGAAACCTCTCCTATGACAACTCTCTTGGATATCATTATTGGATGAGGTGACACATGTTGAGATATTAATTAGGACTATTTATATCCCCTATATTTTTTTAACTTTCCTCATTAAGAGTGACATGTGTCCTTGGATCCTCTCCAACGTACCTCTCTTCTCTCTCTCTTGCTTTTTCCTATAAATTTAGCCTTAATAGGCTATGTTTTTATCCTCCACTTGGGTATGGTGAATCCATGCCCATTTGAAAGAATTTGATCAATCATAAAATACTATTTTACCTCTTAATTTTACTAGTTCCAATGTGTGTGCATAACTAGTTTGATCTTATTAAGTGATTAGTTTTGCTTCCTTGGTATGTTATCTTTATCTAACATTCATGTTTAGTTTGGAATCCTTTTTGCAGGTCTTGTGAAGTGTCTAAGTGAGGTATTAATGTTGAGTTATTTTTATTTTAATTATTTTCATTTTATGACCTATTGAATAATACTCTTATCCCAAGTATTCTTCATAACCTTCTTGTGAAATGATGATGTAGAGAGGTAGATTTGGAGTAGTGTTTGTTGTAGGTTAGCCTTATGGTTAAAGTGCATATGTAGCTAGTTGGTAGTGGTCCAAATATTTTTGTGCATCACCTCTATTAGATTAGTGTTCTTTCTCTTTTCCTATCAAGTTGGTAGAGTATTTTATGAGCCTAAGTGATGCATCAAGGGGAGCTAGCCTTTTAACCTAGAGATTCAATCCAGCATTAGGCCACCCATAGCCTATGATTGTTTCCATGTTATTAAATTTTTTAAGGCTTGAACTACCTTCCAAAGGGTGTAAATTTTGTTCATAACACTAATTTCAAAAATAAAGGTGAAAATCAATAAATCCATGACTACACCTTCCAATCCAAATAAATAGAAATAAGAGGGTGGAATTCTGACTAGCAAAGCATTTGTTTTTTTAGGGATTATTTTTTATCAAATCATAAAATTCATAAACATGGTTGCAATACCTTGGGGTCCATATATAATACCATTAAATATAGGATAATAATTTCATGAGCTACATATAGGTCCTAAAAATAACTTCCCTAAATTCATAAGGGATGGGAAAGAACACCCTGACAAACACATTTTCTTATTCACTATGGAAAGCTTTATTCTTAGAATTTAAAAAAAAATGTGGTAGTTATATTATTTATTTAAATGCTATAGGAAGGACTCATTGAATGTTTCTAACATATTAACATGGGTTCCATTATTGAATTGGATACCATGAAAGCAAAAATTAAAATTAGATTCAAGCCCACTAAAGATGCACATGTCATATTTTCTTAGTTATCGCAGATTGAAAAGGAAGCTCACAAACCCAAGAGGGAATGCATTGCTGAATTTAATAACATATTGATCAAAATAATTACTATAACTAATCATATATAAGATAACAAAAAAAATATTCAAAAATGCATAATTTCCTAATGTAGGATTTATGTTGAGGAGAACTCAAATCACAAATTTGAATGATGCTTAGACATATTCTATTGAAGTTTAAGATGAATTAATCATGGTAGAGAAACTAAAGAGGGGATCTACACAAACCAAAGGTCAAAGTTTAAGATGAAGTTCTATTAGTTCATTAATTCAAAAGTTAGATAATGACATATTATCTCTAAAGAAAAAAATGCCTCAGAAGGTATCAAATCTTCCATATAAAATGTGCCAACAAGGAATTGTGCACCATATAATGGAAATTTCTCATCTCCAAAAACTACAAAAAATAGAAATTGAAGTTTCCCAATATGTAACTACTAATTCTAACACAAAGTTTTAGGTTCAGGTCATAAAAATATATGATGAGGCTACAAAAAAACTAGAAGAGTTGGTATTTTCATAATTTGAAGTTGAAGAACTTGATGGCAACTCTAAAATTGGGTATTTTTGATATGTTTCATATTGTGATGATCATGATGATGTAGTCAAAGAGATGAACATCCATTCCTTTATTTCTTGCCCAAGATCACATAATTAGAAATATAAAATGAAGAAATGGAAATAAATTTTGAATCCTAATGATAAATGGAAGGAGAGGAATAGGAAAATCCCAAAAATTCCTCCCACAAATAATATTCTTCCCATAGGTTATCTATTTCCTAATCAGTCAAAAGAAAAAAAAACTAAAAGGAAAGTTAAGTTACTTATCTCAACATCATACTAAAATTTATAAAAATCATAGCTCCTTACTTAAGAAGGATAAATATATGTCTCAAGTTAATACAAATTTTGAGACATCAACCATTACTACTTTTCCCACATTTAACATAATTGATCATGTTAAGAAAAAAATCTAGATGTCTCAAATTAAATAACTGAAATCTAATCCATTTCAACTTAATACATTATTCAAATTAATTAGAAAGAATAATTATAGTCCTTTATATTTACATCTAAAGGTATCCTTACCAGGCCTAAAACCTAAAAAACCTAGATTATAATGGCTACCTCTACTTCATGTTCTAGAAAATTAGAACCCTTCCATGTCTCCTTTTTTATTAAAGGTTGCAAGATTCATAATTGTATCATATATTTTTGGGATTATGATAATGTAATGACCACTAAAGTTTCTCATGCGCTATGACTCATATGTACTAATAATTTTGGTCAATTCTTCTCCATGTAGACCAAAAAAGAACCCTTAGTTTATTTTCAAGTATCCCTATTTGCTTATTCTAAAAAAAGATTCAAAATGACTATCATAGTTACATATATTCATGTAATTTATGGAATTTTATAGACTAGAATCTTATGTAAATAATTGGGAGGTAAAATTAAAATGGATTGCTCCCATGGCATGATTCTAATAAAATGGATCAAATAAATATTTGAACCTAAGCAAAAAAAATACATTGTACATAAATTTTATGATCCTTGTGTTGATATTTTGTGTGAAGATGTAGGCCTTGGAAACTATATGATTGTGTCTAAAATTTTTTTATATACAATTTAATTCATTGAATGTGATATAAATGACATATGGATATTAAAGTTTGATGGAAGTCGTTCCTTTGCTAGTGTAAGTTGTAGTGTTGTTTTGGTCTCCCTACTAAAAAGTTATTTCCTTTTTTCTATAAGTTACAATTTAGATGCACAAATAACATGAAAAAATACAAAGACATTATTTTAAGTCTACAAGTTGTATAAGAGATGAGTATAATAAATATGAGGGGTTAGGGTGATGTTAAAATGATAGTTAAAAAAGTATGAAATTAGTATCAAGTGTAAAATGATTGCCTAAGGTAATATTAGAACAAGTTGTAGGACTAAATCAAGGGTTTCAAATCATTTTATATAGTTGTGGTGTTAGGGTAGGTGTTTTATTCCATTTTATGGTTTTGCCTACATATGTATTTAGCTTGCTTATGTGTAATATTAAGGTCACTTAGTTATAATAATGAGGTATTGAGTTGTACATGCACATGTCTAAATTGTAGTCAAATTTTTTGGTGTGGATGTACTTATCATTTACTAATCAATGTTGATAGTTTACACATGGTGATCACTATTCATTTAGAAATTTTCCTATGTTCACATCACCAAATGTAGGTGTATTTATGTCTCTCTTATCCTATTTATGTACCTCTCCTCAAATATATTTTCATTGATTCTAAATATAAGTTATTATTATGCTCATGTTTGGTTCCTATTTTATTGCAAGACTCTCTTTTCATATGTTAAGAGTCTAGTGTGTTTGAATCTCAATTATCTCAATTATGGCCCAATCTTATATATCATGGCTCATTTTGACATAGTATTAAAACTAGATTATGGTAAGCAAACACCTTTTTTTGTAGTGTATTTTAATAATTTGGAGTATTTGATTTCATATATTATAGATCCACTATTCTCTAAGTACATTCTTCCCATGCATCCTTGGATGGTTTAGATAATGATAAAATAATGAGTAAAGTTTTTGTGTAGGTCACTTATCATCTGTTGTGTGTTTTTTTTAAATAACAACATCATTGAGTTTATAAGGCCTCAAAATGCTAAGATCACCTTTCAAATCATCAAAAATGGAGTTTTTTGTAATTTTTGGGATTCCCAAGTAATATTCCATACTATATTAGATATTTTTTCAAAATGTCATCATTTTGGGTTTTTCCTAAAAATTATTGGGTTTATTGCCATTTTTTATTATAGATACTAGTTTGGAAATATCTGTAGATTTGCATGACCTATGTTTGCATGTATTATTGTAATATATGTTTATACGCTATGGAATGCACAAGGTTTTGTGTGTTCTATCTCAAAATACTTTGTTGGTTACTCTACTATTATGTGTATTATGTAATGATGGATACTGTACACTCTAAAACCTTTGTTGATCAATTTTATGTTGTGTTTAATATGTGATAGTGGATACTACATCATACTCTATGACCTATATTGATTGACTTGATGACATGTATTAAATTATGGTGGATATTGTGTTTACCATGTAGTTTGACTATATCAGTTGTTTATACCTATACATATTGTTGTACCTACATATCTTCATGATTTACTATGTTGATCTACACCCTATGTACACTATATGTATTATCTATTCTTGTAGCTTGTATGAAATAGGTGAACATACATGAATTGATCCTATGCTCACATTCTTATTTATTTGTGCACCAACAAGGTAAAAAAACTTTGGATGGTGTGTAGCTATGAATAGTCTATACCATTAATGTCCAAATATATGCACAAAAACATATGATTTTGTGTCCATACTTGTATGGTATGCAACATGTAATACATCATCAAAGCCAAGCCACATGTGGTAAATTCAATCCAATTATGTTTAAATATACATAATCCCTATAAATGTTATCCCAATTCATGACATAATCTTTCACATGTCTAGGAGAAAAACTAAAAGGCAACATCACTAAATCTCTAAAGCTTATCCCCTAATCACATTATAGTTTACCTCATGGTCATGACCAACTGAAAAGGTCAAACCAAGTTTGATAGGCTTTATTGTGAAAAAAAAAGTGAAAACATTTTAAAAAAATTAAAACTTGAATTTATTTTGTGCAAGAATTAATAAATTTAACGTGGATTGAAAGAATTTGTAAAACACATAATTTTATGTAGGAAAATCATATTGAGGTGCCATTTTTTTTATAGTGTGTATTTTTTTGGGATCTTTACATTAGCATTATTTTCAAATTCTTTTTTGGCAGGTAGAAGGTACTTTTATCCCTTGTAAAATTGTATATGAAATAAATATAAAGTGTTGATTGTATACACACTAAAAAGTTCTAATTGTATATGCACTAAAATATAAAGTGCCAAACCTCTATAATCTAGGTGTTATTTTTGATAGTTTCAATGGGGTTGATTTGTGCCTTTTATCCCTTACACTTAAATTTATGAAAATATATTTATTTCACTACATTATGGACTATAATTTGGTTCTACTTATCACTCCATATAATTATCATGAGTGGAAAACTAAAGTACAAATATTTTTTAGGAGTAAAGGTTTGCATAGATAACTATGGGTATTAAAACTAAATAAATTCTAGATGGAGAAAATATTAAGTGGCTTAACTAATGTGATGAGGCCTATGGTCTATTATGTCTGTCTATATCTCCTAACTTAATATTTCACATTGTATCTACAAAATCACCAAATGAGGTCTTGACCATTCTAGAAGAACTCTTTGAGAAATGGTTTGCAATGAGGGGTCATAAGCTGGAGAAAGAGCTCATTGTTTTGAGTCAAGGAAAATTTGACATAATATAGTAATTCTTCACCAAATTTAAGTCACTTAGGTTTTAGTTGAGATTTTGTGGCATAGAGAAAAAAGATGAACAATTGATCCTTTTAATTCTTGCCAAGTTAGGTCCCGACTATTCTATTTTTTGAATGAATGTTTTTTTGTCCAAAAAACATTCATTCAAATCTTGATGAACTATGAAAGCATCAAATCTCTATTCTATTTTTGACTCTACCTTCTATGCTACTAAGAGTGACATAGGAGCTACATGGACCATGCCATTCTTAGATCATTTTTTTAAAGACTTTAATATGGATCAATACAAACTTATTTAGATGGGTAAATTGAAGTCCTATAAGTATCATGACTTAATTGTTATATATAAAAATAGAAGGCTTAAATTAGTAAGGATAAGAAACAAAACAAGAAGGAATATTAGTAAAATTAGGGTAAAAAAATTAGGATATGTCCAAATAAAAAACTAACACCTCATCTTCAAATGCCAAACCTAAGGCATAGAAGTTAACATGTTCCTATTACAAGATAATTAGGAATGATGAACATAAATGTATGAATAAATAGATAGATCACTTAACAAAGATTATTGAGAATAATAATATATGTTTCCATAATTTTATCACACAAAGTTCATCAACTTCAGAGTCTTATGAGGAAAAATATAGCAGTAAAGGGAAATGTAAGGATAAGACCCTTATTGTAGTTGTATCTCAACCTTATAGATGGGTGATTTATTCTAGTGCTTTGCATATGATCAATTCATCATGATACTTTTTATCATCCTTAAAATGATGTTCTATGCCTTATATTTTAATATTTGATGATATTTTTTTACAATTTTGTCAGAGAAGGTCCATTGAAGTGAGTGATGAAACATTTAAGGATGTTCTATGTGTACCCTCACTATGAACTAATTTCCTATCTATTTATCAGATCACCCACATTGGATTAGGAAAGATATTTGATTTTATCCTAGATTATGTGGTCATTATGGAGTTGTACAATAATTATACAATGGTAGTTGGGAAAGTAAATCACTATTCACAGTTTTACACTTTTTCACACTTTTTTCCTAATCACCATTCTAATGCACTTCTCACTCACTTGGATGGGGTGAGTAAGTTATGGCATGATAAATTTGGATGTCTTAATTACATATAATTAGATCAAATCAATCAACATGATAAGGTTATAAGATTGCTTCATGTCTATTTTATTATGGTATTTTCTAGGGTTGTGTACTTGGTAAGCAATTTGAAGATAAGTATGAAAAAGGCAAATCATGGTTGACATATTATCAGGAACCTTTGAAGAATGTAGACCAATAATAATCAGCTCTTAGGATATTAAACATATTGATAGGTGTATAAAAATGACCAATATATGATTTAATACCTACGGCTTCAAGAAATATTTTATATTGTTGTTAATAAAAAAATCATAGAAATAATCAATCTACACCTTTCTTGAAAACATTATCATCCTATATTATATGCTTTGCAGTTATCAATTTAATTTTTTTATCCTTAGTGCTTATATGTCTAGGGATTTCCCCATAAGTTATAAATTATCAAATATTTGAATGTCATTCATCAACACAACTAATAAATACCACCAATGGTATATCTTTAGATTCTTCCTTGTTAACCTCCTCCATTATAGCTTTCTCTTAATCATCTACTCCATTTGTTATCAACTAGCATAGACCTATACCTCTGATATATTCATTGGTATTTAATTATAAATCATATTCCTATACCTTGGAAATCCATCTACCCATTTTTTAGCCAAGTTTTTTTATGTGTCAAAATGGAATTGAAAACTATGTCAAGAACCATCACTATGGCATGAGAATTTAGGAAACGAAATCCTACATAGATTTTACCATAGTGTAGAAATGTTGCTTAAATAAATAATAATTTAATTCATTTTATTTAAGAGGATAAATCATGGAATTAATCAAGGATTCTATTATTTCTTCATTATTTTGTACCAAAATGGTTGGTAGTGTATGCTCATAAGAGTAACTATACAAAATGAAGTCTTTCTTAAAGTTTAGAAACATTAGCACATGAACATCAAGGATAATTTTTTTTATTTCATTAAAATATTTATTTTCATAATTATTCCATTTGAAAGGCCCATTTCCTCATATCATCAAAGTAATGTGTCTATTAAGTTTTAAAAAATAAAGTAAAAATCCTCTTAATAAATAAACCTTATTAAAGAAGGAATGTGTTTGAGGCTTACTGGTAGGAAGAGATATTTGTTTGATTAATATAACTATTTTGGGATCAATTTTGGGTGATTCATTTGAAACTATATACCCTAAAGTATTTCCTAAAATTACAATAAAGATAGACATTATTATTTAATGTGATTCAATGAGCTCGAAATATTTCAAAAACCATCTTGATATGTTCATAATGATATTCTCTCCTATTGGAATAGACTATCAAATTTTCGAAATAGGCCACTATAATATTATTATTTTTGTTACAAGATAGATCCATATCCCTTTGAAATGCTTCTTCAACATTAATGAGCACAAAATGCATTTGTTTTTATTCAAAGGTACTTAGGGGAATTTTGAAAGTAGTCTTGTGTTGAAATTCAGGTGCTACTTATAATTTATTGTATCCAGATAAAAAATAAAAATGGACATCATTTTATACCTAATTAATTCTTTCAAAACTTGATCCTTTATAGGTAATGGATAATTACATTTTAGAAATACAAAGTTTAGATTACAATAATTATTGTAAATTATGATTTCTCCAATTTTGTTTCTCATGGGTACAATATTTTCTACCTACGTTGAGTGATAGATTTGAAACATTATCCTATAATCTATAATTTTATTCACTTCTTCATAGAATTTACCAACAATATTAGGGTTTTAATTCATTTTATTCTACTTAAAAGGTTACTAGAAGGCTTTAGTGGCATATTATGACTCATCTAATCAAGTATAAAAAACATCAAGATAAAATAAAACCATGAAAGATATCTTTGTAAAATTTATAAATATTTACAAATTTCCATCTTTATTAATTGGAACAAAATTTTCCAATATTTACATATCTCTATTCTTATTTAGTACCAATATTTATTGTCTCATATTTAGGATATCCCTTGTTTTCTCTTGGTTTTTTTTCTAATGCACCTATCATGTTTATCACATAACTCTTCAAGTGAGACAAGAACTTTTATAATCTCATTTCCCTTAAGTTGGATAACTTCATCAACTATTTTATGTCCTTGATCTCTTCCTTGGCCTTGCTTTCATCTCAACTTCATTATTACCTTCAAATTTTTCTTCATTATTTTAAAATTGAGATTATTTGTAACCTAAAGAGCTTCCATACAAGTATAGGTTTTGAATTTATCAACTTATTCAAGGAATGCCATGATTTATTAATCATTGATGAACATTTACATTGTTTTTATTTATTAAGGACACTTGGTCAATAAATAAGTTTCATGGTGTATATGTTTTTATCTATCCTTGGGTGAGGAATCAATAAATATATATATCTAAGGCATTGATATAGAATTATATTCTCTAGAAACTATTGACTAATTTGAACCCCTGGTCAAATAAGTCAACTCCCATGCAAATTAAAACTTGTCATGTGGTCTCATAGGTCCTAAAGTGTCCACCATAGTCCTAACTAAGGTTAAATAGTTTGTCTTACTTTGGTCATATGTGTCATTTTGTCCTAGTGTCATTTATGCCATCTTTGAGCTAATTTAATGAAATCATATGGTTTTCATAAAAATACAAGTGTGTCAAGGACTAGGATAACATCCAATGTGTTAGGTTAATGTTAGGGTACTATTATACAACTAAATTTGGTAGGTTCCATGTAGAAAGAAAGGAAATAACTATAAAAGGGGGAGTTTCTAAATTTGTACAGACTCTAAAATAGATTTGGCATATGTGATAACTTCATTAGTGTCCCTTCAACTCCCCAAAACTAATCTCCACATATATATTACCTTGATAGGTTAAAAAATTACCAAAATTGGTTCACCTATTCCATCACTATCTTTTGTAAGTCAAATAAGACCAACCAATTTTCTACTAGTATGGATAGAAGGAGAAGAACTAGTCTAAATTATTTTGGTGGATGTTAAAAATATTCATAGACTTTAATTCCATGGTCATAGATTGTATATTTATGGATTGTACCTCATGAAAAAACTCTAATAATGTCAATGACTCAAAATTTTCTTCACATTCCCAACACCTTCAAGTTTTCTTATCTATTTTCATGTTATGATGTTTCCAAATGGTTTAGGAGTACTTTCAGAGCTTTATCTTCATTTCCATGTTAATTACATATTATTTGGTACATGTAAACATGGATCCATAAACAATATCACTTCATTGTGATAGTAATGCATCATTACAATATTTTTTAGAACATTTTTCCATAATGGTAGTGTTTGTCTTATGTAGATGACTTTAGGTAAAGGAAATATACCTATGTTTCTCTTCTTAAAAAATGGAAGGTTAGTTATCCATGAAGAGTTTACATTTGAGGAAATTAAGGCTTGATTGAGAGAGGATTATCAAGATTATAAACAAAGATTGAATAAATTTTTACCATACACAATCACCTACAATCATATATAAGCATGAACAAAACATAAAGGAACTTTTCAAAACCCAAGACATAGGTGGTGTTCATGCCCAAGTCTTGAATGAGTTTATCAAATCATATAAGGTAATTATGATGATCTTAGATTAGTTTAAATAATTTTCATGGTGCAAGAGTGAGAAAACTGCTAATGAGATTGATTACCTTATTTTATCTGACTAAGGTTTCTACTTGATGTAAATGTCATCTATTGGTGAAGATTCTTGAAGCATGAGTAGGTATAACTATTTCATGCTAGTAAACTAAACCAAGAAATGTATTGGTAGAAGAAGATGATTTTATGTCAAGGAGACTGATGATTGAATGGTCTCAACTTTTTCAAGTTGCTACTGAAGATACTTGGTGAAAATCATAATACCAAAAGTCTAAATGAACCTATAACATGTAACGTAGACCTATATTTCAATGATAGTGAGGGATGATAACATAATCCCAAGACAAGAGATAGGTTTTTTTAGGTATGATGACCTTAGTAACCTAAGTATTGAATCAAAGAGGTGGAATATATTTCCCAGACAAGAATCACTACCTACAAGAAACTGTTTGTTTCTTCTCAAATGCATACCTACAGTTGAATTGAAATTTGCAGACCAATCTAAGATAGAGATAAATGTAAGCTTGGATAAGAGTTAATGATGTTTAATTTCAGATAATAAATTATATCCAATGCCTTCAAAGGAACTAAAAGCATAAAATTATAATTCTCAAATAGAATGATCACCTATAGGAATCCTTCCAACCCTTCCCTAATTTCACCTATAGGTTGACACATTCAAATAATCCAGTTCTAGCTCATATGAGATGCAGTTTAAAAGGATTGGTAGAGGTAAAAGGTGGATAGTCATATTAAACACATCCTAAAATTTTATGAAATAAAATTTTATAGGATTATCATATAATATGAATAGAGACTAGGCTAGGTTTTCAAATGTCATGCTTAGGTATTTAAGACCTTATCCATAGTCACCATCCTAAAAGCTAGTATGGAGAGTTTGAGGTGTTGAGATCTCTATGAATGTGATAAATCATTTACCCTTTGTAAATATATTAACCATTGCCTACAATATCTCATCATATAACACCTTATATACATTTATCACCTTGATTGAGCATGATAAGACCTTTGTTAGCTCATCCACTAAAGCAGTCCTAAACAAGATAATGATAATGAACTGATTTCCTAGTGTGAAAAGTGAGAAGCATGAAAATGAATATTTTGAGGTCTATTTGATATAATAGAGGAAAAATATGTATTAAATAGGTGTCATAACACATCTAAAATGCATTTCAATGAGCAATGGTAAGTCATTATGATGATAAGTGTGAGAACAAGTCTAGAAAGGCTAGTGAGAAGTCATAGACAGTGAATGACAAGTGGTACAAATGAGTCCATCAATTTTAAGGTGAATGAATAATGTTACAAATTTTTTTCTAAAGTATCATGACATTTAAAAGGTGTTAAGGATGCCTATGGTAGTTTCAATCAATCAAGTGAATGATTCATCATCAAGGCAGTTTTAATGAAGAAGATGTAGAGTCTTTATGCAACCTTGAGGGACAATGACATGCTTGTGATGGACACTTTCCCAACATGACATTCATGGTATATTTTACACCTAATTCCATAAATTTGTATTTGGTTTCCATAGCTTGACACATGGACTTGTGACTCTTCCACTTCTCTTCTTCTCCTTTGCTTTATAAATGTAAGCCTTTTTGGCAATTGTATGGAGTACACACTTAGTATGGTGAAGCCCTACCAGTTTGGCACCTATTTTTGCTTTTGAATAAGACATTTGAAGTTGATTTTATCTCTTCAATCTCTTACCTAACTATGTTAAGTGGTTTACTTGGATGCCAAGTGATGAATATGTTATCCTTGCTTCTATACTACCCTTTCATGTTTTATGTGATGGATATTTATTCTAATAGGTCTAATAAAGTTTATGTGTTTATTGATCTGTAATTGAAGTGTGATTAGTGTCTAGTATCAAAATTTATTGTTACCCACATCTAGATGTGCATAGCAATCTACCTCTATGAGAAACACTAATGCTATAAGGCCATAAAGTTGTGGTTAGATTTGGTAGTCTTCATTCCTAGTGCATATGCAAATGTGTTTGTGGGATAATATTTTGGTGTATCAACTCATTAGTAGAGGTTTAATTTATATTAACTTCTTCCCTTTTCACCCCCAAGTGACTATTCTAGTGTAGTGTGTGAGCTTAAGAGATAAAACAAGGGACTTATCCATTTAACCTATAGATTTACCTATATTATAGGCAACCCACATGCTTAGAGGTAATCCCATGTTGTCTAAATATGGGAGAGGCTTGAAAAACCTCTCCTAGGGTGCAATATTTGGATATAATAGTTATGACATGTCTGATGGGACTAAGGTATAATATAGTAGATTAATTATTGGTGCGTTCTTCCTACTATCAACTTTTGTAAACATGCAAGCAAATACCAATGGTGATTCTAAATACATCATCTAGTTGTTAAGTAGCTTAGGTACCGATTTGAAAAGATTTGATAATTTATTATATTTCATTTAAATAATGAATTTGATATGGATAGATATGCTGAGAGCTCTTACTATGCACCTCCCTATCAAAGTTATTATCCACCTTATGGTCAACCCATCCCTCTTCCATATATTCATGAAGTTGTTGAAGAGTATTGTGAACAATCCTATGAAGGAGGATATATTTTGAAGAAGATATCCAAGATCTTAAGATGTCGGTGCTTAAGGAAGAACTCAAGGCTCTTAAGAGACATATTTTTGAAAGCATTCTTCCCTAACAGCCCTATCCATCCTATCAAAATCCTATACAAGCTTGTCAAGGTCAATACCAAAACCGTTACTCCTCTTCTCCTCCTCTAATTCCACCTCAAGATAAGTCTTTGTTGGCACTCATGCTATATTTTATAATGTCAAAAATGTTGATGAAGAGATGGGATAAGGATCTTGTTTTAATCCCTACTCATTTTATAGAGAGGATGATAAAGGTAGTCTAATTCTTGATGACTAAGTGGAGATTGGTTGAGGAAGAATCCAACTATTTCATGAGTGATGACTTGCATGAAATGATATGTTACATACAATGGTGGATTTATAGGCTTGCAAGGTGTGAAAACCAAAAGTTGAAAGACAACTTGTAGGTATTGAAATACCTCATGAAGGCTATAAAGAAAGTGATTTTTTTTAAAGAGTAGGTTTGTTTCTCCCATCCTCAAGTGTTTTAATATGTTCCATGTCAATCCTGTCATGCCTCTCATACTCATGAGGATCCCATTCAATCTCCAAAAGATCCTAGTAGCCTCAAAGTTCCATCTTAGAACCAAGAAGTTGATGATAAGAGTAAAAATTTTATGCATGGTCAAATCACATTGCCTTCTCTTCAAAAACCTACAACTAGTCCATCTTGGAAGTCCATCCAAGAGGATTTTCATTATGAAAAATAAGACTTTGTTTAAAATATGGAGGTTGAAGTTGTAGCTATGGAAGGGTTTCAAGAATTAACAAAAATCATGAGGTACTTGTTGAAGAAAGTGACATGTCTATAACCCAACAAAACCTTCTCTCCCTTTAAGAGTTATTTTAAGTGTTTTATTAAATCCCCATGACCATTCATGAGACCTCCATCATTCCTCCTACTCTTTATCCAAACCATGAATTGATCCACCACCCTCCCACCTCAGCATCTCTTGAAGGATAACCCATCTTATGGGAGGCAAGTAAAGAAGACCAAACTCAGTTTGTAGCTAATCAAGAAGATAACACAAGTAATTATGAAAAAGAGATCAACACAAGAGTTACAATTGGTGAGAACAATCAAAATGCATCCTTATGGAGTCAATAAAGATAATATATAAACAAACTTGTAGCTTTTTTATAGAGATCTTGATCAAGATATGTAGTAGACTTATCAAGAGATGTTCAGTGAGTATGAAAGTCTTGAGAGTTTAGTCCTTGAAAGGGAACAAGATGAGGTTATGTAGAAAGAATGAAAAGTTATTATTGAACAACCATGTATTGAGGAAAATCATGATGTAGTTTATGATGACTATGATAGTCATGATCATGATCAAGAGAATGACTTTGAAGAAGTGGTGGTTCTCAAGGAGAAAGAGAGCAAGATGATTGGTTGCAACAAATTGAGTTGTGTAAATAGCTTAAATAACTTTGAAATGTTGAAATTAAAGTGCCTAAAATGATAGATCTAGATGTTCTCATGGAGGCCAATGATCAATATTGGATGGAGTATACAAAGCTCCTTGATGAGCTTGAGGAACTTATAGTTGGTGATAAATTTGACCCCATTCAAGGTATTATGAAAATTAAGGATTCATGTTTTGTTAAGACACCATTGAGTCAAGTTGCAGTTGAGGAGTCTAATGAAAAGTTTTATATGGTTGAAGAGTTTGAATAATTCACCTTCATAGGTGATCTATTTATAGTTTCCCTGATTGCATTTAAGGTCACTCCAAAGAGGTTGGAAAACATCAAGAAAATGAAGACATCAAAGCCAATGCTTAAAGGGAAGATTTCCTCATGCATTCCTATATATAATTTAGTAAGATATGGTGACAATTTACCCTTTGATCTAGGAGGATAAAATTGCTTCAATTTAGTTTTTACATAGTTTAGTTTACTTGTGTGTGTTTTCCCCAAGTGTTCTTGAGAACACAATTGTGTATCTTTATCTTGCCTTGTGTGTTTGTTTCCATGTATTATATTTGGTGTGTTTTGGTGTCTAATCAAATGATTTTTAGTGTCAAATTTGGTGTATATGTGACTCTATTTCCCAAGGATAGGATAAGGAAATTGGTCTTTAGCATATCAAGCATACTGCCCCTAGGAAATTACAAAAATGTTGACTAATTTGACCCCCTAGTAAAATAATTCAACCCCATGAAAGTTCAAACTTGTGATGATGTATCATAGGTCCTAAAGTGTCTACCATGGTCATAACTAAGGTAAAATATCTTGTCTTAATTTGGTCATATGTGTCATTTTGTCCTAGTGTAATTTATGCCACCTTTGAGCCAATTTAATGAACTTGTATGATTTTCATAAAAATAAAAGTGTGTTAAGGAGGGGTATAACATCCCATATTTTAGGTTAACATTTGGGTACTATTATATAACTAAATTTGGTAGGTCTATGTAGAAATAAAGGAGATAATTACAAAAAGGGGGAGTTTCTAAAGCTGTACAGACTCTATAATAGCTTTATCACATGTGATCTCTTCAATAGTGCCCCTTCATCTCCCCACAACTCATCTCCATGTTTATAATGCCTTGATAGTTTAAAAATTATCAAAACTAGTTCACTATTCCATCACTCTCTTATGCAAGTCAAACAATTCTAATTGGTTTTCTACTAGTACGGATAGAAGGAGAAGAACTAGTCTAAATGATTTTTGTGGATGTTAAAACTCTTCATGGCCTTCAACTCAAAATAAATGTATGAATAAATAGATAGATCACTTAAAAAAGATTATTTAGAATAATAATATATGTTTTCATAATTCTATCACACAAAGTTCATCAACTTCAGAGTCCTATGAGGAAAATGATAGTAGTAAAGGGAAAGGTAAGGATAAGGGCCTTATTGTAGTTGTATCTCATACTTACACATGGGTGATTGATTTTGGTGCTTCACATATGATTGATTCATCATGATACTTTTTATCATCCTTACAACGATGTTCTATGCCTTATATTTTGATATTTAATGTTTTTTTTACAATTTAGTCAGAAAGGATCCATTGAAGTGAGTGATGAAACATTCAAGGATGTTCTATTTGTTCCCTCACTATCAACTAATTTACTATCTATTTATCATATCACCCACATTGGATCAAGAAAGAGAGTTGATTTTATCTTAAATTATGTGGTCATTAAGGAGATGTATAATAGTTATACAATAGTAGTTGGGAAAATAAATCACTAGTCATGGTTTTACACTTTTCTAGACTTTTCTCCTAATCACCCTTATAATACACTTCTCACTCACTTAGATGGGGTGAGTAAGATATGCCATGATCAATTTGGAAATTTTAACTACATATACGTATATCAAATCAATCAACATGATAAGGTTATAAGATTGCTTAATGTCCATTTTTATTATGGTATTTTCTAAGGTTGTGTACTTGCTAAGTAACTTGAAGATAATTATGACAAAGACAAATCATGGAGGGCTACACATAATTTGGATCTTGTTCACAATGATATTTTTGGAACATTTTTACAACCTTAATTTAATATGACTAGCTATATTATTAATTTCATTAATGACTTTTTAAGGTATACTTGGATGTAATTTCTGAAACAAAAGTTTAAGTTTTTTTGTCTTTTTCTAGGACCTCAAAGCTCTTTTGTAGAAATAACCATGGAAAACCATCAGGGTTTTGCATATAGAAAATGGTGAAGAGTATGTCAACCATAATTTTTATTAGCTATACACTTTATAAGGGATTTATTTATAACTTACAGTTCTATATGTTCCTCAATATAATGTTGTGGTATAATTAGAGAACATGTCCTTGAAGTATATAAAAAATGTATTATACACTCCAAATCTCTTGCACCTCAATACTCGATAAAGGCCATTAAATATTAATTTTACATCTAAAAACACATTCCTCATCAAGCCTTAAAAGGAATCACTCTTTTTGAATATTAGAGTGGTTAAAAACCCATAGTTAAGCACTTAATAGTGTTTAGATATCTAGCTATGGCTTACATTCCTAAAAAGAAATGTAAGGAAATGGATCCGTAGAGTAGAATTTACATCTTTTTTGGATATCCATATGGTGTTAAGGATACATGATTTTTCATCCTACCACAAATGAGTTGATCATTGAGAGGAGTGTTATTTTTTAGGAGGGACCTTCAAACTCCATGTTTGACACTTCTCTCCCTTCCTCTGACTCACTAAAAATTGATGATAATTATGATGATTTAGATCACCTTGAGTGTATTCCTAATTATGAGGATTCTTATTATAGTTTAGATGATGATAACATAGATAGGGACTCAAATTATTCTTATCCCAATCACTTTTCATAAGTTAAGGAATATCCCCTTAACTCTATGACATCAAATCCTCTATGGGCCAGTCAGACACTATAAAGTGTAGGTGATTGGGTTGGGGATATATTAAGTACTAGGTGAACACACTCATAGTTATAAGGTGTTAAAATTTATTCATCATCTCTTAATCTCATCCAATGTCATTTTATGAGGCATACACAACTAAATATTGGGATATAACTATGAATGAGTAGTATAGCTCCTTTATTAGGAACCACACTTGGGATTTGGTTCTCCTTCCTAAGGGAAGGAAACTTGCTTGATGTAGATTGATATATAAAACAAAAATTTTAGCATATGGATCAGTGGATAAGTTTAAAGCATGGATGCTATAAAAATGTTTTTTCATAAATTCTTGACATTGAATACACTAGAACCTTTGCACTAGTTGCAAAGATGAACTCTATCAAACTCACTCTTTCCATTGTCACAACTTATAATTAGAATGTTTATCATATGGATGTTAAGAGTTAATTTATTCATGGTGACCTTGAGGAGGAAATATATATGGAGAAGAAAAATGGATTTGTGTAGGATTCTTCTTTAGTATGTATACTTCATAAATCTATGTATAGCCTCAAATAGGTCCTTTGAGTTTCGTATGACAAAATAGATTCGTTATTTATCATAGTTGGGTTCACTAGATACCATTCTAATCCAAATATTTACATTTTGTGAAAGGATGACTCACTATTGATTTTAGTTCTATATGTTGATGACTTATTGATCACATATATCCTCTATTATAGTAGTGAAAACTATTTTTCATGATAGGTTCTCCTGATTGAACTGGGTTCGTTGCATTACTTCCTTGGGACTGAAATTTTGTAGTCTAACTTAGGTATCACCATTACACAATCCAAGTATGATCATTATTTACTTGCATGGGTTCACATGGTTAAATTTTAGCTATCTCTAACTCCCTTTATTTATAGAATCAAACTTGAGGTTGAGTGTTGTTCTTCATTTGTTGATGCTACCTTAAATCGATAACTTATTAGTAATCTCATCTATCTAACTCACACTAGACCTGCTATTTCATATACACTGGACATGGTTTCTAGGTTTATGGATCTATAACATGAGTTGCATTGGACATCAAACAAATAGATTCTAAACTAAATTTATGTTACTCATAAATTTGAGATTCACTATGGAGAAAGCATTGATTTTGAATTGATTGGGAACATAGATTCAAACTAGGCTAGCAATTGCAATTACACTTTAATATATAGTTTATAACCTAGTTTAGGTCCGCTTAGTTGGTATAAAAATAATCATAATGCTATTTCTTTGTCATCTATTGAAGCCAAATATAGAGGATTTGTTAATACTACTATTGAGGCTAATTAGCTTTAAGGAATTGATATCGAGTTTTGTATACACTTTAAGTGACCCATAATCATATTCTATAATAAATAAAACATTATCCTAATCTATGAGAATCCAATTAAACATTAGTGAACTAGGCACATTGAGATTCATTTGTAATTCATTTGGGAGCTCATTCATGGATGGGTTACTAATCTTATATTTTTATAAAATACAGAGTAGATAGGTGATATAATCACCAAAACCTTCACCAAGATTAAGTATCTTCAATAATGAGATCTAGTTAGGGTGAAAGAAACTTCAACATCATCCTCTTGGGGGGTTTTCTATTCCTCTATTATTATTTTTATGTTTATTTGGGGGGGGGGGGACTTATCTCTATTATAATGGGGGTATTTCATATGTCCTTGGATACCTAATCAGGGCTTATTTTTGGGACCCAATTCTTCTACCCACCTAAGCTATGCTTAAGTGGGGGGTGTTAATGTAAGTTTTTATTTCATTTTATGGTTTTTCCTACACATGTATTTAACTTATTTAGGTGTAATATTGAGGTCACTTGGGTGTAATAATGATGTCATTTAGTTTCACATGCACATGTATAATTATAATCAAATTGGTTGGTGTGGATGCACTTTTCATTTACCAAACAATGTTGACATTTTACACATGGTGTTCACTATTCATTTAGAAACTATCATGTGTTCACATTTCCAAATGTAGGTGGATTTATGCCTCTCTTCTCCTATTTTTATGCCAATCCTAAAATATATTTTCATCAATTATAAATACAAGATATTATTTTTTTCATGTTTGGTTCCTCTTTTACTTAAAGACTTCCTATTTTCACATGTTAAGAGTTTAGTGTGTTCAAATATCTCTGGTTATTGATCATGGCTCATTATTATATATTGTGTCTCATTATGACATGTGGTTCTTATTATAGCCAGATATTTCACCCTAAAATAGGGTGTTTAATCCTCTCCCATATTTGGAAAACATTAGATTACCTCTAGGCCTATGGGTTGTCTATAACAGAGGCAAACCTCTAGATTAAAGGGATAACTCCATTGATTTATCTCTTGAGATCACATACTACACTATACTAGTCACTTGGGGGTGAAAAGGGAAGAAGGTAACATAAATTAAACTTATAATAATGAGGTGATACACCAAAAATTAGTCCACAAACACACTTTCATATTTAGTAAGAATGAAAACTACCAAAACTAACCTCAACTCTATGGCCTTCTAGCGTTAGTGTTTATCATAGAGGTCGATTGATATGCATATATAGATGTGGGTGAAAAAAAATTTGATACTAGAAACTACTGGTCTCTCTCACACTTCAAGTATACATCAAAAAACCTATACACATTATGATATGTGTTAGAAGAGATATCCATCACACAAAACATGTAAGGGTAGCATGGAATAAAGGAGAACATATTCATCACTTGACATCCAAGTACACCAAATAGAAAACTTAGGCAAGAGATTGTATATATAGAATCAACTACCTATATGTCTTATTTAAAATCAAAATAAGGTGCCAAATCAACAAGGCTTCATCATACTAGGTGTGCACTCTATATAATTGCCAAAAGGCTTGCATTTATAGAATAAAGGAGAAAAAGAGAAGTGGAATAGTCACAAGTCCATGTGTCAAGTTATGGAAACAAGTCAAAATTTGAGATAATGAGGTGGAAAATAGATAATTAAGGTCATCTTAGATAAGTTTTCATCACAAACATGTCATTCTCCCTCAAAGTAGCATAAAGACTCTTCATCTTCTTCTTTGAAACTGCCTTGATGATGAGTCATTCACTTGATTGATTAAAAATTCCATAGGCATACATGACACATTTTCAATTTAATGATAAGGTGTAAATAATTTTGTAATATCCTTCATATTATTTTCAACTGATGGACTCATTTGTACCACTTGTTATTCACTATCTATGACTACTCACTAGCCTTTCTAGACTTGTCCTCACACTTGTCATTAGAATGACTTACAATTGCTCATGGAAATGAATTTTAAAGGTGTTAGGACACATATTGAAGACATATTTATCATTTTATATATCAAATATATCTCCAAATATTCATCATCACACTTCTCACTTTTCACACTAGGCAGTCATTTCATTCTCATTGTCTTGTTTAGCACTGCTGGTAGTGGATGAGCTAATAGAGGTATTCTCATGATAAATAAAGGTGAAAAATCAGTATGAGGTGTTATATTGGGATATTTTTTATGTCATGGTGACAATATATATAAATATTAAATGATTTATCACATTCATAGAGCTTTCAACACCTCAAACTTTCCACACTATCTTTTAGGACAATGACTATGTACAAGGTCTTAACTACCTTAGTATGACATTTGAAAACCTAACTTGATATCTATTAATATTATATAAAAATCATATAAAATGTGATGTGATAAAATATAAGGATGTGTTCAATATGAATATACACCTTGTACCTCTACCAATCCTTCTAAACTACATCTCATATGAGCTAAAACTAGACTGTTTGACTATGTCAACCTGTAGGTACAATTAGGGAAGGGTTATAAGGATTATTATATGTGATAATTCTATTTGAGAATTATAATTTCATTGATTTTGGTTATTTTTTATGCATTTGAGATAATTTATTATCTAAAATCAAACATCATCAACTCTTATCCAAGCTTACATTTATCTTTATCTTGGACGGGTCTACAGATTTCAATTTAACCTATAGGTATGCATTTGAGAAGAAATGAAAAGTTTGTTATAGGTAGTGATTCTTGTTTAGGAAACATATTTAACCTCTCTAATTCAATATTTATGTTATTAAGGTCATCACACATGAACATACCTATCTCTTATATTGGGATTATGTTATCATCCCTCACTATTATTGAAATATAGGTCTATATTACATGCTATAGGTTAATTTAGGCTTTTGGCACTATGATTTCACTGAGTATCTTTAATATAAACTTGACTAAGTTGACACCATTCAATAATTAGTATCTTTAACTTATAAATCATCTTCTTGTGCTAATACATTGATTTTATGTCTAGACTACCAGCATGAAATAGTTAGACCTACTCATACTTCAATAATATTCACCAACAAATGAAATTTACATCAAACATAAACCTTATTCAAAGAAAATAAGGTAATTGGTCTCATTAGAATTTTTTTCACTCTTACACCATGAACATTGTTTAAATTGATCTAGGATCAACATAATGAACTTATATGATTTGATAAACTCAT
Source organism: Torreya grandis (assembly GCA_037957365.1). Lineage (NCBI taxonomy): Eukaryota > Viridiplantae > Streptophyta > Pinopsida > Cupressales > Taxaceae > Torreya > Torreya grandis. Next base: position 323,531 of record JARHVA010000616.1, on the reverse strand, counting down.
TCAAGACTTGGGCATGAACACCACTTATGTCTTGGGTTTTTAAAAGCTCCTCTATGTTTTGTACATTCTTGTATATGACTATAGGTGACTGTGGATGTTGAAAATTTGTTCAGTCTTTATTCATAATATTTATAAGCCTCTGTCTCTCAATCAACCTTGAAAAATCTTCATGAAGAACTGACCTTCCATGTTTTAAGAGTAGAAACATAGGTACATTACCTTTACCTGAAGTCATCTACAGAAGGCAAACACTACCACTGTGGAAGCATGTTTCATAGACTATTATAGTGATGCATTACCATTATAACAAAGTTATCTTTATTATGGATCCATGTTCAAATGTACAAAATAATATGGAAACAACATGAAAATTAAGATAAAGCTCTGTAATTACACCTACATGATTTGGAAACATTAGAACATGTAAATAGATAAGAAAACCTGAAGGTGTTGGGGATGTGAAGATAGTCATGAGTCACTGCCATTATTAGAGTTTTTCCATGAAGAAAAATACATAAATATACAATATGTGACTGTATTTTAAGGTCATGAAGAGTTTTAACATCTACTAAAAGCATTTAGACTAGTTCTTCTCCTGTCCATACCAGTAGCAAACCAGTTGGCCTTGTTTGACTTGCCCAAGAGAGTGATGGAATAGGTGAACTAGTTTTGGCCATTTTTGAACCTATCAAGGCATTATAAATGTGGAGATGAGTTTTATGGAGCTAAATGAATACTATTTAAGTGATCACACATGCTAAAGCTATTGTAGAGTCTGTACAACTTCAAAAAATCCCCTATTTTATAGTTATTTCCTTTATTTCTATATGAAACCTACCAAATTATATTATAGAATAGTACCCTAACATTAAACTAACACATGGGACATTATAAAACTCCTTGACACACTTATATTTTTATAAAAACCATATAATTTCATTAAATTAAGTTAAATGTGACATAAATGACACTAGGACAAAATGACACATGCAAAGTAAGACAAGATATTTAGCCTTAGTTATGACCATGGTGGAAACTTTAAGACCTAAGAAACCTCATTAAAATTTTGAACTTGTAGGGGGGTTTAATTATTTGACTAAGGGGTCAATTTAGTCAACATTTTAGCAAATTCTTAGGGGTAGCATGCTTGCTATGCTATAGACCGGTTACCTTCTCCAATCCTTGGGAAATGGAGTCATATATACACCAAATTTGACATTGAAAAGCCTTTGATAAGACACAAAAATAAACCAAAAATGATATAGGGAAATAAATACACAAATCAAGATAAAGATACACACTTGTGTTCTTAAGAACACTTAGGAAAAACACACACAACATAAGTAAACTAAACTATGTACAAACTAACCTAAAGCATGTTTATCCTCTTGGATGAAAGGGAAAATTATCACCATATCTTACTACATGAGATATATGAATTCATGAGGCAAGTTTCCATTTATGAATTGGCCTTGATGTCTTCATTTTCTTGATGTTTTCCAACCTCTTTGGCATGATTTTCAATGAAACTATGGTAGCTATAAACAAATAACCTATGAAGGTTAATTCTTCAAGCACTTCAACCATCTCAAACCTTTCATGAGACTCCTAAGCTATAACTTGACTCAATGGTGTCTCAATAAAACATGATTCTTCAATTTCCATAGTACCTGAATGGGGTCATATTTCTCACCAACTATAAGCTCCTCAAGCTCATAAAGGAGATTTATATAGTCCATCCAATCTTGGTCATTGTCCTTCATGATAAAATCTAGTTCTATCATTTTATGCACTTGAATTTCAACATTTCAAAGTTATTCAAGTTCTTTAAACAACTCAATTTGCTATAACCAATCATCTTTTCTCTCTCTCCTTGAGAACCACCACTTATTCAAAGTCATTATCTTGATCATGTTCGTAACTATCATATTCATCATAGAATACCTCATGATTTTCCACAATACATGTTTTTTCAATAAGAACTTTTCATTCTTTCTCAATAAACTCATCTTGCTCCCCTTCAAGGCCTAGAATCTCAAGACTTTCATACTCATTGAACATCTCTTGATAAGTCTACCATATACCTTGATCAATATTTTTAAAAAAATATGCAAGTTTATTTATATATTCTATTTATTGACTCAAGAAGGATGAATTGCACTTGTTCTCACCAATTGGAACTCCTATGGTGAGATATTCTTTGTAATTACTTTTGTTATCTTCTTGATCAACTACAAATTGAGTTTGGTCTTCTTTACTTGCCTCCCATAAGATGGGTTGTCGTTCAAAAGAGGATGAGGTGGGAGGGTGGTGGATTGATTCATGGTTTTAATAGAGAGTAGGATGAATGATGGAGGATCATGAATGGGAATGGGGATGGAAGGAAACACTTGAAATAACTCTTGAAGGGAGAAAAGGTTCTCTTGGGTTATAAACATGTCACTTTATTTAACAAGTACCTCATGATTTTCATTATCTTCTTGAAACCCTTCCATAGCTACAAATTCAACCTTAATATTTTCAACCATGGATTATTTTTCATGATGAAACTCCTCTTGGATGGACTTCCAAGATGGACTAGATATAGGATTTTGAAGAGAAAGCAATGTGGTTTGACCATGCATAAGGTTCTTACTCTTATCATCAACTTATTGGTTCCAAGATGGCACTTTGAGACTGCTAGGATCTTTTGGATATTTAATGGGATCCTAATAATAATGAGAGGCATAAGAGGATTGACATGGAAAATAGATAAACACTTGAGGATGGGAGCGACATACCTATTTTTTAAACAATTTTTCACATTATCCATAGCCTTATAAGGTCTTTCAATAACTACAAGTTGTATTTCAAATACTTGGTTTTCCTACCTTGCAAGCCTATCAATCCACAATTATATGTAACATATAAATTCATACAATTCCTCATTGATAACATATTTGGATTCTTCCTCAACCAATCTCCACTTGTTTATCAAGAATTGGACTGCCTTTCTCATCCTCTATATGAAATGAGTAAGGACTATAATAAGATCCTTATCCCATCTCTTCATCAACCTTTTTGAATTTATAAAATCTAGCATGAGTGCTAATAGAGACTTAAATTAAGGTGGAATTTGAGGAGGAGAAGAGAAGTATGGGTTTTGGTATAACCTTGACAAGATTGTAGAGGATCTTGATAGGATGGATAGGGCTGTTGGGGAAGAATGATTTCAAAAATATGTCTCTTAAGAGCCTTGAGTTCTTTCTTAAGAACATACATCTTAAGATATTGGATAAATTCTTCAAGGTCATTAAACTTATCTCCTTGATAGCCTCCCTCATAGGATTCTTCACAAGACTCTTCAAAAGCTTCATGACTATATGAAAGAGGAATGGGTTGACCATAATATGGATAATAAATTTTATAGGGAGGTGTATAGTAAGAGATATCAACATATCTATCCATATCAGATTCATTAGTCAAATGAAATACAAGAAATTATCAAATCTTTTCAAATAGGTACCTGGGATGCTTAACAACTAGTTGATGCATTTAGAGTCACCATTGGTGTTTTCCTGCATGCTTCTGAAAGATGATAGTAGGAAGCACACACCAATAATTATTCTACTATTTTAGACCTTGGTCCCATCAATCATGCCATAATTATTGTATCCAAATATTTCACTCTACGAGATGTTGTTCAAGCCTCTCCCATATTTTGACAACATGGGATTACCTCTAAGCCTATAGGTTGCCTATAATAGATGTAAAACTATAGGCTAAAGGGATAGATCCCTTGATTTATCTCTTGATCTCACACACTACACTAGACTAGTCAATTAGGGGTGAAAAGGGAAGAAGGTAGTATAAATTAAACCTATACTAATGAGGTGATACACTAAAATATTATTCCACAAACACACTTGCATATGCACTAAGAGTGAAGACTACCAAAACTAACCTCAACTCTATGGCCTTATAGCATTAGTATTTCTCATAGAGGCATATTACTATGCAAATTTAGAGGTGGATGATAATTTTTTTTGATACTAGACACTACTAGTCTCTCACACTTCAAGTACACATCAATAAACATATACACTTTATGAGACTTTTTATAAGAGATATCCATCACACAAAACATGCAAGGGTATCATGGAAGTAAGGAGAGCATATTCATCACTTGACATCCAAGTACACCACTTAACACACTTATTCAAGAGATTATATAGATCAAATAAAATTCATCTATCTTATTCAAAATCAAAATAAGGTGTCAAACTAGTAGGGATTTGCCATACTAGGTGTGTACTCCATATAATTGCCAAAAAGGCTTTGCATTTATAGAGCAAAGAATAAGAAGAGAAGTGGAAGAGTCACAAGTCCATGTGTAAAAATATGTAAACCAAATAAAAATTGAGGGAATTATGTGTAAAATATACCATGAAGATCATCTTGTACAAGTGTCCATCACAAACATGCCATTCTCCCTCAAGGTTGCATAAAGACTCTTCATCTTCTTCTTTAAAACTGCTTTGATGATGATTCATTCACTTGATTGATTGAAACTACCATAGGGGTCCTTGAAACCTTTTAACTATCATGAAAAGGTGGACATAATGTTGTAACATCCTTCATACACCTTTCAAATGATGGACTCATCTATACCACTTGTCATTCACTGTCTATGACTGCTCACTTGTGTTTTTAGACTTATCCTCACAATTATCATCAAAATGACTTATAGTTGCTCATGGAAACGTGTTTTAGAGGTTTTAAAATGCTTTTTGAAGAAATATTTCTCCTCTATTATATCAAATATATTTCCAAAGCTTCATTGTCATACTTCTCACTTTTCACACTAGGCAGCCATTTCATTCTCACTATCTTGTTTAAGACTACTTGTAGTGGATGAGCTAACAAAGGTATTATCATGCTCAATAAAGGTGAGAAATGGATATGAGGTGTTATATGGGGAGATATTTTAGGCCATGGTGACCAAATAAAAAAATATTAAATGATTTATCACATTCATAGAGCTTTCAACACCTCAAACTCTCCACACTCTTTTAAGATGGTGACTATGCATAAGGTCTTAACTACCTAAGTATAAATTTTGAAAACCTAACTCAATATATATTCCTATTATCTAATAATCATATAAAATGTGATGTCATCAAATCTAAGGATGTGTTCAATATGACTATCCACCTTGTACCTCTACCAATCCTTCTAAACTACATCTCATATGAACTAGAACTGGATTGTCTGACTATGCCAACTTGTAAATGCAATTAGGAAAGGGTTGGAAGGATTACTATAGGTGATAATTCTATCTAAGCATTGTAATTTCATGATTTTTGTTCCTTTTAAGGAATTATAGATAATTTATTACCTAAAATCAAACATCATCAACTCTTATCCACTCTTGCATTTCTCTCTATCTTAGATTGGTTTGCATATTTCAATTCAACATATAGGTATGAATTTGAGAAAAAATGGAAAGTTCCCTATAGGTAGTTATTATGGTTTTTGAAATATATTTCACCTCTTTGATTCAATATTTAGGTTACTGAGGTCATCACACCTGAATAAACCTATCTCTTGTCTTGTGATTATGTTCTGATCCCTTAATATCGTTGTAATATAGGTATGTATTACATGCTATAGGTTTATTTAGGATTTTGGCATTGTGATTTTAACCAAGTATCTTTAGTAGCAACTTTATAAATTTGAGACCATTCAATCATCAGTCTCCTTGACTTAAAAATCATCTTCTTGTGCCAATACATTGCTTTTAGGTCTAAGCTACTAACATGAAATAGTTAGACCTACTCATACTTAATAATCTTCACCAACAAATGACATTTACATCAAGTAGAAACCTTATTAAAAAAATAAGTTAATCATTCTCATAAGTAGTTTTCTCATTCTTGCACCATTAACATTGTTTAAACTGATCTAGGATCAATAAAATGACCTTATATGATTTAAGAAACTCATTCAAGACTTTGGTATGAACACCACCTGTGTCTTGGGTTTTGAAAAGCTCATCTCTATTCCATATATGCTTGTATATGACTGTAGGTGATTGTGTATGTTGAAAATCTTTTCAGTATTTGTTTATACTCTTGAGAATCCTCTCTCAATCAAATCTAAAGTTCCTCAAATTTAAAAACTTAATGGATAAATGGAATTACATATTTTAAGAATAGAAACATAGTTACCTTTCCTTTACTTGAAGTTGAAATCCCTAATGATCTTGTGCTAATGTGTCCAAAATTTAAGAAAGACTTCATTTTGTATAGTTACTCTTCTGAGCATACACTACCAACTATTTTGGTATAAAATAATGAAGAAAGAATATAATCCTTGATTAATTCCATGAGTTATCCTCTTAAATACCATGAATTAAATTATTATATATTTGATAAACATTTATACACTATGGTAAAATCTATGTAGGATTTCACATTTTACATCTTAAATTCTCATGCCATAGTGATGGTTCTTGACATAGTTTTCTAGTGCATTTTGACACAAAAAAAACTTGGCTAAAAAATGGGTAGATAGATTTCCAAGGTATAGGAATATGATTTATAATTAAATCCTAATGAATATATCAGAGGTATAGGTCTATGTTATTTGATTACAAATGGAGTAAATTATTAGGAGAAAGCTACTATGGAGGAGGTTAACAAAGAAGAATCTAAAGATCTACCATTGGTGGTCTTTATTGGTTGTGTTGATGAATGGCATTCAAATATTTAATAATTTATAACTTATGGGGAAATCCCTAGACATATAAGCACTAAGGATAAAAAAATAAGTAAATTGATAATTGCAAAGCATATAATATAGGATGATAATATTTTCAAGAATGGTGTAGATGGATTATTTCTAAGATTTTTTGATTAAAAACAATATAAAATATTTCTTGAAGCCTTTGGTATTAAATCATGCATTGGTCACTTTTATACACCTATCAAGGTGTTTAAGATCCTAAGAGCTTATTATTACTATCTTACACTCTTCAAGGGTTCCTGATGATATGTTTCAAGGTGTGAAAAATGCTAAAAGTTTGTTGGAAGACCAAAAATATCAATACTTTTCCTCATATTTGTGGTGATAGAAGATCCTTTTCAGTAATGGGGTTTATATTTCATCAATACACTAAATTCTCATTTGAATTCAAGTCATAGTTAAGTCCTGACCATAAAAAATTATTTAAAAAATGTGAGTTGAGGTTATTCTTGTTAATCAAACTACTCCTAAATTAGTGTACAATTTCATAAAATATAATATTTTTGTCAAATTAGGTGTACCATATAAATTCGTGATAGAATAATGATTCTAATTTATCTTCATCATAACTTAAAAGTTTTTTTTAAATAGGTATGGAATATCATTATCTCACTCTTTTGATTACTACCCCAAAGGGAATAGTCACAAAAATTTGAGTATCAAAAAAATTGTTATCATCATCCTCAAGGTTGTGGATGAGAATCAATGGAACTTATGAAAATGCCAAAATTTCAAGGAATTAATGGAATCCATCTAGTACCTATTATACATAAAAAAATTTAGGTTCCCAAACTAAATGGAATGCCCAAATTATGAGTAGTGCCCAAGAACCATGAAGTTCATAATCTGAGTGGAATTAGTGGTATAAATCAAAATGAATAAAATGATTGCATCTATCACAAAAAATAGGTAGTGTATGAGATACACATGATTCATAGAAAGCACAAAGTCATCAAGGTAAATCATATTTAACAAGATTTAACCTTAATATCACATTTTATAGGAAGAAGTGAAGCGTGAAGAGTTCCCAAAAGGCTCAAAGACAACACCAAGAGTGGTTTTAAGTGGTGGTTAAAGTAATAAATTTCATATAAAATGGTTAACTAGATATATAAACTATAAACACTATTTTATGATTATATAACACCTCATTTTTGCACATTTGGAAAAATTAAGCCTTGGTTATTTCTCTTAGTTATAGACCTTTCCCACTTCTACAAGTCTTGAATTTGATCTATTTTGTGCTACTTATCCTATCTCTTAGTCTAAACAGTCTTATGTTGATCACGCAGGCCTTCTATTTTTCCTAGATTGCTTAAAATGTACTTATCTTCTATCTCTGCAAGTTATGAACATGTACATACTTTCCTTCTCCTTAGACACTACTATTTGAGATAAACACTAACATCAATGTTAGTGCCCTAACTTGACATAAGTGTCTAGTACCCTAAAGTCATCCAATTTATAAATGAAATGTATCCTAATGGTGGGTTTAAGTGGTTTAATGCGAGTTATTACTCCAAATGGATTGATACAAATACAAGATTAACCCTCATTCATTCCTTACCTAACAAAATACCAAAGAGATAAAGGAAGCTTATCAAAATTACTTTATCAAGCATTTAATTGAACAAAACTTCTATATTTACACACCAGCCATAGGTACACCACATATATAGGTTTGAAGTAATAAAGGAGTAGCCTAAGAACCTAATTTTCTAAGTTACAAGCTAGGTCACTCTTGTACTTTCTTTCCACATGTTACATGATTCACACAAAATCCAACACGTAGGGGTAAACTACATGAGTTTGAGGCCATCTTCTAAAGTATAGACTATGTAGGTAGTAACAACTAATAATAGGGTCTTTTGGGTTATCTCAACACCATGTGCTCACTAACCCATTTTCCCTAAGGTCACTATAAAAATGGAGAACTAGGGTTTTTCCACTTCACAAGGAGTGATAGTCTGTGAACCAAATGTAAATTCACTAGAGTGAAGGTGAAATAAAACCTATAAGAAATTAGGTGATAACATCCCTTTTTAGTAGGTATTCCATATAGGACACTTGTGTCAAATCCATACACTAGTGTCTATCCTAGGTTAATGTTAGTATCCAGAGCTCTAGATGCATAATATCCAAAATTTGATGATTGTTCCAGAACTATCTTCCATACTTCTTCCTATTTTTTCTAGATTTAACACCATGCCAACATCATAATTAGCTAAGTATATTACTTGTCATTTCCATACATATCTTAGTTATACTTTCCATATTTAGACTATCTCAATTTTATAAATTTTGCATATGCCTATATCTATGGTTAGCATGTAGTTAGCATATTATAGATCTGATTATCACCCTTGTGTCATTTTATTTATATATACACCTTTAATTAAATCTAGGGCTAACAATAAGATCATCTAGATCAATTTTAGGGTTAAACATTTGGTGAACCATATCTTTGAACACCAAATCCTAGGTCACTTAGGGTTTACTAATTTTTCTATTATTGATCCCTAATTGTCATAAAATATGTGCAACATGGATGCATCTATTACCAATTTTAAATTCCAATATATTATAATTGTTATGGTTTACTACATTAATTTCCTTGTCAAATATTATAAGCAAATCTGTGTCAATAATGAGAGGGTTTTAAAGTGAAAACAACACTTAGTCTCTCTTCAAAATTCATTTTAAATGTTATAGAGCTAATATATAGATGCTAACTTGCATGTTATCAACCATTTATCCTACCTAGGTTTTATTTGAATGACAACTACCATCCTTCACCCATTATTTTCCCATGGCTTATATTAAATTCCACATTCCATGTTGTTACTACTCAAAGAGGTAAAATTGATCAACCCATTCTGATACCTGTTAATATACAACAAGTGCCACCTTAACCTAAGCTTGTAATAAAATCGAAGGGATATGACATTGTTGACTAATTGAACAATGCACAGGCTAAGATTTAAATTTTTGAGCTCCTAAAACAAATTACTATTTATAAGGATATCTTATACAAAACATTGTGTAAAACATAATTTCAAACTAATATTGAGCTAATTATTTTGTAAATATCATGAAATATATAAAGAATAATGCCAAAATCATTGCCTTTGATCCAAAAAATTTACCATCTAAAGATACTATTGACCAAAATTTTCCTTCATTTATACAAGTAACCATGCAAAATAAAGGCATCAAAAGCATTCTTATTGACAAAGGATTGGGATTAAATATTTGTAGCATAAATTTTTTAATTACCATGGGTATAAGTGACAATAATATTCAAAAAATAAATATGCACATAAAAGGGTTTGATAATTCACATAGACCTCTGATTGGTCAAATCAAATTAGATGCAACATTTAGAAACAAAACTATTTCCACTATTTTTTAGGTAATATCTCAATCATTAAATTATTACTTAATTTTAGGTAGACCTTAGATACATTCAATGGAAGCTATCTCATCAAAATTTCATCGATGTATCAAATTTATACATGATGGGACCTTATTATACATGCCCATTGATGAGTCCTTAAAATTTTGAAAAATGATACATTCTAAAACTTAGGGCATTCCTACACTGGTACCACATTAACAATGCATCCCTCTTTTGCATATTCAAAATTATGAAATAGGTGACTCAAGTATAATGACTCCTTTATATCTAGATGAAAATAAATCACACATTATTTAAGTGCATATAGATGCACATAAAGAAAAAGAACCATTACTAAAAGTGTCAATACAAATAAAATATCCCCCAACATTTGAACTTCTTTTACTGGTCAATACTGAGCAAAAATATGGTCACATCTCAGATTACTAAGATAGTGATGATGATATAGCTTATGATATGAAGATGAGAAAATGCTAAATTTATAATTTGACCCACTATAGCACCTGTCACATAACCTATTCAAACCTATGGGTCCTATTACATATAAACTAAACCCAATTGTTAAAAATATAGAGCTAAATATAGATAGGGGAAAAAAACTAATAGATGACCATGTAAATGCTTGTTATTCCATACATCCCTCTTAGTTATAATTGAGCCAAAATTATAAGGGATAAATGCAATTACATCGTGAGAATAATGTGGAATCTTCTCAAAAGGCTTTACCCTAAATGCTATAGATCATAATAGGATAAGATACCACTGATACTATCTTATGTTTGTGACTTGAACACAAAATGATTTCTTTACCTTTTACTAGACACAAATTAGGAAGTATAATACTACCTACAAAGGGAGTACCATATTATAATTAACATCGGATCATTAGCCATAATAGAAATCAATGTGTGACATTAAAAAATATAATCCAAAAATATAAGAGCAAAGAATGCATACACAATGTGTCCATAATAGGGAAAAGGAAAAATACTTATATTTTAGAAGAGAAATATACCTAAAAATGATAAAATCATGAAGATTTAACTATTTATACTAATATTTATGGGTTATATAGCCACCATATAAAAATAAGAGGGATATAACTTGGGGGACTACTTTTATTGCATGATTAGGACATACTACAAATGAACTAATATATTCTCCCTTCAGTCTTGAATATCAAGGATACATTCAATTACCCATTTTTTATGGCCCACATGTTGAAGCTTCTACTATATGGATATCAACACATGAAGCATATTTAAAACTAAAGTTTGGAAAAAATTAGCTAGTTGCATGGAACGCTAAACTAGATACCACAAACATGTATGTAAACTTTCATAATATAGGTACAAAGATTTGCATACAACATGGTGGACATGATTATTTTCCTACACCATTGGCTTTAGGTAAACCATTACATAGAAACATTGAAGTGTTGGCACTACATCAATATAAACAAAGTTTAAAATACTTTAAAGTTAGCCTTATAAATTTTGATGATTGAAATAATGCCAAAACTTACAAAAATTCAAAAACAAAAATAAAAAACATTCAAAAATCCAAAAACATTTTTAGCACCTAAATGTTCTACTAGATCCTTAGCATATATGTGTTAGTTCCAGGTTGATGTATGACATATTTAGTTACTCTTACATACACATGTGTGCCACACTTGTACTTGACTATGATACATGTTGGGTGAATATTTTGTCAATCAGCATACTGCTAAATGAAATAGGTCTGATCAACCAAAGTAGGAAGATTGGTCAGCCAAATGTGTAGGTTTACCACATCAAAAGGGGACTAATCTCTCCTCTTGTCAAGGGGAGATTCCCTGTAGATATGCAGGAACTATATATATATATATATATATATATATATATATATATATATATATATATATATATATATATATAAACATAAAATAACACTCAAGGGTAGGATAAACTATTCATCTCTCTTTTTCAAAAAAAATCAAAGGAGAAATCCTAATGAAATGACAAAAGACACCTCTTCTTTTAGAAGTGTTATTCAACAGACAAAAGGAATCTGTCTAGTGATGACAAGTAACTGTAACAAGGTATAGTAACACAACAGGATGAAATGAGGCACAAAGTCTCCACCTCAACTGCTAAAGAGTGAAATACGAAAAATAATGAGGGCACAAAGTCATCTCAAGGTCTTTTACATAGAAATAGAAAATAAACACACACTGAAGACAATTATGATAGCACAAAGTTTGAAAGTAACTGGCTTCAAGATACCTTCTTTGTCACCTCCATTAGCTCTACTTATTTAATCAAATGGACAAAAATGTATTAAGGAAACATACATAAGAACAATTTCCCCAATAACCAAGTTGTTCCAGCACAAAGTCTAAAAAGTCACTTATTTTCTTATTCAAATGACAAAATATGATCGACAATCTGAGCTCAAAGTCTCAGTAATGGCTTTCAATTTAGACAGAGTTTAGTTTCTAATAACCGAGAGATCTCCCACCTAAACAATAAGAGAGAGTCCAATATATATAGCCCTCCAAAAAAGACTTGGGAGTAGTAACACATCATGTTGCATTCAATATATTTAAAATTTTGTCAAGAAGATAAGCTGGAATCAAGTGTATTTGCTCATTTGCTTTTCTCAATGCAGAGAAACGGGTCACGCCATTGAATGTTTGTGTCTTCCAATGTCCACCTGGTGGTCTGCTTTTAGAAACATATTTCATGCATGGATATTTCTAGTCTTTCTTCATCATTCCTCCTTTCCTTTCTATTGAATTGGGTCCTTGGTTCAATCAGATCCTACTCTTTGGTCACTTTCCACTGATCTTAACAATTGACACGTGGCACGTTCCACTACAAAATAGATCGAGACACTTGGTAGTATCCGCGGGACTCTAAGAGATGCTTATTAAAATAAGCTTTGAAATTTATAAGAAACTCAAGATGCGGATGCAAACACTTTTCATACTCTGCAGAGTTATAACAGGATACGTGGCATATTTCGAATGTCTTTTGAGAATCTCGTAGAGGATGTCACTTGGCATGCTCTGCTTACTTCAGTAGCTTACTGGGGGCCCACCATAGTCCTTACTTAATAAAGAGACCAAAGGAAGAAACTATAGATGTTGACATGTGGTAGCTTCTACTAAGCTTTAAATTCCCTTTTGAAACATTCTAGACTCATTTTAGATTCACGTAGATAATGCCACGTGGCACATTCCATTTTTAGAACTATGTCTCGATAGATGACATGTGGCGGCTTCTGCTATAACTTTATGAGGGACACGTGGCAACTTTTCGAGCTCTTATTTCCTTGGTGGGTTTTATGTTTCATCAGACTTTTCCTTTGGATAAAAAGTCTAAAGGAATTCTTTCAGACAATTTGTCTGAATAAAATCTCCCCTTGCTTTGCTTCTACTTTTCGTCGGGTCTTTCTTCCCAGGTGAATTCATTCAAACAAAAAATCTGAAGGATTTTTGCTATAACCATTTTGTCTAGGGAACTTTTTTTAAGGAATTCCTTGTGTCTGCCTTTGCTTGTTGTCCTCCACAAGGGCACTTGGCTTGGTTTAATGTCCTCCACAAGGGCACTTTTCCTTTGGCTTTGCCTTAGTCAATTTTTTGCTGATTTCAATAGGTGACACATGGCAGCATCTACTGTGTAACATGCGAGGACACGTGGCAGCATCCACTTAACTTATAGAGGCTTTGGATTCCTTTTGAGTGTCCTATAGAAGATGACATGTGGTGGCTTCCGCTGAGATTTAGACACACTATAGATACATTTGAGACTCACTTGGATTCATGTGGATGCAGACACTTGTCACATTCTGCTTATCTTACAAGGGACATGTGGTGGCCTCTACAGATTTTAGAAAAAAATTAAAATGGGGATCGACAGGTGACACTTGGTAGCATCTGCTGGGCACTGACGGGCTTTTGCTTTGGGCTTTTCTTACTTTAGTCACTTTTGTTCACTGCCCTCCGTAAAGACACTTGTCTCTTCAGCTTTGGGGCTGTCACTTGAACTAACTGATTGGACCAACTTTGGTTCAATGGTTCATTCCTTCATTTCTATTTATTTAATGGATTGCTTGAACCAAGCTCTTTGAAACAAACCATGTTGAACCAACTGCTTTAAACCTGTTGACCAAAGTGCTTAACTCTTGAAGCCTGTTGACATCATTAAACCTTTAAACCCATTGAACCTTTGAACCCTTTTTTATAAGTGGGGTTCAATGGTTCAATCCTTCTTTGAGGCTTGCTGATGAACATTTTTGGTTGAACCAAGGCATTGAACTAGCCTCAAAAGCATCTAAGTGTTGAGGAAACTTGTTCTTTTGATTGAACTCGCATGTAAAAGCCTTTGAACCTATTGAACCTGTTAGTCCTTTAACTGAAAAAGTTTGAATAATTCCAAAATTTGAAGTTTAGAATAATTTTTTGAAATGGGAAGAGATAATTTTGTCTTGTAGGACCAAAATAGCTTATATGTTATCCCAAAAATGAGTGACATTTTACAGAGACAATAGCTGGCTCCAGTTGGGGAACTTCCATCAATTGTAAAAAGAATTGAAGGGAGTAGAATCCAGAATCTCCATTGTCTTCATGTGTGCCATTGGGTTATGGAGTCATGTTACTCAGAAATGAAAGGCATCAAAAAATGAAAAAAACAAAACAAAATGGAATTAAAAACTATACAAATATACATATGTACAGATGAAATGATCTGGTACTTCAAGAATTGAAGTGTTTCAGATGCTGCCCACAGTGAGGTAGAGAAAAGAGTGTGCCATCTTGATACTTTAGCAGGAAGCTATTTTCACCATTATGCTAATGAATAATAAATGGGCCCCTCCAAAGGGAGTCAAATTTTCCATGCATCCCTTTTGGTTCTCTCCTTTTATCCCATAACAAGACTTGATCTCCAACTTGGAAATCACAATTTTTTGCCTTTTGGTCAAAGAGTTTCTTCACCAGACTTTGATGGGCAGCAATTCAGTCCACCACCATAGTTCTCTGCTTGGCCAACTCAGTCAGGCACATGAACCTGTTATCAAGGGGGCCTTCATATGTCTAATCTTCAATTGCTTTAGCCAATTTTAATGCTGGCAATTCTAAGGTGATTGGTATCTCGACATTGATACCATAAAGAAGTTGGAAAGGAGACATACCAATTGCTCTTTTTGGTGTGATTCTATCTGCCCATAGAGCATCAACCAATGATTTATGCCATGTCCTTTGGTTGTCATCTGCCAGCTTCTTGATGATATTCACTAGGTTCTTATTGCTTGATTCAGCTTGTCCATTGCCTTATGGAAAGTAATCAGAAGAGTGGAAGAGTGTAACCCATAATAGAAATAGAATTGTGTAATCTCTTGGGAAGTGAAACAAGCTACATTATCAGTAACAATCTTGGTTGGGACTCCAAACTTGGAAATGATATTCTCCTTGAGGAAATTGCACACTACTTCTGAAGTAGCATGCTTGGTTGGAATTGCTTCCACCCATTTGGTCAACTAGTCAGTTGCTGTAAGGACATAATCATGTCCAGCACTTGAATATGGGTTTACAGCTTCAATAAAATAAATTCCCCATTGCTGGAATGGTTCCTCTATGACCACCAGCTTGAGAGGCAGGGCAACCAACTTGGGTCTTCCAACAAACTACTGGCAAAGTTCACATTTTCTCACCCACTTATATGCAACTTGGAAAAGAGTTAGCTAGTAATACCTGGCTCGCATAATTTTATGGGCAGTTATAGGAGAAAAAAAATTCCTCCACAGGCTAGATTGTGGAAGGATTTCAAAATTTGGCTTTGTTGCTCTTTCTCTACACAACAAAGGAATACTCTATCAAGGCTCCTCTTGTATAGGCCATTGTCCCAAAGGACAAAATTGGTAGCTTTCAATTTGATAGTCCTCCTTTCTTTGTAAGATAAGTGAGCAGGACACTCACCATAAGTAAGGAAATGAGCAATACATGAATACCACTCATTCATAGTAGAGACAAAGAGGACTGTTGGTGTGTCTTCCATCTCTGCTTCTTCATGCTCTTTTTCTTCTGGTTTGTTATCAACAATTAATTAACATAGACCTTTTCCCCGTACTAGCTTTGTTGGCTTGATGTCTAGATCAAACTCTTAGATATTTGCAATCCAATTGCCTCTTTTTATTCCAAACTCCTATTGAGTTAATATGGACTTGATTGTGGTGTTAGGAACCAAGGCAATAGTGTGTGAATTTAGGATGTAGAAGTGGAAATGCTTGACTACCTTCACCACTACATAAGCATGCTTCTCCATGTTTGAATACTTTAGCTCATGAGATTTGAGAGGACAACTCATGAAAGAAATGGGAGATTCCATACCTTCTTTATTCTATTGAACCAAAATTGCTGAAAGCATGTGTTCAGAAGCATAGCTGTATATGATGAACTCTTTATTGTAATCTAGACAAACTAGAGTTGGGGTGTGGGCAATGGCCATCTTGGTATCCTCAAATGCTAACTTGCCTTCTTTAGTCTAGCTAAAGGTGGCCTTTCCCTTCATAATGTTCATAATGTGTCGAGTCTTCTCAGCAAACTCAGGGATGAACCTTCATAAGAAATTCACCTTTATGAAGAAAGAGTGAAAAACAATCTTGCTTATGGGTAAGGTAAGCTCTTGTATAGACTTGAATCTGTCTAAGTCAATCTTTATGCCTTCTTGGACACAATCTGTCTGAGAAGTTTCCCTTCTATCACTCCAAAAATGGACTTCTTGGGGTTTAAGGAAATGCCATTCTGACGGCAACACTCTAGCACTTGTTGCAAATAGTGTATATGATCATAATGATGCTTAGAAAAGATGGTCAAGCCATCAAGGTTACCATAATGAACTTACCCATCTCATCCTTGAAAGTAAGGTCCATTTATCTCTAAAAGGTGGCATCAACATTTATCAAGCTAAAAGTCATCCTTCTATATGCAAACATGCCCCAAGGAGTGGTGAAGGTAGTCTTGTGTTGGTTTGCTTCACCAAATTCAACCTGATTATATCCTGAGAAGCCATCTAACATTGATAACATCTTTGAACCAATCACTATCTGAAGCACTTGATCCATGATTAGCAAAGGATAGTTATCCTTCAAAGGTGACTGATTCAGATTTCTAAATCCACACAGATGTGAATTTTTCCATTCTTCTTCCTTACAGGCACTATGTTTTCAATCCATGTGGAATGATGGATTGGGAAAATGATTCTAGCATTTAACATTTTTTGTATCTTAGACAGAATAGTACCTGATATCTTTGGATTGTATTATCTGGATTTTTGCTTATAAGGCACTGAATTAGCCTTGAGAGAAATGTCATGGTAGATTTCATTAGGCCTAAGAGATTTTAGGTCATCATAGGAATATGCTAAGATATCCATGTATTGGTAGAGTAAAGCAGTGAACTTGAATCTCTCCTTAGGAGTGTAGCACTTCCCAATATTCACCATTTTAAGATCTTCCTTGGTAGTCAGATTTATTTGATCAAATCCCTGAGAAGAGCTTGAATCTATTTGTTGTTGTTTGATGAATCTATCATGTTTTCCAAATAGTTTCTTAAGGAAAACTAGGCCTTTAGCAGTCTTATTTCCTTTCAGTTGCAAGAATTCTTCACCTGCATCTGAATTTGATTCAGGGGCTGGTTCACACTTCTGAGTTTTACTACCTTTAAAATGCAGTTGTTCAAAGCTATCTTTTTATTCCAAGAAGGCAATGATTTGGTGATCATCATTGAATACTTGCTAATGATCAGCATTTTTAGGCACACTTGGTCTAAAGACCAACTCAATAGTGTACTTGTCTTCTTTGAAGTCTAAGTGAGGAACTAAGAGAGTTGCTGAAATAACAAGTGTATTAGCTTGGTCATTAAATTCCCTGAGTATGGCAGAGATGTTGAAAGCATCAAAGCTTTCAATTTGGTCCCAGACTAGATTGCGGTAGTGGCATAATATTTCATTCTTGGTTTGGTACAAGTTCCTTACTTGACAAACCACCAATTCAACATCCCCTTTGGCATGAAGAAGTTTGATGCCTTTGTCTCGAGTAGCCCTCAATCCAAGCAATAGAGATTCATATTCAGTTGTGTTATTAGTGTTGCTAAACTGTAACTTATATGAGTAGGGAAAAATACCTCCTTGAGGAGATATAAATACAATCCTAGCTCCTGAATCGGTAGAGGAGCAACTGCCATCAAATTCTAGTGTCCATACCTCATTAGACATTAATTTTTATTTAAAATCTTCTTCATTTGGAGGGGAATATTCTTCTACATTTCCATTACATTTCACCAATTCTTATGATGTATGGTCTAAGTCAAACTCTGGATCACATTCAAGAACTTCATCAAGCACCTCATGAACTTCTTCTGTGGATAGAAATTAATTACCCATACCTGGAGACTCAAATAGAATTTGAGGTTCAGGGGCTGATGTCTAAGTGACAATATATTTTGATTCCTTTTCAAGAAGCAACCTCTACATGATGCCTTTGATAGGGTCCTCACTTTAGACAGGTCCATGCTCAATTCTCCACCAACATTTTTGCAAAAATTTTACCCTAAAATAATGTCATAAGATGCTGGGACATCAACCACCAGAACTGTCATTTTGATTTTTTTGTCTGAAAAGGCTGCAAATGCAAATTGGGCATCTTTGATTTGCCCTAGCAGTGGTACTTGCTTGTTCTCCATGGAGAAACACCTCCCAAATGTTTTGGTCAATGTGAGGTCAAGGGATTAAACTACTTTGGCAGGCATGACATTGTCAGATGCACCTAAGTCTATGATGCAATTGCTTAGTTTGTGACCATTTATCAACAAGGAAACATAGAAAGGCTCCATTTTTCCTGGGGCAGTTGGAGGAGTAATGACAAGATTGTTTAGGATGAGAATGTTCTTTAGGGAATCAGGAGTTACCTTTTTAGCCTCTTATCCTGTAGGGATGGCCTTATTCTTCACACACTCAAAAAACCTATCCAACTGCTCAGGATTAGATTGTAAATATTCAAATTCAGTCATTTGAATTTTGGCTTTCTTGACATGATCAATTATGTCAAATGATTGAATTGGACTAGGAATAAAGGAAGGTAATTCAACCTTCTGGTTTATAAGGGGGGAGGACTAATTTGCGAAATTGAAGTTAAAGATGAACTTGATGTATTTACCTTTTTGGTGATCACCAAGTCCTTTGGTTGGAAAGGCAAGGTGGTTCCCCACTTAGCAATTGAAATTGATGATTGAGTTTGCTCCTCTGTCTTCCTTTTATTAGCTTGCTAGGTTGATTGGTTCTTGGATCAGGTGAACACTACATATGATCCATCAAAATCTTCTCCTTTACTTCTAGGTTCACTTGGTAATTCAAGAAACCAATGTTGGAGTCACCAGCTAATTCTTCTTGGTTTTCTACAAGGAGATTATCATCATTTTCTTGACTCAATTTAGGCTAAAAAGAGAAATATGATTTTGATTTAAGATATATCACTGCTGAATTGGCTGGGGGTGCTTCAATGGCAAGTTTCCCCTATGGGGGAGGAAGACGATTTAGCTGCCCTTGATTTCTGGTAGCATTACCTTGGTACGACTAATTTGGAAATGTCTTCATTGGTATATCTCTATATGAAGGAGTAGAAGACATTCCTTGAGCCATTTTCTTTTTGAGAGCAAGCAACTCATTTTCCAACTTCTGCACCATTAGATCAATGGTGCCTATAGATGGATATTCAGAAGATGATGAGGATCTATTTCTATTAGGATCTTTCCTTATCTTCCCTGCCAAGATGAGATCATCTTCTACCTCAGTGGCCAAATCTTGAGCTACATCAAGGTCTATTTGACCAGCATGTCTCAACAAGAAACTCACTTTAGGTAGCTGAGAATTAATGAAGAAACATTTGAGATTCTTAGCTGTAGGTCAAACAATTACAACGACCCTATTCCTCAGCTTGTCAAATTTGGCTATGAAGTCCCTCATTAGTTCATGGGGTTCCTTCTTCATCTGTGTGAGCTAAGATAGAAGGGCATGTGCACCTTCTATAGGTTTGAATCTATCTTCAAACATGGCTTTGAGGGTGTTCCAGTCAGTTACTGACTGAGCCTAAAAGTGGTAAAACCAATCTGTAGCAGCACCTTGTAATGTTTTCATGAAAATTCTGACTACCACGTCTTTAAATTCCACACCAATTACGCTATAGGCTATGTTGAAGGATGCAATATGTTCATTGGGGTGAACTTTCCCATCAGCGTAGAATTTAGGAAAATTCTTTCTTGAGCTACGTGGAAGCTCATGTAGAGGTGGAGTAATATTCAGTGGGCCAAAAGAATTACCCCAGGGACCTTGAACTGCCATTGTATGACTATGAAAAGGGGGAATAACAAATATTAGAGGGGTAATTATTGGCAAAGATTTATTAACAGTAGAAGTGGATGCTTTGCCTGGTAATGGAGACCTAACTTTAGTAGGAGGAAAGCTTCTAGTTTGTTGGAGGTGAGATGGTGAAGGAGACAAATCAAAATTACTTTGCTATACCTACTCAAATACAGGGTCAACAATA
The DNA here is from genome assembly GCA_037957365.1 of Torreya grandis. NCBI lineage: Eukaryota > Viridiplantae > Streptophyta > Pinopsida > Cupressales > Taxaceae > Torreya > Torreya grandis. Next base: position 302,743 of record JARHVA010000616.1, on the reverse strand, counting down.
CTTTTAGACCTTTGGCTTCATGTATACCATGGATCTGCTAGATTGTGAAACAAAAATGGAAAAGAATTGGCATTGCTTCAGCTTGAAGCTTGAGGCTTTAAACTGCACGTTCTTTCCCTATGGATCTGGTTTGCAGACTAGATTATATAACAGAAATGGATAAAGATGGTAAGGCTATAATGATGATGGGTAAGAAGTGGAATAGAGTCACCATAATTTATAATGGATAAGGGTATAAAGATAATGGGTAAGACAGAGGTGATGTTTCAATCTGAAGCTTGAGGCTTCAAATTGCACAAAATTACTGGTGTCCCCAGCAAAGTCACCAAAAATTGTTGGGTGAATATTTTGTCAATCAGCGTACTGATAAATAAAATAGGTCTGATCAACCAAAGTAGGAAGATTGGTCAGACAAATGTGTAGGTTTACCATGTCAAAAGGAGACTAATATCTCCTCTCATCAAGGGGAGGTTCCCTATAGATATGCAGGAACTATATACTATATATATAAACATAAAATAACACTCAAGGGTAGGATAAACCATACATCTCTCTTTTTTCAGAGATGATGTGTATAAATCAAAGGAGAAATCTTGATGAAATGATAGAAGACACTCCTCTTCTTTCAGAAGTGTTGTTCAGCAGACAAAAATAATATTTCTAGTGATGACAAGTAACTGTAACAGGGTATAGTAACACAACAGGATGAAATGAGGCACAAAGTCTCCACCTCAACTGCTAAAGAGTGAAATATGAAAAATAATGAGGGCACAAATTCATCTCAAGGTATTTTACACAAAATTAGAAAATAAACACACACTAAAGACAATTATGATAGCACAAAGTCTGAAAGTAACTGACTTCAAGATACCTTCTTTGTCACCTCCACTAGCTCTGCTTATTTAATCAAATGGACAAAAATGTATTAAGGAAATAGACACAAGAACAATTTCCCCAATAACCAAGTTGTTGCAGCACAAAGTTTGAAAGTTCACTTGTTTTCTTATTCAAATGACAAAATATGATCAACAATTTGAGCTCAAAGTCTCAGTAATGGCTTTCAATTTAGGTAGAATTTAGTTTCTGATAACTGAGAGATCTCCCACCTAAATAATAAGAGAGAGTCCAATATATATATCCCTCCAAGAAAGACTTGGGAGTAGTAAAACATCATGTTGCATTTAATATATTTTAAATTATATCAAGAAGATAAGCTGGAATCGAGCGTATTTTCCCATTTGCTTTTCTCAATGTAGAGAAACAGGTCACACCATTGAATGTTTGTGTCCTCCAATGTCCACCTAGCGGTCTGCTTCTAGAAACATATTTCATGCGTGGATATTTCTAGTCTTTCTTCATCATTCCTCCTTTCTTGGCTATTGAATTGAGTCCTTGGTTCAATCGGATCCTGCTCTTTGGTCTCTTTCCACTGATCTTAACAATTGACACGTGGCACATTCTGCTACAAAATAGATCGAGACACTTGGCAGTATCCACAGGACTCTGAGAGATAATTATTGAAATAAGCTTTGAAATTTTTAAGAAACTTTAAATATGGATACAGACACTTGTCGCACTCCATGGAGTTATAATAGGATACGTGGCATATTCTGAATGTCTTTTGAGAATCTCGTGGAGGATGACACTTGGTGCGCTTCACTTACTTTAGTAGATTACTGGGGGCCCACCATAGTCCTTACTTAATAAAGAGACCAAAGGAAGAAATTATGGATGTCAACACATGGCAGTTTCCACCGAGCTTTAGCTTCCCTTTTGAAACATTCTAGACTCATTTTAGATTCATGTGGATGATGCCATGTGGCACGTTCCATTGCTAGAAACTGTGTCTTGGTAGATGACACGTGGCAGCTTCAACTGCAATTTTTTGAGGGACACATGGCAGCTTTATAGGCTCTTATTTCCTCGGTGGGTTTTCTATTTCATCAGACTTTTCCTTCAAACAAAAAGTTTGAAGGAATTCTTTCAGAAAATTTGTCTAAAGAAAATCTCCCCTCACTTTGCTTATGCTTTTCATCGAGTCTTTCTTCCTAGGTGAATTCCTTCAGACAAAAAGTCTGAAGGATTTTTGCTTTAACCATTTTGCCGCAAGAATTTTTTTGAAGGAATTCCTTGTGTCCACCTTTGCTTGTTGTCCTCTGCAAAGGTACTTTTCCTTTGGCTTTGCCTTAGTTGATTTTCCACTGATTTCAATAGGTGACATGTGGCAACATCCACTGTGTAATAGGCAAGGACATGTGGTAGCATCCACTTAAATTATAGAGGCTTTGGATGCCTTTTGAATGTCCCACAGAAGATGACATGTGGTGGCTTCTACTAAGCTTTAGAAACACTATAGATACACTTGAGACTCACTTGGATTCATGTAGATGTAGACACTTGTCACGTTATGCTTATCTTACAAGGGACACGTGGTGGCTTCCATAGCTTTTAAAAACAAAGTAAAATGGGGCTCAGCAGGTGACACTTGGTAGCATCCACTGGGCTCTGACGGGCTTTTGCTTCTGGCTTTTCTTGCTTTGGTCACTTTTGTTCACTGCCCTTCACAAAGACACTTGTCTCTTCAGCTTTGGGGCTATCTCTTGAATTGACTGATTGAACCAACTTTGGTTCAATGGTTCAATGGTTCATTCCTTTGTTTCTATTTATTCAATGGACCGTTTGAACCAAGCTCTTTGAAACAAACCATGTTGAACCAACCGCTTTGAACTTGTTGACCAAAGCGCTTAACTCTTGAAGCTTGCTAACGTCATTGAACCTTTGAACTCATTGAACCTTTGAACCCTTTTTTAGAAGCAGGGTTCAATGGTTCAATGGTTTAATCCTTCTTTGAGGCTTGCCGATGAACATTTTTGGTTGAACCAAGGTGTTGAACCAACCTTGAAAGCATCTAAGTATTGAGGAAACTTGTTCTTTTGATTGAAATCCCTTGTAAAAGCCTTTTAACCTGTTGAACCTATTATTCCTTTAACTAATAAAGTTTGAATAATTCCCAATTTTGAAGTTTAGAATAATTTTTTGAAATGGGAAGAGATAATTTTATCTTGCAGGACCAAAATAGGTTATATGTTGTTCCAAAAATGAGTGACATTTTTCAGGGACAAAAATACAGACATACACACATACATTATCTATTCCTATTTCAAATGTTGGGATTTCCCTCTACTCATGTCATGTAGACATTAGAGGCATCTGCTTCTTTGATCTTGATATACACATGTTATATGGTTTGATGATCACATTTCATTACCATGTTTGAGCTTACATATGCACTTACACATGCATTTATCCATGATTATATCTTACATAGGGTACTTGATATGTTATACACTTGACATTTTTTCATAACACATTTGATCCAAGGGATACTATGACATGTTTATGTTGGTTGCTTATGCTTTACTTTATGCACTTCCTCGAGTGTTTTCCCTTGATATTATCTTACTTTTTTGAGCATTTCAATATGCTCCTTTGATTACAAACCCCATGCCTATGTATGATTTCATTGACATTTACATATGTCATTGTTTGTTGTACGGACATTTTAATATGTCATCATTTCCTTTATGTACATTTGACTAAGTCATGTCCCTTTGATTGTGAAACATTTGATTATGACCCTTATTTGTGGTCTCCTTGGACCATTTCCTTTTAACTTAATTTTGAGTGCTCTTGTGTGTGTGTGCTTATTTTCTTGTTGAGCTCATATTTTTACTATCTAGACATTGCCATTATCCTTACCATGCTTCTTAGGCCTACATGTTATCACATTGGTTCTATGCACTTTAATGCTATATCTACCTAACATGTATTTTCTATATGCTAAATGGTTACATTCATATATTATATAGTTATCTTATCTTTTTGACATGATTTAACTACTATTTCCTATCTTTGCCCCACCTTAAAGGGGGAAATATTAGTGGGGAATGTCATAGAGGCATGTTCACCAAACTTGACACAATTTTTAGATTTAGTGGGGGCATGCTTTGGAAGCATGTTATCCACACCTATATAATAATAATGATCAAAATGTAAAAATAATAATAAATAGATAATAATAATGATCAAAAGGTAATAGTACATGTCATTTTATAACCAACTCCACACATTGTATTATCAACCCTTCTAAGGATAAACTTTTCTAATCTACCAAAATTTCCATATAAGGACCTCAAAATTATTTTAGAATGCAATTTCATATCTCTCCAACCCATTAAAGAGGTTGATATGAGTAAGCCTCAACCAAATGGATTTGACCAGAGTTCCTTTTGTGACTTTCATATAACACTAAGGAATACTAATATTAGGTATATCAATTTTAGGCACAAGGTTCTTGATTTGATAGATGTAAGCATCATTGATGTGGGCACATCTATAAATAGTTTGAAGGTAAAACTAAGTAAAAGTAAAACAATGATAATATTTAGTGATCCTTTTCCTATTCACATAACTAATGAGAAAAAAACATAATGAGAGTACATTATACATATAATTCACAACCTCCTCTAATTTAATATCATTATCATATACAAACACCACATCCTTTGAATGGAATCATTGGTATCTACCATACTTTAGTTCCCTCTAGGCCACTAATCACATTTTTAGATCATGAGATAGTTTATGATAATGTGTATTTTAAATATTTTCTCATTTTCATCACTAGCTTATTTAGAATGTTATAGTAATAATGGTTCAATTGTGAATATGTGTACAATCACACTTCTTAATAATCTTGGATACACAGATTAGGTTATGATTCCCATGACCATGGTAATAAGAGGATTCAATAATCACATTTAGAGCTCCATTGGTGAGATTACATTGCCATTATAGTTTGGTTTAGCACATGTGCCCACAAGGTTTACAATATTACCCAGTGTAGGAGTCTTCAATATATTATTGGGGCACCCTTGGATTCAATATATTTGTGCAACTAATTTTATTTTTCATAGGTGTTTAAAGTATATTTTTGCTAATGAGGTCATCATCCTTTCAGGTCTCTAATATGAATATCCACTACCATAAGTAGATATGATTCCTACATAGTAGATTATAGTTAAGCCACATAAAAGGGCTCAACCTCCTTAAAAAATAAAAAGTATGTATCTAACTTCCAAGAAGGACTTTCCTTGAAAGGACACTTCAATAAATATTTGTCATAGATTATATAGATTCTCTCTCTACTATTATGCATCCCATATTGAGATTACACATCACTTAAGGTGTCTCACACATAGTTCTAACACTTCATTATGGGTTCCTAAAATCCATGGTTCACCATGATACACAACATGTGAAATATACTAAAGATCATCATTATGATACTACTTATTATAACATAAAGGGGTATCTATATTCATATCTTGAATCTAGCTCAGTTTAGTCACATCAATATGGAACTTTTCATTTGCTAAAGGTCACCATTCTAATCCTAGACACAAGACCCATTGATTTTGAGTCCCTTAGATGAATCATAATATAGATATTTCCCCCTATTCCTTTCTTAGTTCATATTTCAAAAATACAAAAAAATCAAATATTCCAAGAAATTTGAAAAATTCAGACATATGCATGCTTATGTTTAGTTTATTTACACTAGTTAATCTATGCATAGTTATATATTACTTATTTCTATCTAGTTTCATATAATATATTATTACCAAGTGTACATAATTGAATGCAAATAATACATGTTTCCATCTAAAAAAATAGTTCTAGGATACACTAATGTCACATACTTATAAAATTACAAGTAGATAAAGTCATCCTATTAAGATAGTAGTACACTACACCCTTATCCTATTTTTCCAGTCATGTCCTACTAAGCATAGGATATAAATTCTTAGATCCAAACTAGGTACATGCCTATTACAACTTGTCTATACATAAGTAAGACCACTAGAGGAATCTCACACATAAGTTTTATAATTCTTTGGCTATCTATTCTTGTTCATATTTAGTTGTTTACACTGCATAAAATACATTGACATTGTTCACTTACACATTGATATCTTAGTATCTACCTAATTTTCAAATATTGTAGTGTTAAAAACTACTTATGTTGATAGATTACATGTACTCATGCATTTTTTTCTTGTTTTATTTATTGTTTTATGTCTTGTATGTATTATTTTTTTTGGCTTGTGGACATTTGAACATGTCTTTATGTGTGGATTAAAGCCTTCATTGCATGTTTCTCTATCTATGGGATAAATTTTAACATGTCCCTTGTATGTGTACCCTTGGCATTATATTTCACATTATTTAAGCTTTGTGTGTACTCTTTGTATGTGTGGGTCATGACTATGACACATGTTTGTTTAATTTTTGATGTCATGATGGATATCATGCATATTCCCAAATTTTGATGTCATGATGATATCATGCATCCCTACCCAAGTATTTATATTTAGCTTTCAATACTTATTTTTCATCACTTATATTCATACTTCATTGCTAACATACATCTTGACAATGTCACATTGAATGATTATTTCTACATGCATCTCACATTACCATTTTGCTCAATCTACATATGATGATGCCATGCTCCTCCGTGTTATCACTACTACTTAGCTCTACATATTTTCATAACATATATCACATAAATGTTTATTTTTAGTTAAGTTATTTTACATGATCAAAAACTCAATAGAAAAGAAGGGGCATACATAGTGGCTTGTCTTAGAGACTATGATCTTATAGTGCAATACATAGATATAAATTTGTATGACTTACATAGTAGATCATAGTCTAAACCCATAAATAAATTTAAGATAATATCACTAAATTTGGACATGGGCACAAGGTGTCCATGTTTAAAACAAGGCACTATTATCCAAGTAGGTAGCAAGTATTCATTTTTAAAAATTATCATAATCATAGGTAGTATCAGAGATAACAACATGTATACATAATCAGTTTACAAAAAAATAATTAGGTTTGTTTAATATTTGTTTCTTTTTGTGGAATCATGCATGTAATGTGTTATAGGTTAGCATACATGTTTTTCTTAGAATTACATTTGTTATTATTGAATATCAAAATCTATAGACACTCAGATATAAAATTTAGGACTTGCATAGCATATGACTACCTCCTTGCTCAATTTTTTCACCTATTTCATAGATGGAATATAAATCCATATAATTCTCCACATTGTGTACACTAGACCCATATCATATTATATTTTACACTAGTTTTGTGCCATATTTCACCAAAAATGAGATTTATTCTATCTATTATAGTTGGTTCATCTTTTGTACTAGTTTTTAAACCATAAAAACTATTAAATTCATACATGGATTCTAAACCTACTTCAATATTATGGGTATGCAATAATGGAGTAAAGAACACCTTGAGTTATTAATTATAATCACATTTCAATTAGGATTGGGGCATGCAAGTCCAATCCAAAGGTTTTACCCTCTCTAGTTACTAACTTTTTACACAAAAATTCAAAACAATTTGCGTATCAAATTAGGTATATTGGTTCTTCATTATTATATCTATAAGTTTCTTATATTTTAATTTGATATTTCCATATTAAGTAAGGACTTATTTATACATGTTTCATTATAGTTTTTTGTGTAATTCAGAGTTCAATGTTGTGGCCTATGTTCAATGAGTTCAAGTATGAATTTTCCTTTTACTCTAATATTTTTCTGTTGTTGTACTATTATAATAAATAGGGGTAAATTTATACACATTAATTAATGAATATTAAAATAATAATGAAATTGTGACCTCTCCTTTTACACACTTAGCTCATGCCTCATTCTATAGTCCATTACCACTCTTCCTTCACTCCTATTGTAGATGACCCATTCCCACAAGCAAATAATTATCCCCAAATATCTATATTCAAAATTATAAGTAACCTAAAATCAATTTTAGATTGATCCAAAATTTTAGTTTAATTTTTCTTTCCTTTAGACAAAGATGCCCTATTTAGACATTGTCACTCCATGTTATTGTCTAGTTCTATAAATGGTGTCCTCCCACCAAATAGTGGTTGGTTTCTCAAATTTGAATTCATGTAAGTTTGTTACACAATTTTAGTGATACCCATCCAAATTAAATCATAATAGATCACTGTAAATACATATTTCAAAACATTTTGCATGCAAGAGGCTTATATATTAAAAATCACCAAGATTCTAATTAGCACATTGAGATTAAATTCCTTATTTCTCCCAATTCGAAGTATATATAACAATAGTATCCATAAGATAAAGTATGAACACACTTTCAAGGTCAAAATTAAAAATTCACTATTCAAGTACTTAATCACACAATAATTACATGCATATAACATTACACTAGTATTTCACATACCAATGTAACATGTGAGAACTACGTGGAATTTGATATCTCTTTGTAATATTGGTATGTAAACAATGCTCAACACAAAGGGTGTTGAGATCAAGCACAAATTCAACAAATAACCTATTTTTAATCCATGTTTACATTTGTCATCTTGGTCTATTAAGATATGGCTACAAGTGAAGGAGGATATATATAATGATTTTATCAATGGATTGAAGGATCCCACATAGAAAAATAAAATATATAGGTGAAGGAAAACCTAACATAATAGTTTTAGAGATATATCAACTATAGAACACCGATGCTACCTAAAGATACTGATGCACCACACCCCTATCCATATCTAGTGCCACTATTTAGAGATTGATCAAAATACTAATTTAGATCCATAATCAACCAACATAGTTAGACAATCTTTTTTCAAGTCTCAAACATAGTCCCATATTTTGATTTTCTAGCTAATTTGTATTTCTTTGGTAATTTTCCATTTTATCATATTTATAAATTTAATAAGTTAAAAATAAAACTGTGTAATTTATTTCATATTTGTAGCATTCTTATTTTACATAATAATTTATCACATTTAGGTAATAAATTCACTTAATTTCCAAATTTGATAAAATATAAGCTTAAAATATGGTTCCTCTTTTGGGGTGGGTGGGCATGATGCATAATTTATACTATGGTGAATAACATATCAAGGTCTATCTATAATCTCTTGAAACCAATTATCACTATCAAGGTATAGAGTGGTGAAATCAAGAATTTGATTCTATTACTTTAGTAATGTCTGGTATGCTTGACACTTATGTTATGAGTGACTAGAGACTCTATGAAATGAATAATATAGTTTTATTTTTCCTTTAAGATACATCCTCAGTGTAGGACATATAAGTGTGGCCAACATCTCTTGAGGAAGAAAGATCAATTGATTAGAAAATCTAGTGAACTAATAGGGTCTAGTCATAGTGTGATCATTAATCATGCTCCAAAGAGGCTTATAAATAATATGAACTACACAAGAGGTAGAATTTGGAATGTAATCCATCCCAAAGCCATCAAATTTAACCTAATAAGGAGAAATATTGAGTAATTCAAGGAGAGAAAGATATTTGGATCAAATGATATTAATTAATTTAATGTTAAAAGAAGATGAATATTTCTCATAAGAATGCTGAAGGGAGGAATGGCAATGAAGGATTTCCACACACTTAGCCTGTGTGTAGCCAAACAAGTATGGGTCATCTATTGTGAAACCATAATTTTAATTAGGAGTGATTATATATATTTTAATGGATTACACCAATATTTCACTATAATATGTATGGGAATCAAGATTCTTAGGAATGACCATAGAAGTGTGAAACTCATTAGTTGGATTATTATGAGATAGAGGTCAAAAGGTAGGTGGAAGCTATGGAATGATGCTAGAGATAAGGTCTAATGTTTTGATTTTAAAACCAATCTCATCAATATCATAATTTTTTTAATCAAGGAGATTTTGTGGAACATTGAACATAAGCTTAGAGTAACCATTGTAACCTCAATTTGAGTTGATGGGATAGTTTAAAGACTGATATTCATGAAATGGTATGCTAGGTAAAGGTTCAAGGGTTAGGATTTTAGATACACCATGTTCTTGGAATTATTAAAAATACCAAGGATCGGTATCACATTTTGTATTTTAAATATCACCTGTGTAAGGAAATTTCACACGTTGGCATGCGAAAGAGGCCATGACCCTCATTCAATAAGTCCAAAGGTGGTTAAAAAAATGTTATATGATAGAGGGAAATTTAAAATCACAACTTGGATATAAATATAATAGGTGGAACCATGATAAGAATCCAAACATATCCTAATGGAGGAATTTATCCTCAATCATATACTTGGCATGTGCTTTGGTTAGACTTAAGGTTGCATTTTGAATATCTTAAGTTTTTTTTTGAATTCCATTGAGGTAATGCAAGTGTTGGAGCCTTTGTATATTAAGACTAGAATGAATTGAATATCATAAATTTATTTTCTAATAAACAAAGGAGGATCATAAACATGAAATAATATTTTACCTAGGATAATATATTCAATAGGAATTTTAAGGGAAATATATGCATCCATAGTGCAATTGAATTGGATAGACATCTATTCACATTGCTACAAGGTGCATTCTTCAAAGATAGGTAGGGTAATTTATTTACACATAGGTGGTGGTTGAGTAATGTTAATATCAAACAAAATTTTCATGATAAAATTTATGTGATGTGGATAAATCCTCATCAACTCAAGAAAGAATTTTGAGATGGAAATTTAAAACTTTTTTCTATCGGATCCCATTCATCAAAGATAGAGTGAGTTGGAAAAGAATGTGAAATATGGACTAAATTATGAATAAGATCAACTATAAAATGAGATTACCAAATTAAATTTTATTTGTATGGTCTCAGTAATTTTGGTATAGTTGAGGCCTGGTAAGCTAATTACATCGGATTGATAGATGCAATTGGTGACCTAAAGACATAATAAACAAACCATGTCAACCTAGTTGATATAGTAGAATAAAAATTGGGTATATAAATATACTATATTGGGTTGGATGATATATTAAAGGTGTATCTAGCTATATTTTACTTTACCAAGTTGGACAATATATTTGAAACAAAACTAGTCCTAGAAATACACTATATTAAGCTAGTTGATACCATTAGACTTGAACTAAAGATAAATGATTATACCAAGTTGGTCTGTATAGCATGGACATACATTGTTTAAGGAACATAATTCACCAACTTATTCTATATATATTAAAAGGCATGAAATTATATCAGGTTGGTCAATACAATTGGAAAAATAGGGAATTGTACTAGTTCGATGATACCGTTGGGCTATCAAAAATCATATAAGTGATAATTTATTTGGTTTTAATAGCCATAAAAATATTTGGACCTTTATATTGAATTTTCTTACAAATTGGATAAGGAATATGAGGCTTAATAGGTACTAATTTATGTAGAGAAAACGTGCTTCATGTTTTTCATATTTACCAAGTTTTCCACATCATTACAAGAATAATATTTATTTGTGGTTTCAAAAACATTAGTGGTTATTTAGGAAGGGGATTTATTTTTATTATTATATTATTTATTTGGAGTATGGTTTGGAAGTTTATTTGAATAGATGGTAAGGTGAGAATTGGATTGGTGAAGTGATTCACACTTGAACTTAGAGTCAAGAGTGTTAGCCACCTTGTTAAAGGATTGGTGATGCTCCCTAATCATGGATTCATGATCAAATTTTGGACCAAGAAAGAACTCAAAATATATATGTTTAGGTTTCTTACATAAATCATGACAATGAACCCCATTTTTGTGAAACCAAAAAAAAATGTGGATCATAAAAATGAGCACTAGGATGGAAAGGATCAAAATATTTAAGTGAGGGTCTAAGAAGACATTTCCCAAACTCATCTAGAAAAAGAGGCTAATGAATTTCACAATTATTTTTTATGAAGTAGGATGAGGATGATATAAGTGACTTACCTTCATAGGTGGGGAGTGAATAAATTATTTTTAGATTCCTATAAAATTATCATTAATGGTTCTCTTAGAATTTTAAGTGTCATAGACACCATTGTCTACATAATTTTTCCTTTAGATCTTAGAAGCATTAGAGTACCAAGCTTAGTTTTTTAAGGCTCAAATTATCTTATAATGAAGGCTTGAAATTTGTCTTGATCTAAGTCTTCCTGAAAATATTTTTTAGAAAGGATCTTGATGATATATTATAATTTAACATTTAATGCATGGGTGAATATATGGATGAGGTTGTCTTCTCAAATATTGTGCTCGACTTTATTAGCTAAATATTTCCAACATTTTATAAATGCATGTTTAGTCTTATTTTATACTTGTTTGTAAATGATTAAGTGGGCCAAGTTAGTTCAATATATATCATTATAATCAAACTCTTTAATCAATGCACTAAGTCTTCCAAGCTAGAAATGGATTTAGAATTTAGTTGATTGTGAGAGTCTAAATAATCACCAAAAAATATTTTGACATGTAGTTTGGTAAAGAAAAATGTGTTGATTTTAATTTAGTATTTATAAATGTTACCAAAGGCCCTAAAATACAAATAATGGATGGTGGATCCATTGTAGGATATCATAAAAGTGATACCACCTTTGCCAATGTCCATAATTTGAGGGACCAAGGGTTCTTTTTTAAGGTGTTTGACGACTTTGTTGAGAAGTGGTGTTTATGGAATAAGGTTGCCAAGAGTGTCTCTAGGTAGATGGTGGATTTAGATTTATAACTCCCCAATGAAGTTGTGTAGTTAATTTTTGATTTTTTAAAAGTTTGTTTGACATTTGCCTCTTTTGAGTGTTATTATTAGTTTGAATGTTATCCATTTGACTCATTTATTGTAAAATTATTTGATTAGGATGGAGAGTGTTTTGGATGGAAGTATAAGCTTAGGTGGCCTATTTTGATGCATTAGATGTGGTATTAACATTGGTATTAATGTGAGAACTTTGGTTAGACCCACTAAAATAGAGACCCACCATGTTAGTAGATATACTAGACATACTAGACATGGTGGACGAGGAAGGAAATGAGGAAGTTATAAATTGGTTTCCCCCAAGTCCTGTATAAATTTTTTGAGTAAGGGAAGGAAGATATTCCATGTGAGGTTCCATCATGAGGTGAAAGATAACCATATGTTAATTTTCCCTATGCTCAAGATGTTCTTGGAGATGGATTTCCATTTCATATATATATATATATATATATATATATAAGAGGAATGTGGCATTGAATATATATATATATATATATATATATATATATATATATATATATATATATATATATATATATATTCAATGCCACATTCCTCTTTAATCTCATGGTCTTAGAGTAAGTGACCGCATCTAGTGGTTTTAGGGTTGTTATGTAGACATAAAATTTAGGTATAGTATAATTCATATATAAATTTCTTATAATTAGGTCTTGAGTCATGGAAAATTATAAGGCATGCAATAATTTTATAAAATCTAATTTTTTGAGTAAGGGAAGGAAGATATTCCATGTGAGGTTCCATCATGAGGTGAAAGATAACCATATGTTAATTTTCCCTATGCTTAAGATGTTCTTGGAGATAGATTTCCATTTCATATATATATATATATATATATATATATATATATATATATATATATATATATATATATAATGTCACATTCCTCTTTAATCTCATGGTCTTAGAGTAAGTGACCTCATCTAGTGGTTTTAGGGTTGTTATGTAGACATAAAATTTAGGTATAGTATAATTCATATAAAAATTTCTCATAATTAGGTCTTGAGTCATGGAAAATTATAAGGCATGCAATAATTTTATAAAATCTATCAAGATTAGTCAGTTCCATAGAATTAGGGTTGTTATAAAATCATTTAAAATCTTATTGGTTATTATCCTTGGATTGGTCAAGAGATTTTAAAAATCATAAGAGAAAAGATCAACTATAACAAGATAACTAACATGTTAAATTGCATAGGAATGCTAAAAATATATTATATCAGGCTAGTTGATATAGTGGGGAATTGAAATAAGAGATAACAAGTTGTATCAAGATGGATAATAGAGTAATATCATAAAAAATAACTATATATTATTGGATGATATAATTGACATGGATATGTAAGAATTAAAATATATCAAGTTGGTCGATGCAGTTGATAGAGGGAACATAACTATATAAGTATGGTCGATCTATTTGGAAAAAAAGGAATAATTATGTCAGGATGGATGATAAATTTGGATATAGACTGAGACAATTGAATTGTATTAAGTTGGAAAATGTAGTTAGAAAGACACTTAGAAGTATATCAATCTAGCCAATGCATTTGTTACACACTCATAAAATGGTATAATGTTGGGAAATATAGTTTGAAAGAAAAAAAGATGATTTAACTAAGCAATATCAAAATGAACAAGGGAGACATTACTAAGCAGGGTGTGTTTGAATTATAGGATCTCAAATATATTTATCTCAGATGTAAATAATGAACAAGGCCCAAATGGAATTGATAATGGGTGATTCTTCCATCCTGTAGCCACACTATCCCTTCTTAAAGGTATACTGAGAGTATCTTCTTGAGGCTAACCATGTACTAATGCACTATAAAATATAATGGATGAAAGGATTCCTAATGGCTGAAAACAAAACCCTAGGAATTTATTATATACCATGAGGTATGTGAAAACTAAATTCCATATATAATTATTTCTAATGGCTTGAGTATTGGGGAAATATGCCTCACACCATGGCTTAGGTAAAATTGATGACTGCTTGGCCTAAAATGACAACTCTTATGAGTTTTAAAAATATCAAAAAATAGTTATAGAAATCCTAAATCAAAAATATAAATAAATATGATTCATATCAAAAGTGAAATATATAACATGCAATGAATAAAATAAAAACTCAAAATAGTATATGGTTGGTCGATATAGTTAGTGGTACACACATAAATATATCATGCTATATGATATAGTTGTATACAAATAAAAAACTATCATAGGCTATTTAATATAGTTGATAAAAATAATAAACTGTATTGGGTTGGATGATACAATATGACTGATAGATATATGATATTTTTGATGATATCTCTAAGAATAAAAAATGATAAACATGAAATTAATGCAGCCAAAGGTGGGATAAGATTCATATTGGGTTCATTAGAATGTGTTATGATGGTGAGGCCAAATTCAAGATAATTAAAGGAAAATAATGGAAAATGGAATATAATAAAACCATGGGGGGATAGGATTCATGTTGGGGTCACTAGAATGTATACAGGGGTTAGGATAACCTATAACTATCATCTTTCTCTCAATAGACTAGGACTCAAATAAGGTCAATAATATTGAGATTGCATATACTTGGATGAGGGGTTAAGGAAATATGATATCTATAAATTTATCATAGGGTAACTTACTACTAAAATGTCAACAAGAAAGTATTCTAAAGCCTAAACTAATGACATAGGTATATAGATCTCACTAGACCTCAACAAAAATAAATTTTTGTAACTATGATTATAAGGATTCAAGTAAATTATTTTAAATTGGGTAAAAGTAAATTAAATGATGGGTAAGTGATTGTAAATAAGGTAATGTGAAATGATTAACCAAAAGGGGGTTTATGCAACATAATGTGATAAATAAAAAACCTAAGCAACCCTATATCTATACCAATTTATTAGATATAAGGAAGAGTCTAAAAAAGGATACACACATATACCCACAAAGTAATAAGAAACATATAATCTATAAAGTAAAGGAAATATTATAAGGATACAAATACTAACCTTTGGGTGGACCTGTCGACTCTTTAATCTAGACATTTGGATCACTTTATAAGAGATGGCATAGGTTGAATACCTAGATATCATTAGTTAGGAACTCCAAATGACCACTCTTATTGAGCTTCAATGACACCAAAAGAAACAAAATCAAAGATTAGGTTATAAATAAATAAATCTAAAATATACTCCTTATAGTGGAAATACAAGTGCAAGTAAAGCATAGGAATGTGATATATCCTTTCAGAATGAAATATGAATCTTGTATATATGGCTCTAATACCCAAAACTACACTAACTTCTAGGTTGATAGGATCAATCATGGTAATATAGATGTAAGATGTTGGATAACATAGTATAATATTATCTAGACCAATATGAAAATGTCATAAAATAAACTTTGAATTGTATCATACTAGCCAGTAAATTACATGTAATACTTAATTATGAAACAAACTACATAAAATAGGATGATACCATAGGATATAGGTAAGCTATCAAATCTAAATAGAAAGTATATGAAAAGGTAATATGGATAAAGACTCAAAGGAGGTTAGATTAATAGTAATGATAGTGTGAAATAATAATATGTAAATAACTCTCACAAAGTACCAGAAACCAATCCCACCCCATCTCAACGCACCCTTTAAGGCATGAACTTAGGTAAATTGATGAATCAAAAAGTTATTTCAAGAAAATTCATTAATAAAGTGATAAAATTTAAAATATTAAGTATATACAAGATTTAAAGTTTGTTTGAATCATATAACTCAACAAGAATTTCAATGATATGTTCCTAATTATATATTTGGAGATGAAATTAGTTCATGACTACTTGGTAAAAATGGCCATTAAGCTGTGTGAGGGTATAAAATCAATTAAAGAGAGGCCATATAGGTTAAAATCCAAATAATTGAGTAAAAATGGAGGAAGAGATAGATAAGATGCTCAAATTTGATTTGATATATCCAGTGGAATAAATTGATTTAGTGAGTCCTATGGTGATGAGTATTAATAAATATGGATGGACCAAAGTGTGTGTGGAATATCATGTGTTGAATTACATGTGTGTGTAGGATCCATTTCCAACACTATTTACCCAAGGAAGTGTTAGAAGGGGTAGTTGGTTGTGAGATTTACACATTCATTAATAGGGTTAAAGGTATCTCTAAGTACATATAAAAAATTAAGTCAAATAAAATACCATTATTGCAACATAATAGGGGTATTTATCATAAAATGCGGTGTCATATGGATTCAATAATGTGCATATTAGTTTCTCATGCATTATTATGGAGATAATCAAGAATTTTATACATATTTTTTTAATGTATATTTATACAAATGGAATGTGCATAGATTTTTAAAAGATCAATATATTAATTTTCTCATGTTATTTTAAAGTCATTGGAAAATTCATATATCCATGAATATAAATAAGTGCACATTCATAGTACGATTTGGGACGTTGATTAAACATGTCATTTATAAGGAAGGAGAATTGGTTGATCTTGTGAAGATAGCATTAATATAAAAACTAGAAGTATCTCACACCAAAATGTATGTACATTCATTTTGAGACATTATGTATATTACAAGTATATTGTATGCAGTTATGTGCAAGCTACATGTGCACTGGGAATTTTTTTAAGCGAAGATAAACCATTAAAATGAACCATCTAAATGGGAATAGGATAAATCTATAATTAAAATAAGGTGTATTGTATAAGTCCATTATCCTTGATGAAATGTAATGAAAAAAATATATATTTATTTTTTAGTTTTCTTATGTTAACTTATTTTCTTCATTTTGTGTATTAAGTGAAAATTATCTTGTATATACAATCAAATGAGTTAAGTGATTGATATTTATTTAATATACATGTCTATGTATCTCTAGGAATGGAAATCATGCACAATTTTTTTTGTGAAACTAAGTGATCTTATGCTCCATGAAAAATAAAAAATACAAATGGCGTAGGCAATTCACAAAGGGAAGATTGTGTAAGAGAACTTATCACACATTTTTTATGCAAGAAGATGAAAGTTTGGTTGTTCATTAGAAAAAATTAAAAATGTATGGATAAGGGCATAAGATTAAGTTACACATGATATTTTATGTGGAGGAAAATTGGTGTAGATAATGTAAAGGGAACATGATATTGCACAAAAATAATTAGGGCGATGTAGAAGATACAATGTGCATATAAAAAAAATTGAAATAATATGATGAAAAAGATAGAGTGATGTCAAACTACTATATATTTTTAATTTTTTTATTGTTGGAGGACATCATGGAATTTTTTTGAATGTATGTGAATAATTTAATGTACCAAATACTATAAGATAAGGAAAACATCATTTGATAAATCATTTTCAAATTAATATAATTGAGAGCTATAGTGTTGAAGTGTGAAGAGAAAACCTAGGGTATATAATAAAAGTGAGTTGTAGAGAGATTAGGGAATAATGAGGAAAGTTAAAGTGTCATTAAATGAGTATAAAAGGTGTCAAAGAGGGAATATTTATTCAAAAAAAAATCATGAATGGGTTTTTTAGAAAATAAGGACACATAAACTCATTTTTTGAAATGTTGAAGAATAGATGCAATGGTGAATAAAGAGGTTTTAGTGGTATCCAATATGGTAGAGGATGGGAAGTGTCTAGATCAGATAATGAATCAAAAGATGCAGAATAAGCTATATAAGTAGAATAACCAAATAAGGAAACATCGACCAAAACCCATACCAAATCTCCCAAGAAAAAAGGGGGTTATAAACCAAATGAATTTGTGGTTCCACCCATGGGGGTTGCATAGGGAATGTGTAAAATATAATATTTGAACACCAAATATGGAGAGTGTGTGATTAAATATTTCAATCATAGAAATATGGAATGCGAGATGGTGTTAAATAAATAATTAGATGCACCAAGAAGGTTGAAAAGTGAGATGAAAGTGATATACCATTTGAATGATATTAAGATCATTCAATTATATCAACTAACATTATTGGGAAATATAAATGAATTAGAAAAATGGTTATTATCATAACATATCAAGGGAGTACATACATCATATGAATAAATATGAAGGTGTAATATTTACAAATCAATTATATAACATGTTTGAAGATAAAATGGGATGATATGTGCATGTCATTATGAGAGCTATAAAATTTTATGAAGTTATATAAGATTTGAAGTTACATAGGGGTGGTTATACCATGGAATTAGATGAAATAATCACATTTCCTACACAGGTAGGTGTGCGTTTGATAAAAAACAATTATCCATTGTATCTTGATGGGAGGGTACATCCAATCCCATCATATATTTTCATATAAGGTATCAAAATGGTGAAAGCATGATAATGGGTTACACTTTTACACTGATTTTGGTAGACTTTGTAAAATTTAAGAATGGAAGTATACATGATATTATATTTCAAATGATCTTATAGAGTAAATCAAAAATATAAAAATGATATATTGTAAATATACTATGCCACATGATAATATTTTATAGATAAATATTTATATATTTATGTTCCACTTTAACAAATATGTTTTAGGGCTAGTTTGCAAATTTCCTAGAAATGTAAAATTAGTGGAAAAGTTACACATAGTTTAAATATGTGAAAATATTAATACTAAACAGGATAACTACTCACATGTATTCTACATTAAGATTATTTTACCTTGTCATTATTTTTATTTTTTTCTTACATATTTAATATGTTGCTAATTTTTTATTTAATATATATCATAGAACATATATGTTTTGTTATTCACACTTTAAGGTAACATTAAACATGTGATCAAAATAAAAATGAAAATTTTGGGGTGAAATAAAAAATGTTTATATAGTTCTTATTATATATATATATATATATATATATATATAGAGAGAGAGAGAGAGAGAGAGAGAGAGAGAGAGAGACGTGCACACACACACACACTAGGAATTATATAATTCCTAGTGTGTGTGTGTGTGCACGTCTCTCTCTCTCTCTCTCTCTCTCTCTATATATATATATATATATATATATATATATATAGAGAGAGAGAGAGAGAGAGAGAGAGACGTGCACACACACACACACTAGGAATTATATAATATTTTATAAATATTTCATTTTACTTACAATTTATGCTTTTAGATAGAATTTGTTTTCTCCAAAAAGTGTAACTTATTAGCTTGATTTTATCAAAGCGGGGTGATGTTAATCTTCTCAAGATTTATAGGTGCCTAAATAAACATGATTGTGAAAGTAGCACATACTAGATGAGGAATATTCTAATGGGGAATGCGATTTGATTTTTATATCACTGGAGGAGGTAGGCAATCTATAATGTTTAGCATTTGAAGCCTCAAAGGAGATGAGGTTGTGAGTATAAAATTATGTCGAGCATTAGTGTGCAAACCACAAAAATGAGAGATAAAAAGCTAATATGTCTAGTTGGTTAAATAATATAAACCAATTTTTTGGTGAAAAGAGTGGAGTTTCTATGATATTAGTAGAAGCATACAAATGGTATGCTACTTTATTTGTAATTTTTCATTACATATTAGTAAAAATCAAGTATAAAGAAGACGTGGAGAGCCCTCGAATAAATTTTCCATAGGTGGTGTTAATGTAATATTTAGATAAAATGTTGGTTGTATTATACATAACCCCACACACAATCATTAAAGTGAAGGAAGTGGAAAATGAGAGGATCCAATAGAGGAATGAGATTATCACTACTAGAAAAAAATTCATCAATGATGATGAGGATTTTGAAGATGATAGGATGGAGTTATACATTGAGAAAGTGATTGTGGTAAATGAAGTCAAGTTTTCCTTGACACATATTTTGAGACAAGTTTATATTAGACCCAAATGGATGAATGAGGCACTATAATAAGATAAACAAGGATAAATTTATACTTTGAGGGAGGAAAAAAAAAAGGAAGAAGACACTATCCCAAAGTAAAATATGAATAAAGGTGGGGACAACATGCAAGAGGATAAAAAGTGAAAGGAAAAAGAAGATAAAAAATCTAAATCTAATGATGAGGAAGAAGAGGCAAGTAGATATGATGAAGGATCAAATGAGACCAAGAAAACATTTCCAAAAGAAAAAGGATGCCATGTAAATTGAGAAGAGGAAGACTTAAAATATAAGTTAATCCATGAGGATAAGAAAGAATTAAAAAAAATTAAATGCACACAATAGGGAGTGTATAATCAAGTAAAGGAGAGGCATATGAACAAAGTTTGACTAGCCCATACCCATTGGATTTGATATCTATAAATGTAAAATCCAAATATTAGGATGTGGAAAATGATCATGGTGAAGAGAAGATGTATATAACCATGTAAAACTTACAAATAATTTTGGATTTACACATATAAGATCCATTGTTTTAAATGTTGATGAGAAGCATATTTATGGAAGGAGAACTTGAACATTTTGTAAAGGATGTTACTTGCGATCTAAACAAAATGAATGTAAGAAAATTAGTTTGGGGTAGATAATTTTGGACATGTCGTATTGTATTTTTGATTTGGAGAAATAAACTAAAAACTTATGAATGGCCTCAAGGAGAAAAATGAGTTTAAATATGGAAATAAAATAAAATGTGTAATTATTGAGTGCAATCAAGGGAATGATTGAAGTAATTGAGAAGGAAAGACCATAGAATTGGTAAGGTTACCCTAAATAAGGGTTGGAACCTATTTATAAGATTAGTTTAGCTATTTTAAGGTTTCTACATGAGAAATCAGTAGAAAATGCTACACAACCTTCAAAAGAAGAGATGGAAAAGAAGGTAGAACAAGCTAGAAGTGTATGGGAAAGCTAAGTTGAATATTTGAATAATTTTATTAAGAAAGAAAACGTCTCAAGAGATATGTTCAAGGAGTTAAGGAACATGTAAGATTATATAAAAATACTATTTAATAATTATGATGATTAGCGAAAATATCTATCTAGGATATATTATAGTAAATGAAAGGGATATGGTAGAGAGATAAAAAAAATATGAATTAATTAAATTCCTAGAAATCCCATGTAAATAAGAATTACATGGATTTAAATAGATAGATTGAAAGACAATGAAGTGATTTTTGAAGAGGTGCATATGCAAAAATAATATGATTGAATGAATAAAAAGGTAAAAACATTAAAAATATTATGAAAAAAATTGAGAGTAAATTGAAGAGCTAGAAGTAATGGATAAATTGGCATAGGATGCTATGAAAGAATCAGTAGATGGGTTTAATTTGAAAATAAAGTTCATGAATTTATGCTTGAATTATTAAAAGTGTAAAAGATTAAGAGTTAATTAGAAAAAATATGAAGATAGAAAATAAGGTAGTATGGGGAATGTTGACCCTCAATTACATTCTTAAGGAAAACTATGAAAATGGCTAAGAATGAGGATGTTGTGAGACCAAAAAACACATTCTAGACACTTGAAATGCATTAAATAAATAACATGCACATAAATAAGGATGATGGGTTGGTTATGAGGAGACCCTAAGATTTATAATGTGTGGGTTATAACATACACACAGTGGGTGGAAATAAACATAGATTAAGACAAGGGCCAAAAAATTAATGAATGACAGATGTTAAGGATGACAAGAATCAAGGTAAATATCATGTAGATAATTATGGACTTATCTAGGTGGATAAGTTATATATACCTATGGATATACTATATTATTAAATATGGGTTAATGGAGATGCTAACATGTGGCACACATTTTCCTTGGTTATTTGTATGGGTTTAATATATTGGAATAAATGAATAACTTTTGGAATTAGTACATTAGGTAATGAGTCAACCTATAATGGAATTAGGATTTTACCCATTCATGATTAGTGTTATAGGTCTATAAAAGGAGATGGATATCATTTTAAAACATATTAATTAAGTGTTGAGTATTTTATTTATTAGAAGGATATTCAAAGTATTCACCTCAAATTTTAATAGTAGAGTTATTCCTTCCTTAAGGAGTATTATATGGTGTTGCCCTACTATAAGGGTGTTATTCTATTTTTGAATATATTGAATATTTGGTCCACAATGTCTTTTATGTTGTGTTGATTTACATTATATTCTGCATAATTCAATAATTATATGTGTGGATCTTAACATGTGGCATGTTATGTACCTAGGGATATGATATATTAATGTATATGGGTTGATAGAGATGCTGACATATGGCACACATCCCCATTATTTAGTTGTATGTATCTAATATATTTAGATAAAAGAGTAACTTATGGAAATAATACATTGGGTAATGTGTCAACTTACATTGAAATTTGGATTTTATCTATCCATTATTAATAATATATGTCTATATAGAGGAGATGGATATTATTTAAAAAGACATCAATTAATTTTTGAGTTCTCTATTCATTAGAAAGATATTGTAGGTGTTCCCCTCCAAGTGGAATTTTGGAGTTATTCCTTCCTTAAAAGAGTATTCGACAGTGTTGTCCTATCTTAAAGGTATTTTAATATTTATAAATATATTATATATTTTGGTATCTTGGCCCACCAATATTTCTTGTGTTGTGTGGATCTGTGTTATATTATAAACAGTTCAGTTATAATATGTGTGGATCTTAACAAGTGGTATCAAAGCTTCAATTTGGAAAATTATGTGGGCAAAATCCAATTTCGGAGAATTTTCTATATCTTGTAATTTGTTGTGATTTTTTTTTAAATGTTTTACTAGATTTGGATAGTAATTCAAGTATGCCACAATAAAAAAAATTAAAGTTTGATGTTCATTTTGGAGCGAGTAATTGTAATTTTAGAGGTTTTCATAAAGTTATCATACCAGTAAAAATTTAAGGAATTATTCTTCAATTTATTCATTAATGTTTTAAAATAAATAAATATAAATATGTTAATTTTTTGGGGGTCTATAATTATTTTTAAGAGAGTTAATTATATTTTAAGGTTTCTTTTACTTTGGTTTCATCAGCTAAAATTTCAAGAAATTCTCTATATTTTTTTATTTTAGTTTTTAAATCATTGAAAGAAGCTATAATAAATTTTTTGCATTCTCTAATGATTTGGGAGTGATTTATTGTGGTTTTAGATTTTTTCATTAACCCTAATTTTTGTGTATCATAGAGTTACAAAATTTATCTATAGAGGATGATATTGATGCTAGATAATGGTAGAACACTTTTTAGGGATAGTTATTTTCATAAAAAAATTTGGCAAAAAAGTTTACATGTTTATTTCACCATACTTGCATTGCATTGGTTATTTCATTTTGGTGAGAAATAAAAGAAAATTTTATGGGAAAAAATGGAACAGGTTTGTCCTCTATCAATGGGACATAGAATAAAAATATGATTGTAAAGAAAATAATTATGAAGATGGTAACGAGGAAAAGGATTTAGGTAATAAACAAAAAAATAATAGGAATATAATGATGATTTGGAGGAGGATATAAATGATGTATCTAGGATGTGTAGAGAATCACGATGAGAAAGAAGGAGAGATGGAGGATAAGGTTTAAATATTTTAGCTCTAAATCAATTAGTTAAATTTTTAAATTTAATGGATGCATTAAAATGAAGGAAGTAATTATGTCCATAAATCATATTAGTAAGTATAACTTCATCAACATGGATGTGTCCTAACATATACATGTTGAAGCAAATAATATAAAGGATGCTCAAGAAGATAGTAAGAATATTCAATTTTTTAAATATTTGAATCTCATTCTAGATAAATATGTTTCAAATTCAGATTTTTATGCATTGGATATGGATGGTTTGGATATTTTTATTAGATATCCTTGGTTAAAGACTTTGGGAACAATAAATATTAATGTGTAGAATAAGTACATGAATTTTTAGTACAAGAGAAATAAGGTCACTATACAAGATATCACACTTGGAAGGACACAAATAAAGTTCAAGGTAGAGTGAGGATGGAGTTGAAGATAGTTAAGAAGAGGATAAGGAAAATTCAGATGATGAAACAATAAAAATAGAGAACATTTTATTTACTCCAGAGATAAAGGCACTACCAAATAAAAAGGTGGAAGAGGTATAATAAAAGGTTGATAAGGTAAAAGTATCAAAAAAAGAAACTAAGGTTGGGGTGCATATAAATACCCATATCATCATGAGAGTCAAAAATCATGGAAGCATGTTAGGGAGATTCATAGCAATAATCACTTTGGATATATAAGGAATCAAAAGAACAATAATTGTGGATACACTTGGAAATCAAAAAATAACTAATATGGTCATGCAATGGAATTTGAATAGTGAAGTAGAATATTAAACATGGAATCAATCCAGAAATCATTATGGCTATGCATAAAATCTAAAGAATAACTATTGTGGTCATGCATGAAATTATAATATTGTAGTGGAATATGAAACCTTGAATCAAAGAAATAATCATTATGAGGACACGAAGGAGGTACAACTATTATCATGAATGGAATCAAAGTATCATAATGGGATTTAGAAGCAAGGTTGGCACATTATCACCTATCAAAATCACACATGGATGGTTGGATGATAGGGTATGGAGAAAAGTATCAGTGATTTAAAGCACACTCATCACTTGTTCTCTTCTCATGTTTTGGGGATGAAACATGTCAAGGAGGGATGACATGATATATACATATGGATGCGATACATTAGTGTATATGGGTTGATATAGATGTCAACATGTGGTACACATTCCCCTTAGTTGTATGGGTTTAATATATTGCGGAAAATGAGTAACTTATAAAATTAGTACATTGGGTAATGAGTCAACCTACATTAAGATTAGGAGTTTAGCTGTTAGGTTGTGGAGCTAAAAGCTTCACTGATGCAGACATAGAGGAGGTTGCAGAAGAGTTGTGGAGTGTCATAGACATCGACGTCGGTCAGGCCAACCGACGACGACAGGTAGGAGACAGGAAGAAACTGACATCGGTCATATATTGGCCAGCGTCGGTGATCCCCAGGCGGACAGGGACCGACGTCGGTCGCCTGTGTGGTTCGACTGTGAGTATATTATGGGCAGTCAGTTGACGAACCAAGTGTTTGCATGATGAGAGCTAATTTTAGACTGAGAGCTGTGGATCTAATTATTATAATTAGATGTCTAATTATTGTTTGGATGAGATCTATATAATAGACTCATGGTTGTATTGTAAATGAGTGTTAGGAAGTAAGAGAGCAAACAGCTCCTTCAGAGAGAGGTAGAGCAATGGTGCATTCCTCCTAGTGCCACAGTACCAGGTGTGGGTGCTGGATTGGAGAATCAGCAGGGTTCTTCATGTATGTATGATCTTGGTCATCAGGTGAGCATGGACTTTATAGGAGATATGCATGGTAAGTAAGATCATTGATATGCAGGTGTATGTGTGTGCAAGGTCAAGGTTCACAGGTGTGCAGAACCAGGTTGATTTGTAGGTGTGAAAGATCAGATAGGACAAAAACACAATAGGGAACAGAATCAGGCAAGATCTACTTGGAGTACAGGTGTGTACTCAGATAGAGTAGAGAGGAAGGCAAGGCAGTTCCTTCCATAAGTATGGTCTATTGAGGTGCAGGTTATTGCAGGTTCATGGGAGATCTACTTGAAGTACTTTGAGTACTTGTGGAGTGCGTGGAGCACTTGTGGTGTGCGTGGAGCACTGGAGGTGAACACCAACTCTGTGTTTGAGTTGTGTGTTGGGACCTGAGAGAGAGAGATCTTTGAGGAGAGAATTACTATTCACTTGAGGTGTGGGAAGCCTCTGAAGAGGTGGTGGAGAAGAAGTGGCATCTTCTTTATTGTATTCTTTTCTGTATGAGTATTAATACAAGTTGTGTATTGTCTCTCATATTCTGTGTTATTATGAATTCTAGTTACTTGTGATTTTGGTTAATTTCCACATATTAAGTTGCTTGGTTTGGTAATCAATTGTGTGCCTCTGGTGTTTCATATCCTGACAAGTGGTATCAGAGCCAAGGTTGCAGGAAGCAGGGTTTGTGTTTGGTTACAGGTCACTCTCAGGGGTTTCTGATTGAGTGAGAGTAGAGCAATGGCAGATGAAAGTAAGCTAAGAATGGAGGAGTTGAAAAGCACAGATGGTCACTTACGGTCCCATGGAAAGAAAGAGCAAGTAAAAGAATATTGTTGGTTTGTGGAAGATCAGCATGAAGAAACTGAAGAAGCAGATGTAGCAGGGGTTGTTACACAGGATGCTCTGGGAGGTTTCTTGGATAAAGTTGAATCTTGGTTAATAGATTCGGTTGCCTCTTTCCATGCAGCCCCAGGTAGAGGAGCTGGTGAGCCTTGCCAAAGAATTGGCAAAGGGGAAGTGAAGCTGAAATTGCAGGCGGGCAACACACAGGGGTTGATGAAGGTCATGCAGGTCCCAGGTTTAGAGATATGGCTAATTTCTTCAGAAAGATTGGGTGATGAGAGATGCACAAGAACTCTCATAGTGGATGCACTTGAATTAGCTGGTGGTAAGAAAATAGGTACTCTTTATCTACTTGTTTATATTACTGATTCTTCTTCTGTTGCAGAGACGTGGCTTCGTAGGATTGGTCACATGAGCAGGAAGGAGATGCATGTCCTTAAGCAGAAGACAGATATATTTGACAGGCTTAAGAACTGAAAAGCCTTGGTGTTTATGGAGGAGATGGCAGACAGAAACCAGTGGATGGTGCTGGATACTTCTGAGCAGAGCAGTTTAGACATGGGTTTTGATTCAAAGGAGCTCGTGGGTAAAAAGGTCATCACTCACAGGCGAACACAGGTACCGGCGTCAGTCAGGAGGAACCGGCGTCGAACAGACAGGTGCCAATGTCGGTCATGTGCAGACTGAAGCCAGTAATGTCAGGCAGTAGGTAAGACCGACATCAGTCAGGAGGACCGACATTGGCAACAGGGACACCGATGTTGACAGGGTCGGTAGTCAGGGACAGACGCATGGAAACTGACGTCGGTCGGATGCAGACTGTGGAGTGACCGAGGTCGGTCACTGTAACAGATTTTGGGTGGACAGCACGCTGTCAAGGAGTCTCAAACACCCATATGAAGGACTGAAGACGTAAGTAGGCCCTCAAATTCGTTGTTCCTCTTCTTTATACTCGTTGCTGATTGTAGAGCAGGAAGGATCCAGAAAACAGGTGGGAGCATGGCAGGGATATGATGCAGAACTAAACGGGAGTTTTGGTAGGGTTTCCAGCCGATGCGAAAGCACAGAGATGAATGGATTCCTTAGTTGAAGAATAGAGTGAACGGACACGTGAGATGGAAGACCAGGCATATGGTCTTGAGGGAGCTGCAAGACAGTGGGACAAGACTGATAGGTGGTACCAGGTGGATGACAAAGTAGGGCTTTAGTCAATGTCAGTATAACCATTGTGTTTGTCTTACCAGGTGGATGATGGTCGCAACATTATCCTATTGCTGTATGTGGAGGATGAACTTGGTACAGGTTCAGACATACAGGGTTTTGCTGAGCTAAGGGTAAGGTTAGTTCAGTGGCATGTCATGAGGAGTTTGGAGCAACGAAATTCTTTGGCATGGGAGACATGGAAATCACAGGTTGATTTTGTCTCCAGTGGGAGCTGATGTGAATCAGGTGTTGGCGAGGTTCAGGATGCAGAGCCAGAGCACACTAAGGGCTGGACAGGTACAGTGTCTGAAATCACATGAGGTCTGGTATAGACCTGAGTATTCCCATGCAGTGGGAGCTGTCAGAGAGTTAGGAGCCAATTCGGGGAAGTGTGTTCTCAGGTATTTGAGAGGGACCAGCAGCAGGGATTCATGCTATGCAGGGTCAGGACTTCACTACATGGGTTTGTAGGTTCAGATGTGGCAGGGTACTCAGATGACAGGAGGTACACCACGGGATGTGTGGTGGGTTGTCTTCAGGATTGAGCTTGAAGAGGGATACAAACCAGGAAATAGATCAGACAGGGTACAGGTATAGGTACAGTGTAGCTGTTTATCTCCAAGTGGGAGATTGTTAGGTTGTGGAGCTAAAAGCTTCACTGATGCAGACATGGAGGAGGTTGCAGAAGAGTTGCAGAGTGTCACAGACACCAGCGTTGGTCAGGCCAACCGACGATGGTAGGTAGGAGACAGGAAGCAACTGACATCAGTCATATATCGGCCGGCGTCGGCGATCCCTAGGCGGATAGGGACCGACCTCGGTCGCCTGTGTGGTTCGACTGCGAGTATATTACGGGCAGTCAGTTGACGAACCAAGTGTTTGCATGATGAGAGCTAATTTTAGACTGAGAGCTACGGATCTAATTATTGTAATTAGATGTCTAATTATTGTTTGGATGAGATCTATATAATAGACTCATGGTTGTATTGTAAACGAGTGCTAGGGAGTAAGAGAGCAAATAGCTCCTTTAGAGAGAGGTAGAGCAATGGTGCGTTCCTCCTAGTGCCACAGTACTAGGTGTGGGTGCTGGATTGGAGAATTAGCAGGGTTCTTCATGTATGTATGATCTTGGTCATCAGGTGAGCATGGCCTTTATAGGAGATCTGCATGGTAAGTAAGATCATTGATATGCAGGTGTATGTGTGTGCAAGGTCAAGGTTCACAGGTGTGCAGAACCAGGTTGATTTGCAGGTGTGCAAGATCAGATAGGACAGCAACACAACAGGGAGCAGAATCAGGCAGGATCTACTTGGAGTATAGGTGTGTACTCAGATAGAGCAGAGAGGAAGGCAAGGCAGTTCCTTCCATAAGTATGGTCTGTTGAGGTGCAGGTTATTGCAGGTTCATGGGAGATCTACTTGAAGTACCTTGAGTACTTGTGGAGTGCATGGAGCACTTGTGGTGTGCGTGGAGCACTGGAGGTGAACACCAACTCTGTGTTTGAGTTGTGTGTTGGGACCTGAGAGAGAGAGCTTTGAGGAGAGAATTACTGTTCACTTGAGGTGTGGGAAGCCTCTGAAGAGGTGGTGGAGAAGAAGTGGCATCTTCTTTATTGTATTCTTTTCT
Organism: Torreya grandis; assembly: GCA_037957365.1. NCBI lineage: Eukaryota > Viridiplantae > Streptophyta > Pinopsida > Cupressales > Taxaceae > Torreya > Torreya grandis. The sequence goes on along the minus strand of JARHVA010000616.1, from coordinate 273,034 downwards.
GTATGAGTATTAATACAAGTTGTGTATTGTCTCTCATATTCTGTGTTATTCTGAATTCTAGTTACTTGTGATTCTGGTTAATTTCCGCATATTAAGTTGCTTGGTTTGGTAATCAATTGTGTGCTTCCGGTGTTTCATATCCTGACATTAGCCATACATTATTAATATTGTAGGTCTATATACAGGAGATGAATATAATTGTAAAAGATATCAAGTGTTGAGTCTTCTATTATTTATAAGGATATTGAAAGTTTCCTCCTCGAAGTGGAATTATGGAGTTATTCTTTCTTTAAGGAGTATTATAAAGTATTTCCTTACTTTAAGGGTAATATTCTATTTATGAATATATTACATATTTTGGTATATTGACCCACCGATATCTCTTGTGTTGTGTTGATCTATGCTATATCATACATGATTCAATTATTATATGTTTGAATCTTACCAAGAAGCATATGTTAAGGAATATGCATAGGTGGAGGACATATGGATTTAAAGTTGGCATAAATGGACAAGTGAAGCCGATTCAACTCTAATTATCAAGGGTTGAGGCTGGAAACTCAAATCTATTTGGACATATAATAGGGAGAGTAAATATAATTCAAACTTATGATTATGAGAATAGAACAAGCCTTAAGAAAAAATTGTATATATTACATATTTTGTAAAATGAATGATCAATAATTGTTTATTAATGGAGTTTAGGTACATGATAATGTATATTTTATCTTTATGATTAATGAGAATGAAAGAAAACATTCATATATGTTATGATATGTTTTAGTTTACTTTCTTTTTATAAATTTTAGGGTTTTTATGAATTATTTTTTTATATGCAATATCTCTATATATTATTATATCAATGGGATTCTTGTTCTCTTTTTGCATTTTAGGTGAGTGCCTAATTATTTTGGCTTAGGTGATAGGTTAGCATTATAAGTATCCTATTTTTTTAGTGTAATATGGTTTTTGTAAGACCAATATAAATATCAATAACAAACCACAACATTATGGTTTCATTTATAATGTGCAAATACAAATTTTCAAACTTGTATAAAATAAGTTGCATAGTTAAATAAGTAAAAAGTTATAAACTTCACCACTTACCAAATCTTGTAATTTTTTACATTATATAATCATAACCCTACAAATATCAATAAATGTATAAAGTAAAGAGGAAAATACAAAGAAGAAGAGGACAGTCCAAATTGATATAATGTAGAGGAAAAAATTAAAAATATGAAAATAAATAAACGGAAGATGAAGAGAAGGATTAGGAGAATGAAGATGCAAATGAAGACTTGGAGGATGAAGATCACCCTTTGTCAACTAACTCTACTGACTCTTAATACGAGTCCTCCGATGAATATAAGTCACCATAAATTATTGTTGGATGCCAATATAATATTTAAAGATACCAACAACAATATTGTTATGTGGATGCCATTAATTATATGTATTTTTATTGGGTAATGTCCTGTTATTTGTCTTAATAAGGTAAAACTTTGAAGTAATGATAAAATTCAAGTGCATTTTATATTCATATCAATTATATTAACTCTAAAATTCAAATCTGCACTTAATGTTGATACGTAACCCATTTATTTCAAATAATTAATTTTACCTTCACTTTTTGGTTTTCAAGGAATATTAAAATACTTTTAAAAGATGTGTATTTTTAACAATATCCTTTTAGAGGAGTTGGGAGGCATTTGAAGGGTATTAACAATTTCTTTTAAAATAAAATATATTATACATTATATTTTTTTATAGATGATTTATAAAATTAGTTAAAATTTTATTGTTTTTTTTTTAAAATTAAGTTTTTTTTTTTTTTTTTTTAGTTTTCAAAAAAAATAGAAAATAAAGTTATTGCATTTTTTTAATATTTTAATTTATATTTTAAAATTGTTAACAAAAATTATTTTTAAAATATTTATTAAATTTTTTATTTTTATTTTTTTTGTTTTATTTTGATTTATTTGATAAAAAATATTTAAAAAATAATTATAAACATATTTTAATTTAAAAAAATATTTCAATCTTTATTTAAAAATATTAAAATATTAAATATTTATAAAATAATTTTATAACTTTTTATTTTTATAAAAAATATAATTTATCTTAATTTTTAATAAATAAATGATTTTAAAAATTAATTATCAATTCTTATATCCTCAAAAAACATTTTGATTTTGATTTTTATTTTCTCAATAACTAATAAACTTAATAACCATGAAATTTGGTATGTATAACTTTTTAATTTTTATAAACATTTTTTTCAAAAATAATATTAATAAAAAAAGTGATAATTACTTGTGAAATGATAATTTTTTATGATGGAAAAATGGGGAACCTGGTGGAGGACCCAAGAAAGGGGGACATGAGGGAGGACTTTCTAGGTTTGGAAAAGGATCTACAAGTTTTGGAAGATGATCTACTAGTTTTTTAGGAGGATTTGTTGGTTTTGAAGGGTTTGCAGGTCTTAGAAGATGATGAGGAAGAGGAATTTGAGGTGAATCTACTAGATTCAGTGAGTTTGGAGGTTTTGGAAGATGATGAGGAAGTGGATCTCAATAGAGAGTCAGAGTTTCAACTGACAGAGGAGGAGGAAAATGAAGTGCTGATGGAGGAAGTAATAGAGGATTTGATGGAAAAGATTAGGGATCAAACAAGAGTAGAAGTAGATCCCAGAGAGTGCCCTAAATTATGGATGGACCTTAGAAGGAATGATACTTTGGTTATGCATAATAAAAACATTCTAAAAGTAGAGGTAGCTCATTGGTGTAAGGTGTGGGTAGCAAAGGTGCTAGGACTGGAGCTATCTTCCTTCTCCTAAGCCCTGTAGTCTGAAGATTATTGCTCACCCTTGAGAATTCCTCTTTGTGAGAGCCTGTGGTAGAGTTAGGCACTGAGGCTAGGCTTGTTAATGGTGATGAATCAGAGCCAACTAAAAAGCTTCAAAAATCTAGCCACTCTTTAGTTTGGGGACTGAAAGTTGTTGGCATTAAGGCCTATTTTGGGTCAGGTTGTTTGAAGGAGGACCTGGAAGAATTTGGACTCTTTTGGGTAGTAGCATCCTTTATTAAGGGCTTTAAACTTATGGTGGATTGGTTGGTCATGATGTTCTACTAATTGGAAGCCTTTTAACTGCTCCTTGTACTTGATGAGAATATTCAATTGGGACCTTGACATCATAACATCCTAGACCATGGGATTTTGTTGTAGTGAATCAGTTTTTGAATGATTTCTCCTCAGGTCTTTGATTGGATGGACCTTATTTTGTCTCTGCCAGTTTTGCAATATTAGTGTAAGCTCATTTATTTTTGACTTGTAAGTCTATTCTAGCACTTTTTGAAAGTTTGCTAAAGATTGGAATACGAATCAGTTTCATGAAATTTTCTATGCTTGTCTTGTTTGCTCAAATGTATATCCTACAATTTCCAAAAGAGGAGGTCGGGCATTGATCTAGACCTTTCTAGTCAGCGTTTTTAGGTATTATTTACTCATTATTGCTCTTTTATTTTATCAGGTCTGGATGGGTCTCATTTTTATTTTGGGATATTAGTAAACTTTCCCTCCCTCAACTTAACTTTCTAAAGTCTCCATCTGGTTATCTGCTCTTGGGATGGCCCCAGGCTCAATCCTATATTCTTCAAGCTAAAAACCATGGTGGATGGATGACATGGCCACATGGAATCTAACTCTGCTTAGCTGCTACCTTTAGACCATTAACTCCATTAATGATTGGTTGTATGGTTGTTGGAAAATCATGCTCTCTCTATTGGGCTTTGACCCCAAGAATTCAAATTGCAATTACATCTACTTTTATGGGAATGACTATTGTCAAATCTACCTTGATGGATGTGGGTCATCAGTTTCAAAATGCTGGACATTGGGAATGATCATGATCTTAAAATATGTTTGGCAGTCTCAACAAAAAATAAATTCAAATTTTAATTCTAGCTATGCTTTATGGGCTATTTGTTGTCATTTCAACCTCATTGGATGTGGATGGTCAAATTTCAAAACTTAGAGGGTTTTCCCTATATTTATTTACATCTACCTTAGGGACCTTGTTGGGTGTAAATCCCTAGGAACCTCTTATCCCTCTTTTGATTATTTGGGATGTCAATTTGACATCTCTTTTATTATTTAGATACCTATGGGGGTCCTCTACCAATTTTTATTTTTTTCTGGGGATCTTGGCCCCCTTGTGCCAAGGTTTAAAATGATTTGATCTTTGCTTCTTGTGGAATTATGCCAGACTATGCTTCTTAGAGGAAATATAAACCCTCTTATTGTAACTCCATTGTTTGATGGCTACAAGGATGATCCCAATGGTGGATGACCTCTATTTCAAGTGGATCTCTTGGGTGCCTTTCATGATGACATGATGAAGGGCGATCGCCCTTTAAGCTTTATCTTCTAGTTACTCGGTTTTGATTTACCATTTTTAATTCCTGGCTTGACTTTGTAGTCTCTTGTCTTTTGGCTTCCCGACCCTGTTGTTGGTCTGTTTACTCTGTTGTACTTCACTTTCGTGGTTCCAAATCTCTTTAAAACCTAGTTTTACCCAATCAAATAAAAAATATTAATAAAAAAAGTATATAATATTAATAGAATAAAAATATTGTTGTCACCATCATTTTCATATTTAATTATATTTTTTTAAGGAATCCATTAAAATCTTCATCATGAATTACAATTTTTGTTTTGTTTGTATCTATTATCATCACTTTGAATTGATGATAAATGATAAGTTATTTTCATGTCAATGTTGATTTAAGATTTCTTTTTACAACTAAATTAAATTTATAATCATTTAAAATAATTGAATTTATATAATTATAATTATGATGACTATAATTATATATCATATACATTTCTACATTTCTATGGTCTTACACTAATTTTTATAATGATTATGTATACATGATTGGGTATAATAACTTAGTTTGAACTATTTCAATGTTATTACATTAAAATAAGTTAATTCAATTTGATATTTTAGATATATATATGTTTTATATTTTTATATCTTTTTATTTATTTTTTTAAATTTTCAAGTTATTGGAATTTTAAAATTTATATTAAATTAAATGTTAATGTTGATATAATTTTATTAAATATTGTGTCAAACAATACAATACCACAAAAAATATGATGTAAAGATTCCTTTTTACATGTTGAGGATGGAAAGAGAGAGATGGACGAATATACAAATGGATGGAGGGAGAGGGGGAGAAAGAGGGTGGAAGATGGGGAGAGGGGGAGAGAGGCAAAAAGAGAGAGAGAATGTACTTATTTCCCTCCCTGCCTTCATCCTTTCTCTTCTCCTTTGCTCCTTACCTTGCTCCCTTCCTCTTTATCCCCTCTCTCCCTCTCTCTCCCTCTCTCTCTCTCTCTCATTCTCTCTCTCCCTCTCCCTCTCATTCTCTCTCTCTCCCTCTCTCTTTCATTCTCTCTCTTTCTATATGATAATGATATATATTATGGCATTTATTCTCCACCAAATAATCAAGTCAAACCCTAACAACCCTCTAACACTCCCACCGAGTACCACATATATTCACATGGGAGAAAAAGGGTATTTTGTTTGGTTCAATTTTTATGGTAATGCATGAAAATATAAAGCAAGTGAGAATTTTATGTTTCCTTTGAAAACATAATTATGTACCTTTCTAATCATAAGGAGTTAAACATATAAGTTGGTTAGATTTTTCTCAAGAGAAAAAATACAATTGTTATGTTATAATGATATCATTTTATGGGAAATACATCCCAAAATATAATACAATCTAATCATTATTTAGTTATTGAATTTTTCGTCACTAACATTGCCATCATTTTTATTTTAAAATGGAAATAAAAATAAAAGCTACAATAGTTTGTTACTAATAAACCAACTATCACTATATATAAAAACTAGCATATATCTTAAATATATCTATCTAAAAATATCAAGATATATTAATCTCAAGACCCTCATATCAATTTTTCACATACCACAATAAACTTTATTATCATCTTCACAAATTTTTTACTAATCGGGGACAAATCATGTCAATTTAACTGCATTAATACATCAAGTTCTAAAAAATATTTCTAAAAAAAATGGAGCTCTAAACTCCACCATATAATTCAGATATTATAATTTTTTTGATTGACTTCACCACAAAAAAAAAAAACTTCTAAATGTGTGTCAAATGGACACTAAATTTTAAATTTATAATTAAAAATAAATACATTCATGGACATTATAACCCAAGACCACTCCAAATGTCATTATAAAATGTCTTTAGATTAATTAGAATTATTATGATACAAAATATGTCAACTATATATATTAAAAAAATAAGTTTGTTTTTATTTAAAAAAATTGGATTACTTTCTGACATAATTTAGACCATTAGAATTTCCGAACATAGAATAAAATTTAAAACTACTATAATGCAAGTTTTAATCAACTGTATTATTTAATTCACACAATAACTCCTTTAAAATGCTAATTTGGGAAATCAAGCCCTCTCAATCTTACTCAATCTATCTCTAAGGGGACCTCTATGTTTGAGTAATCAATAGGTTTGATCCAAAAAAGTGGAAACTCCTCCTTATCATTAGTTAGCATCTTAGTGCTTGCCTTAAGGGCAACAAAAGGATAATCTTTCTTTTATTTAATATGATCGCTCGCAGAAGTGATGGGTTGCTTTCTCTTTTTAAATCTACCCTAGCTCTTCCCTTTATATTGAATGGATTTTTTTGCAGTTTATTGCCAAAATGGTGAAAACATGAATAACATTATTTCCTCTGGTCTAAATGGTGCAAGGTTATCTGTTTAAGCTTGGTACCCTTATTTTTATGTTCAATAGAAGAACACTTCCATAGTGCCAGTTTGGGTTCACCTATATGCCTTATCAATTGAATACTGGGGGGAGGCAAGTCTCATGGTGATTGGTAATATTATTGGCACCTTTCTTTCTATTTATCCCATTAATTTGGATGGCTCTTTGGCATCTTATGCCAAAATTTACATTAATGTGGATTTGGAAGAGGAGATCCTAGAGGCCATTATTCTCAAGTCTTTTGGTAGGGAATGGGTTCAAAATATCAACCTAAAAAAGATCCATTTCCATTGATATGGTTTCCATAAAATTTTTCATTTAAATAAAGATTTCCCTCATAAATCACACTCTCCTTCTATTAGAAAAAAGATAGTAATCGGATTACTCAAGAAAGTTTGTAACGTCAAAGACATCCTAGCATCAGAGTTGTTTTTGAAAATAAATAAGGGTGATTGGTATAAAATTATTTCAACCTGTACACCTAAATGGATCTCCTCTTTTTAGCTTCCTAACACACTTGTGAAGCCCTCCTCAATCCAAACTATGGTAGTCATGACATAAAAATTGGTAACTCAATCTTTGAATCTTTTGAATAGTTTTTCTTCTTGTCAACCTACTTGTCTTTATGATATTCAAAAATACATTCAAAGCATGAATGGTATTATCAAATCCCCTTTGGAAAAAAATGGGGGTTTGATGAAGTATAGGAAGGTGGTCCTAGCTAGTGAAGCTTTGGATATTGAAGGGATTGCCACTTACAACTTTGTGGATGATAAAGGAATGCTTCACAATTTTGAAGTTGAGAGTATTTTTTCTAAGGATAGTGACCTAGAGAAAGATTTGGGTTCAAAGGAAATTATAACTATTTATCAATGGGCTTACCCAGTGAAGAACCCAATTGAGGGAAAAAATGTAGAAGAGGCTAGAAATCAAATTTGGAATGTCTACTAAAACATGGGTTATTGGTGAATCAGAAATCCTTCACCAAATTGTATTCTAAAGTCCAAGGAGTGGATATCCCCTCAACTACGCCATGAAACTCATCTCTTGGAATGTTAGGGGCATTAATGCTCCTAACAAGAGATGCTTATTAAAGCATCAGATAATATCCTTCTCCTAGAAATTAAACTAATCTAGGAAGAGACTGAGAAGATGTTCCTTTGAAGAATGTTGGATTGGAAAGGGTGGTTTGTTGATTTTGTAGGAGCTTCAATTGGTTTGGCCACTCTATGTAATCCCTTCAAAGTGGATGTGACACAAATAACACACAACTCAAATTGGCAGTCGATCAAGATAAAGGATTTTTCCTCTAACATTATATTTATATATATATATATATATATATATATATATATGTTTATGGATTGAATAGTCCCACTTTGAAACAACAATGCTAGATGGAGATCCTAAAAATAATTAATTCTCACCCAAATGATAATGTTTTTTTTTTTGTTTGTTTGGGGGCAGGGGGGGTGTTGCAGGCAGGGGCTTCAATGCCATTCACACTTAATTTTATAAGTGGGGTGGGGGTGTAGTGGGATTGAGAATACCTTTGTCCTCACATAAAGATTTTTCATTTTTTGTTGACTCCTTGGGGTTGGTGGATATCATCCCAAAGAAAGGCCTTTATACTTGGACCAATGGCCAAAAAGGTTTTGGCAACATTACTCAAAGACTAGATTGATTTCTAATAAATGGTGTGTGTTTGAACTCTTCCTAGACCTTTGAGAGTCATATTCTACCTTTTTTTGGTTTGGATTATGCTCATTTGAATTTGAAAATCTTTGAAGATCAAGCAACCTCTCTTTGCCCATTAAAATTTGAATTATTGTGGTTGAGAGATCTCACAATTTTTGAAATGGTTTAGTACTAGTGGTGAGTTTGTCCCATCACCAAGGTAACTGTATGTATGTCTTTGCTAAAAATATTACCTTTATAAAAAATGTTTCAATCTTTGGAATAAGACACACTTTAAAAAAATTGAGGAAATTAAAAGAGTTAAGCTGAATTGCATGCTCTTAATGAGGTAGTTATGACTTTTGGGATGAATGTGGAGTCTTATGACCAAGAGTGATCCTTATTAGTATAAATGGAAGAACTACACATCAGAGAAGTAATTCATTGGTAATAAAAGTCAAGAGAAACTTGGTTAAAAGAGGTGGACCAAAATACCAATTTTACACAACTCCACGAAGGCTAGAAGATGCATCAACAAAATTTATGAAATTTAGGATGAAAATGGTGCTCCCCTAGAACTCAATTCTGCAATCAAATAGGAAGTGGTTAGGTTCTTTTCAGTGCTTATAGCTTTTCTTGATGCCTCTAACTAGAGATCTTAGGAAAATTTTCTTGCTAACATTCCTCTATTTGTTTTGTGACAACAAAATGAGCTTTTGATGTCTATCCTCACCTAAGATGAAGTTAGGAAGGTAGGTTTATCTATGAAGAAAGATAAAGCCCTGGGCCCTGATGTTTTCCCTATGGCCTTTTTCAAACCTTATAGTCCATTATTGGGGCCGATGTAATAGCAATGGTTGATTATTCCTAACAAATGCAAAAGGTAAGCACATATATAAACTATGTCTTCATTTCTCTCATTATTAAAGGGGCTTCCCAAGTGTCTTTTAGTGATTTAAAACCCATTTTACTATGCAATACCATTTATAAAATCATTTCAAGATCCATCTCTTTCAGATTGAAGTCTTTTTTACCACTTCTCATCTCTTCGGAGTAAAGTGGTTTTGTTCCTAGAAGGCATTTTCAAGATGGCATCATTGTTGTGTATGATATCATGAATTATCTTAATTTAAACAAGAAAAAATGCATACTCATCAAATTAGATATGATCAAAGCTTCTAACAAGGTCAATTGGTGATTCTTGATAAAAGTGTTTTAGTAGTTTGACTTCACTAAAGAATGGTACGAATGGATTTTTAGTTGTATTTTTTCTCCAAAGTTTTATGTTCTCATTAATGGCAATCCAGTATACTTATGTGAAACTAAAAGAGGTGTTAGACAAGGGGACCCTATCTCTCCTTTTATAATCATTTTGATAGCTAAGGCACTTAGTCTATCCATCCAAGATGTTGAAAAAATCTGACTTAATCAAGGGTCTCACTATTATGGCAAATGTTGGCAATTTAACCCATCAATAGTTTACAGTACTCACTTCAACCATAATGAAAGAAACAAGATAAAATCCATAACCTCAATGTATTTCCCCCACATCAACATCATTTCATTTTTTTCATAATCAAATAAAAAATTTAATCCATCACATAGAAAAAATCCTTTCATGGTGATTCAGATCATAATCAATTTTCCCTCTATTTTCTGATGATGGGATTACAAATGTAATAGATGCTCAGAGAATTGAATATGTGCTTTTATGTTGTACCCACTTTTAAATTTGATTTTATCAATGTCAAGAGACACAAATTGCTTCAAATTGATGTTATTAAATTCAAACTCAATTTCCACCATCTGATTACTATTGTTTCCTTCTATTGAAGAATTAAACAATACCAACTAGTGATTAAGGATATTTGCATGTGCATTCACGTTATAAATGAGTCTACCTCCATGCTACTAAACTGCATACTCAATGATACCATCAAATTTTATAAATTTTTGGGTTAGTATGCTCAATTGTATCCACTTCCACATCCAACACGAGAGTGGTCATTGCACTTTTTGAGTCATCAATATGCTCAACATTGTTTGATAGTAAAGTTTATTGGGCATGGGAGGTTGTAATATTTATGTGAGCGGGATAAGTTTTTCTAAATATGTGGATAATGGATCCTCCCCAATAAATAAGGGAATATACTCTCCAATTTTAAGGTAAGATATCCACTATAGTAAAAAGGAAGGTGAACCATACATCTTTGTATCGAGAATCATAATGGCCTTGCAGAACTTTAAAGTGGTGAAATATTTCAAAGTGAATTGGGTGGTGATGATGAGGGATCATGACAACATATTTCATGTGATATCATAAACTAGAGGGTCCATATCATACAAATTTCATAATGACACTAATGTGGGGGTAATACATTGAGGTTATGGAGTTTATCTTTTTGCTTTGTAATTGAAGTGAGAATCAAAGCTTTTAAAAATTGCATGCCACATGGGTGCATATGGGGGCATCATTCATGACACAATGTGAATGCCATGGTAGAGGAATCACCAATTGAGAAAAAAGGTGATCAATTAATGATTGGTCCCAAGTGGTGGGGTGGGTGGCGAGGTTTAATTCTCAAGAATTAGGGGGTGCCCATACTATACACTTAAAAGGTGATTTTGCACTATAAATGAAAAGGAAAACCTTATCCAAAAACTCCTAAAAATTAAATATACATAAATATAGATATATATAAAATGAAATTAAGAAAAAAATATCAGGACCGTAGAAAAAAGGAAGGTGCCATATATCTTTGTACTGAGAATCATAATGGCCCCACAAAAATATGTTAATGCCCAAATGCCACACCATAAACATCTGTTGAGTTACTCACACAACACCTATTGAGTTGCCTAGCTTGACACATAATACAATCTATGGTGGGCACGAGGAGTCCTAAATGACCTTGCCTATGCAGGGACCCCTAGTGATCACAATGGTCGAGGTCCTGAAGATATATCAAATGCAGAAGTACCACATGTATTACAATCAACAATAACCTAGGCCCATGGGGGAGTGACAATTATTATCAAATTATATGAGACCTAAAAACCCAAGATGCCACCACGTGGTGACATCCCATGCATTTAGAGCCTAGTGGTAGTGGTAGATAATCCAAGTAACTGGGAGGTCTATATTCAATGTGATCATGCCATGTAGCAAATCGAGAAAAATGTTGTAAAAAAGTCATGATGCTGCCACCTCCTTTCCTCCTAATAAATTAACCTCCTCCCCATGTGAGGTAGTAGGTTTCAATGAAATAACTTCCTTTTCTTTAACACTAAGCACCTGGCACTAGGCACTAGACACTAGGTTGTCTCACCAAATTGTATCCTACTAAACAATCCCTTTCAGTGTTACTTAGACCTTTGGGACAACTACTAGTATTAACAATCTCATTAAGGGGTTTGGTATATATAAGCATGATTAAATTACTGCATTGATTGGGAGAAGATAATTCAGGGTACTATAACTATAAATTTTAAATAACAATTTTTAATATAACAATATATAAATGAAACTTGTTTATATTTTAAACAATCTATTGAGTACAAGTATGTAGTGTATCTCTTTATTTCATTTTGAACAACATAATGTATAACATAATATTCTTATTTACATAATATATCATAAAAATAAATAAATAATATATTATTCTCTTAAAAAAATATTAAAACATTGATATAACTAAAACAAAATAAGATATAATTTTACATAAATATTAAAAAATAACCAAGAAATAATGAGATTTATATATAAAAATAATAACAATACAACTAATTTTTAGTTGAATTAACATCATCAAACTCTACCTCTAATATTTTGATAAAATAAAAATAAAGGAAAACATTATATAAGTGAAATGATATGGCACGGCATGCCACTTGTCAAATAGAAAACGAAGGAGTAAAATATGTAGACATTTTTTCGATAAAAGTAGTAGTATCATAATGTATTGCTAAATAATTTCATTGCATATAATATTTGAATACAAAAATTACATTAATAAATGTTATAGATTATCATTTATAAGTTTAAATGTTTTTATGGTTTATTTAATTATAAAATTTTAATGAAGTTTTAAAATGAAAAAAAGATTTTTTAAAATTGTTTCATATATTTGTATATTTTTTAATATTAAATTTTGATGATGCTTAGTATGAATTAATCAGTATGTGTCATGCATCGATTATATAATAACATGATTATATTTATCTTTTAATTTTAATTATTAAAATTGTTTCATATATTTATACATTTGTTAATATTAAATTTTGATTATTTTTAACGTAAGTTAATCAACACATACCATACATTAATTACATAATAATGTGATTATATCCATCTTTCAATTTTAAATGTTGACCATTGATTAATTACAAAAAGATAACTTTATTTTGATATACCATGTGATAATATTTTTCTTTAAAAATGTGTGATTATCATTAAATAAAATAATAATTCTTTTAAGTTGGTAAATTCACTTTTTAAGAAGGGGAGTGTTAGGAATATAGAATGTAGAGTAATAATAATAAAATAAAGATATAATTAAAGTTCAAAAAACACAATAGAATAGAGACATAAATTTAATGTGGTTCGCCTAATATGGGCTACATCCACACAAAAACTATCAGTCTTTATTATTCAGTCCAATAAATGAAGGAAAAACCTGTAATATATCCACTGCAATATCCTCTTCACTATCTTACTTCCCCTCATGATTACAATGCCTTCATATCAAAGGAGAGTTATGAATTAGGAAAAAAAATAATTAAATTAATTTCTATTGTTAGATCTAAAACCTAATAGTAAACGATCCAGATTAACTATGAAATTACTATATTTTATAATATATTTTTCACAAAAATTTTCTTTGCAGATGCTGCTCCCGAACCCCTACCAAGAGGGGTTCTAAAATAGGTCGTCACCCCCTTGGACCCCCATGGTGACCCTAGTGGGGGGAATTATCCCCTCACACTGTTAGGAACCCGAGGAAGCACAATTGATTACCATATACAAGCAACTTAAGATGCGAAATTAACTATAAGTAACAAGTAACTAGAAACCAGAGACAACACAGAATATGAGAGACAATACAATATGTATTAAACTCATCCAGAAAAGAATACAATAAAGAAGATGCCACTTCTTCTTCACACCTTTCAGAGGCTTCCCACACCTCAAGTGTACAATAATTCTTTCCTCAAAGCTCTCTCTCTTATGGTTCCAACACACAACTCAAACACAGAGTTGGTGTTCACCTCCAACCAGTCAGTATCCACTACTGCCAGTACACAAGTGCTCCACGCACTCCAAGTACTCAACGTACTCCAAGTAGATCTCCCATGAACTGCAATAACTTGCAACCCAAATGATATTAATTATGGAAGGAACTTCCTTGCCTTCCTCTATTGCTCTCCAACTGAGTACACACCGTACTCCAAGTAGATCCCACTTGATCTTGCTCCCTATTGTGTTGCTATCACCTTGATCTTGCTGCCACCTGCAGATCAACCTGGTTCTGCACACCTACAAACCTTAGACCTCGCACACACATACACCTATAGATCAATGATCTTACTTACCATGCAGATCTCCAAACATGGCCTTGCACACCCACCGACCAAGATCCTACATACATGAAGAACCCTTCTGATTATCCAAACTAGCACCCACACTTGGAACTGTGGCACTAAGAGGAACACACCATGCTCTCTTCACACACAGAAGGAGCTAATATTTGCTCTCTTACTCTCTAGCACAAATTACAATACAACCCATGAGTCTATTATATAGATCTCATGCAAACAATAATTAGACATCTAATTAAAATAATTAGATCCGCAGCTCAAGACTATAATTAGCCTTCTTACATGCAAACAACCGGTTTGTTAACAATCTATCTGTAACACTCGCAGTTCCGAACCGCACAGGTGACCGACGTCGGTCCCTGTCTGCCTGGGGGTGATCGACGTCGGTTGATCTCTGACCATCATCAGCAGCTTCTTGTCTCCACCTGACCGACATCGGTTGGCCTGACCGACGCTGGCGACTATGACACTCAGCAACCTCCTCCTCCATGTTTGCATTAGTGAAGTTTTTAGCTCCACAACCTAACAATCTCCCACTTGGAGATAAATAGCTGCACTGTACTTGTACCTGTACCCCATCTAATTTGTTTCCTAGCTTGTATCCCTCTTCAAGCTCAACCTTGAAGACCAACCAAAACACAACCTGTGGTGCACACCCTGTCATCCAAGTAACCTACCGCATCTGCATCTACAAACCCATGTAGAAAAGAACTTGACCCTACATAGCATGTCGACCTGCTACTGGTCCCTCTCAGATACCTGAGAATCCACTGAACTGCCCTCCAGTGCTTCTTTCTCGGATCGGCTCCAAACTTTTTGACAGCACCCACTGCTTGGGCAAACTCAGGTCTATACCAGACCTCATGTGATTTCAGACACTGAACTGTCTAGCCCTTGGTGTGCTCTGATTCTACATCTTGCATATTGAACCTCGCCAACACCTGATTCACATCAGCTCCTACTGGAGACAAAATCAACCTGTGATCTTCCATGTCTCTCATGCCAAAGAATTTCACTGCTCCAAATTCCTCATGACATGCCACTGAACTAACCTTACCCTTAGCTCAGCAAAACCCTGTATGTTTAAACCTGCACCAAGCTCATCCTCCACATACAACAACAAGATAATGTTGCGACCATCATCCACTTAGTAAGACAAACACAATGGTTACACTGACATTGACTAAAGCCCTGCTTTGTCATCCACCTATCAAAACCTGTACCACTGTCCTGCAGCTTCCTCAAGACCATATGACCTGGCCTTTCGTCTCACGTGTTCATTCTCTCTATTCTTTAACCAAGGTATCCATTTGTCTTAGTGCTTTTCATACTGGCTGGCAACCCTACCAAATCTCATGTTTGGTTCTGCATCCTGTTCATGCCAAGCTCCCACTGTTTCTTGGATCCTTCCTGCTCTACAGTGAGCAACAAGTATAAAGAAGAGGAACAACAAATTTGAGGCTTACTTACACTTTTAGTCCTCCCCATAGGCATTTGAGACTCCTTGACAGCTTGTTGTCTGCCCAAAATCTATCTCAGTGACTGACCTCAGTCACCACACAGTCTGCATCCGACCGACGTCGGTTCCATGCGACTGTCCAGGTTGCCGATGCCGGTTATCCTGCCGACATTGGTCTCCACCTTCCCAACACCACTGACTTCTCTGGTCTGCACATGACCGATGTCGGTACCTGTCTGTTTGACATCGGTTACCTTTGACCGACATCGGTACCTGTGTTCGCCTGTGAGTGATGACTTTTTATCCACGAGCTCTCCATGTATCAAAACCCTGTCCAAACTGCCCTGCTCAGAGTTACTCAGCCCCATCCACTGATCTCTGTCCGTCATCTCCTCCAAGAACACCAAGGCTTTCCAGTTCTTAAGTTTATCAAATACATCAGTCTTCCTTTTCCTGCAATAAATACAATTCTTTCTTGTAGCATCCCACTGCTCACAGAAATCTCAGTCTATGCTCTCTGAAGCTAAACTCTTCCCTTTTGACTTAAGAATATCCATTCCCTTCTCACTTATGTGACCAAGCCTACAAAGCCACACCTGTGCAACAGAAGTGGAATCAGTAATACAAGTAAGTAGATAAAGAGTACCTGCTTTCTTACCACATGCTAATTCAAGTGCATCCACTGTGAGAGTTCTTGTGCATCTCTCATCACCCAACTTTCCTGAAGCAATTAGCTGCATCTTCAAGACTGAGACATGCATGACCTCCTTCAACACCCATGTGTTGGCTGCCTGCAATTTCAGCAACACTTCCCCTTTGCCAATACTATGACAAGGCTCACCAACCCCTCTACTTGGGGCTACATGGAAAGAAGCAACAAAATCTATTAACAAAGATTCAACTTTATCCAAGAAACATCTCAGAGCATCTTATGCAATAACACCTGCAACATCTGCTTCTTCAATTCCTTCATGTTGATCTGCTACCAACCAACAATCTTTCTTTACCTGCTCTTTCTTTCCATAACACCATAATTGATCATTTGTGCCTTTGAATTCCTCCATTCTTAGTGTACTTTCTTCTGTCGTTGCTATACTCCCACTCAATCAGAAACCCCTGAGAGTGACCTGTAATCAAACACAAAACCTGCTCCCTGTAACCTTAGCTCTGATACCAACTATTAGAAACCCGAGGAAGCACAATTGATTACCATATACAAGCAACTTAAGATGCAGAATTAACCAGAAGTAACAAGTAACTAGAAACTAGAAACAACACAAAATATGAGAGACAATACAATATGTATTAAACTCATCCAGAAAAGAATACAATAAATAAGATGCCACTTCTTCTTCACACCTCTCAGAGGCTTCCCACACCTCAAGTGTACAATAATTTTTTCCTCAAATCTCTCTCTCTTAAAGTCCCAACACACAACTCAAACACAGAGTTGGTGTTCACCTCCAACTAGTCAGTATCCACTACTGCCAGTACATAAGTGCTCCACGCACTCAACAAGTGCTCCACGCACTCCAAGTACTCAACGTACTCCAAGTAGATCTCCTATGAACTGCAACAACTTGCAACCCAAATGATCTTACTTATGAAAGGAACTTCCTTGCCTTCCTCTATTGCCCTCTAACTGAGTACACACCGTACTCCAAGTAGATCCCACCTGATCTTGCTCCCTATTGTGTTGCTGTCACCTTGATCCAACTTCCACCTGTAGATCAACCTAGTTCTGCACACATGCAAACCTTAGACCTCGCACACACATACACCTGCAGATCAATGATCTTACTTACCATGCAGATCTCCAAACGTGGCCTTGCACACCCGCCGACCAAGATCCTACATACATGAAGAACCTTTCTGATTCTCTAAACCAACACCCACACTTGGCACTGTGGCACTATGAGGAACACACCATGCTCTCTTCACACACAGAAGGAGCTAATATTTTCTCTCTTACTCTCTAACACAAATTACAATACAGCCCATGAGTCTATTATATAGATCTCATGCAAACAATAATTAGACATCTGATTACAATAATTAGATCCGCAGCTCAAGACTATAATTAGCCTTCTTACATGCAAACAACCGATTCGTTAACAAACTGTCCGTAACACTCGCAGTTCTGAACCGCACAGGCGACTGACATCGGTCCTTCTCTGCCTGGGGGTGATCGATGTCGGCCGGTCTTTGACCGTCATCGGCAACTTCCTGTCTCCACTTGATCGATGTCGGTTGGCCTGACCGACACCGACGACTGTGACACTCAGCAACCTCCTCCTCCATATTTGCATCAGTGAAGCTTTTAGCTCCACAACCTAACACACACCCCACAGTTGGAAACTGGGCATTAAAATAAGATCAGGGTCCACCATCCAACAATCTCCCACTTGGAGATTGATTGTTGCAACTCCATAGCTACAACTCTTACTTAGACTTTTCTTTGAACTTTAACCCTGACATGTTTCTTATCTTCCTTGTTCTCTTTGAAGACTATTGAAGATGAACAACTCTCCAACTTATCTTTAGTGACTGCCTTTTTTAGCATATCTACAAGATTCTAACTCATATGAATCTTTTCTAATTTCAATTGACTATCCTCCAAAACTAAATGAATGAAGTGATCCCTAAGTTGTATATGTTTAGTTCTTGAGTGGAATGTCAAGTTCTTTGCTAAATGAATCACACTCTAGCTATCACTATACACCTTATAATCTTCTTGCTTATGCCTCAACTCTTCCATGAACAATTGCATCCATATCATCTCCTTGCTAGCTTTTATAGCTGCAACATATTATGCCTCTGTAGTTGACAAAGCAACTATCTTCTATAATTTTGAAATCTAACCAACTGTTGTGTCACCAACAGTGAATACATAACCTGTGGTGCTTCTCCTCCCATCTAAATCTGTAGCCATGTCTACATCAACATATCCTTGTAAGATAACATCTGACCCTTCATAACACAAATGTCTATCAGTGGTCCCTCTCAAGTACCTGAAAATCCACTTGACTACATCCCAATGTTTTTTCTGAATTATTTATAAACCTACTGACAACTTCCACAACATGAGCAATATCTAGTCTAGTGTACACCATATCATATATTAAACTTCCAATTGATGAAGCATATGACACTTTGGTCATGTAAATGATTTCTCCATGTGTTTTAGAACATTATTTCTTACTTAATTTAAAGTGACCTCCCAAAGGTGTGCTCACAAGTTTTGCATCTTGCATATTGAACCTGACTAACACTTTTTTGATGTATTCTTCTTGAGATTGTCAATTTTTTATTTTTTCTCTCTTGTTATTATCATACCAAATATTTATTTTGCAGCACCCAAATCTTTCATTATAAATAAAATTTTTAATTTTTTTTTAGTTCATTTATATCGTGCATGTTAGACCCTACAACAAGCATGCCATCTATATACAATAACAAGATAATATAGTTGTCATTATCTAATCTCTTAAAATAAACACAGTGGTTAGAATGACATCTACTATAACCTTGTTTTATCATAAACATGTTAAATTTTAAAAACCACTATCTTGGAGCTTGTTTTATGACATAGAAACTCTTCTTCAATCTACACACTATTTTGTCCTTACCTTTGACTTCGTATCTTTGTGACTGCACCATATATATTTCATCCTCCAAATCACCATGAAGGAATGCAGTGTTTACATCTAATTGTTCAAGTTGAAATTTTTTTACTATTACCAAATTGAAAATAGTTCTTATAGAAGTCATTTTAACTACTAGAGATTTTTTTTTTGTCAAAGTCAATACCATTCTTTTGTGCAAACCCCTTTACAACAAGTCTGACCTTATACCTCTTTTTGCCTCTATCTTCTTCTTTCAACCTATAAACCCATTTATTTTATGATGCTCTTTTACCTACACATAACTGAATCAAATCCCAAGTTTGGTTGTGTACCAAGGAGTCCATCATCTCTTTTATGCCTTGCTCCCACTTCTTTCTAGTTTCTACCTACATTGCTTCTTCATAGATTTTTGGCTCACCACCATTAGTCAATAATAAATAATAAAGTAAAGGAGAGTAATGTTTAGGGACTCTACTTACTCTAGTAGATATTCTAACTACACTTCTATGAGTTTGAATTACTTGTTATAGTTTTTACACATTCTAATTTTCTGGCACTTTTAGAATTTCATTTCCAGTAATTTCATCAAATACTGCATATTTTGATTTTGACTTTTCTTGTTTCTTTTTATGTAACTGATCTCTATACGTAACCTTTTCATTAAAGATCACATCTCTACTCCTAATGATTTTGCGATTTTCAATATCCCATAAACAATAACCAAAATCATTAAATCTATATCCAATAAAAGTACATTTCTTGGATTTTGCCTTAAGCTTGATTCTATTTTCTTTATCAATATGGACATATACTTCACAACTAAAAGTCTTTAAAAAGAAATAATTTAAATTTTTACCTATCCATGCTTCCTTTGAAATGTCACCATCCAAAGGACTTGAAGGCCCTCTGTTTATTAAGTAAACATCAATATTCACAACATCTACCCAAAAGTGTAAGGGCAATCCTACATGAAATCTTATGCTCATTGCATGCTCCATGATTGTCCTATTCATACTTTTTGACACACCATTTTGTTGTAGTGTTCTTGGAACTGTCTTCTCTCTATGAATCTCATGAGATGAATAATATTTATCAAATTTTTTGCTACAGTATTCACCTCTATTGTCTAATCTGACACATTTTAACTTATTTCCTGTCTCATTCTCAACCAAAGCTTTTTGTTTTTTAAAAGTATCAAAAACATCAAATTTCTTCTGTATGCAATAAACCCAATTTTTTTTAGTTGTTTCAAATTTATTCTGTATGCAGGTCCTCATACATCTGTATGCACAAGCTCTAACTTTTCATCTTTTTTATCCTCTCAATTCTAAAAAAATTGACTCTCTTCTGTTTTCTATACACACAGTGCTCACATAAATCCAAATCCACCTTCTTCAAATCTGGGAACAAATTTTTTGAGTGGAGAACTTGCATCCCCTTCTTAGTGCCATAATTTTGTATTTGCTTCTGTAGAAGCTAGACAAATAAAAGATTCAACTTCACCATTAGATAAATACAATGTACCTACCTTCTCTCCTTTTACTATTACCAATGATCATTTAGTGACCTTCCATGAATTTTCTGCGAATGTAACTATGTAGCACTCACTTCCTAGCTGCCCTGCTAAAATTAGATTTCTTCTCAACTTGGGGACATGCCTAACCTCTTTCAGCAACTATTTGTTTCTATTATGTAATTTTATCCGTATCTTACCATTTTTTACAATTTTACAGGGTTCATCACTCAAATAACCCTGTTCAAAATATCTTGAACATAGTCTTGAAAATATTTTTTATGGGATGTAGCATGAAATAAAGCCCTTGAATCTAACACCCAAGAATCATTAATATCATTTAAAGAAAGGATTAAAACATCTTGTAACACATCCCCTGCTACATTTGCTTCCTAATTTTTATCTTATTTTCCATCTCCTTATTTTCCTTTTTGAAACCAACAATCTTTCTTCAGGGATCTTTTCTTCTCACAAATCTAGCACATCAATGTTCCTCTGGATTTAGATCTTCCATTCTTAGACTTCCCACAATTCCCTAGGCGCTTTCCTTTATCTTTTTGTCTTCACTAGTTCTCCATAGTCAAAGCATTCCCTGATGTCTCACTTGTGCTTTTCCATTGCATTTCCTTGCTATGATAACACTAATAACATCATCAAACTTTAAAGTGTTTGAGCCAGAGATAGAATTGCTCACAGCGATGACCAAGCCATTTTAGCTTTCTAGGAATGAGCACATAATCAAAAGAGCCCTAACCTCATCATCAAAACTTACTCCTATAGAGCTTAACTGATTTGTGACCATGTTGAATTCATTTAAATGGTCAGCAACAGACCCACCTTCTAACATTTCAAGATTAAATAAACGCTTCATAAAAAATACCTTGTTGGACGCTAAGGGTTTTTCATAAACTCTATCTATGCCTTTATCACATCCATTGTTGTCTTTTCTTTTGAAATATTGAAGGCCATCAATGCTGCCAGACACAATGGTATTGTTCATAGTGTCTTTCTATCAAGAACCTCCCAGTCTTCATCCTTCATAGTCATCGACTTATTTGCTATTCTGCCCAATGGTAGGAAAAGATCTTTCTGATATAAATAGTGTTCCATTTGCATCTTCCATAGTTGGTAGTTTTGGCCGTTAAACTTCTCGACCTTAACCTTGCATTTTTCTGCCATTGCTTCCACTCAACCCAGGAAACATATTTTCCTGCGAGTTTATCTGCGAAATAAACCTTTGGCTTTGATACCAATTGTTAGGGATATAGAATGTAGAGCAATAATAATGAAATAAAGACATGATTAAAATTCAAAAAATACAATAGAATAGAGACATATTTAACGTGGTTCACCCAATATGGACTACGTCCACATAAAAACACCCAGTCATTATTCATTCTAACAAATGAATGAAAAAATCCGTAATATATCCACTGCAATATCCTCTTCACTCTCTCACTTTTTCCCTTGATTACAATGCCCTCATATCAAAAGAAGGTTATAAATTATGGAAAAAATGCACTAACTTAATTTCTACCGTTAAATCTAAAACCTGATAGTAAACGATCCAGATTAACTACCAAATTACAATATTTTATAATGTATTTTTCACAAAATTTTGCTTTGGGGCGTTGCCTCCAAACTCCCTACTATGTGAGGCTCCAAAATATGTCACTACCCCTCTGGACCTCCATGATAACCCTAGTGGGGAGGCGTTGTCCCCCCACACCCTCCCTATTAAAAACTGGACATTAAAATAAGATCGGAATCCACCATCCAACAAGGAAAAAATTAGTTAATAAAAAAAAAAAATCAATAAATTATTATTATTAATTGGAAAATTAAAACATATGATTGTTGTGGACGCTATGGCTCAACGTTCAAGTATAAAACATAGAAATGGTAAAAGACAAATATAAATTAAAAGCGTTCTCAGAAAAGTCATGACCACGAACGAAACAAATGGCATGGCGTGGCATGGAAAAACGTGAAGAAAAACGGCATAAAAAAGGCGCGACTTTAAAATAATGCGATTGCATCTCCATTCAAATGTTTGAGTTTGAAAGTAGACGGGGGAATGCAAAAACTGTTCATTTCAAACAGATGAACACAATATTACGGCGGAGCTTCCTTTCCATACCAAATTAACAAATAATTTGTATGTATTGATTCAGTATACAAGACATTACTGCAGTACTTGAGATTACATAAAAGCCTGTGAAATTCGAAATATGTGTAAAACTTTTCAAAAAATTGTTGGTAACATAAAACATATGTTAAAGACTATATATATATATGTGGAACATTATGAAGTGGTCAGAGAGAATTTTGGTAAGATTATGACGAAGGAAGATCATGTAAGCCATTGTAGAACAAATACTTATTTGATGTAATTGATTTTTATTTCTAAATACGTTATTACGATTATTTTTTTATAATATTATAAAAGTCAAAAACAAAATAATTAAAATAAATAAAAAATGAGGAGTATAGAATATAAAAGTTATAATAATTTATTAATGTAATTTTTCATAATTTATAATATTTTAATAGAAGTAATATTTAAAATTCATTTTTTATATCACTATTAAATTGATGGTTAAAATTATAATTATTATTTTTTTAATAAATAATTAATTATAATTAAAAAAAACTATATAAATAATTTCCCTTTGCAAACTAAGCCAGTCTCACTTTATGGACTTCCTTATTTTCCTTAGGGATTTTCCTAGCACTGCCCAGTGAGCCCACATCTTATATAAATAATAAATAGAACAAACAAAATATAAAATCAAAAATTGAAGAAAAGTAATCACAAAGAATAAAAATAAGAATTAATCATCTCATAAAATTTTGAATACATATGTTTTATGATTTACAGTAAATTATTATTGGATAAGTATTCATTCAAAATTAATTGTAAAGTAAGTATACATTATAAATTATATTTAAGTATTAGTAGTAAATTAAGTATTCATATTAGAATAAAATCTTATTTATGTGTAAATTATTTATAAGTATTTTTTATAAATTAATTTTAAGTATTTTTAATAAATTATTTTTAAAGTACCTACTTTTTGAATATTCTTATATTATTAGGAATATCAAAATTATTAAAAATTCAATATTTATGAGTATTCTATTATATATATTATCATTCTAAATTAATTGTAGAATAAGTATGCACCTAAATTATATTTAGGTAAATTATTAAGGTTCAATATTTACTAATATTTTATTATATTTACCACTACAGTTCAATTTATTATTTATTATTGAATTGTAATAGTAAATATAAAAAAATTCAATACATAAAAATTATTCAGGAAAGATAAATTATTTAATTAAAATTTATCCATTTTAATCATAATAAAATAAAATTATTTTATTATAAAAAACTTTAAATTTATGTCAAAAGAATTTATTGATTTTAAGCATGGTAAAAAATAAATTATTATGGAAAGTTTTAAAATTATGTCAAAAGATTATTTTATTATAGAAGTTTTAAAAATAATTTATTTTTAAATAATCAAAGTAAAGTAAAATGTTTTACTACTTATAAACATTAATAAAATTAATATTTAAAATATGATTTTTTGAAAAAATATATTAAAATATTAAATGTTATTTATTTATTTATTTAAAGAGTTAAGTTTAAAAAAAAAATAAAAATGAATACATGCATTAATAAAAAATATTATATAAAAAATTCAATACACCATAAATATGTTAAGTTTTTTTTTTTTGAAAGAGTTAAAATGTTAATATATATATGAACAATAAAATATGATACTATTTTATCATAAGTTATGTAATGAATAAATAAGTATTATATTAAAAATAATATAGAGCATTCATTTTTATATTGATTTTCAGTATTAATGTCATTAAACTATTTAAATATATTTTTGAAATATATTGTAGGGATGGCTCGACAAAGATTGAAATTTGAAAATGAAGAGAAACAAATAAAATATCAAAGACAATATTGTATATGAAGACAAGAATAAATGACAGATGCACAATAGAGGGCCAAAGAAAACAACAAAACAATATTGATAGACAAAGATTTTTAGAATAGGGGCTAAATTGACAACTGAAAAATTGGATGCTAAAAAGAGAAAACATGCTAATAAGATGAAAATAATTTGTGAACAAACATCAAAAGATGAACAATATGTGTTGAGAATAATATTATAAAGTCATGTGCATTGAGATCAATTGACTAAGGTAGAAAGAAAACATAGATGAAATTCATTGTGAAGTATCTTAAAGGCATTGAATGAGCATTGATCTTGACATTAATTTTGAAGAAGCAAACTCAATATCGATAGATTGTGTCCTTGAAACACCATATAATGCACCTCAAGATACAATGGATGTTGATGTTGAAAATAATGATATACAAGAGTTGGAAAGATAACAAAATAAAAGAATATGATGAATGGAAAATAATGATTTAGAAGAGTCAACATCGCAACATAAATAAAGAAGTAAAATACAAGATTCTAAAATTGAAAGAGAACAAAATATAACTAATCCCAACGAAATGTTTGGGAGATATTTGAATACATTTCAAATCAATTTTCAACACAGTTTAGATAATACTGATTCACCAAACATGTGTTATATTTTTCAAAAATATTATATTGGAATAGATGTGTCTCGAACACCTGAAGGCCCTATATGTAATAGATGTCAACAAGAAAAATGGCATCATCAAGTTTTAGCATCAAATAATATGGATTCTAGATCACAAGCACCAGAACTTGCAAACTTAACATAGGTTGAGGAAATGTAATATCTCAATTCAACTCAATCTTACAAGTCACACATGCAACTAGAGGTCAATATAAATATAAAGGACATAAAATAATATTTTTGCAAGAAATAAAATAAATTTCTAAGGTTTTGCCACATAAAATAATTTTTTTTTTGACAATTAGAGTTTGACGGAGAGATAAACACAATAAATTACAACTTTACTATCAATAGAGAGAAAGTATATAAGACACTTAAATATAAAATATAAAATAACAAGTTTTATTCATATGTTCAGATTAATGATAATGACCTTGATGATATTACACCTAAATCTAATGAAAATATCTTTAACCCTTTGAAATATGTCCATATGCAAATGAAGTTATATTTATGGGTCATGTCATATATATGAAGGAAATAAATATCATTAATTAGACCATGCCAATGACATCTAAACCACATAGTGCCTGAAGAAAGATGAAATTAATCCATGTGTGGGTAAATATCCTTAATGCATATTTTTGAACATTAATTGATTGGCCAAGGATTGGAAAATATCCTATAAATGAATATGTTACATTAGGATTACTTGAAATGACATTTCCAACATTGTTTCCTGATGGAAGATGTGATTGGATAGAACTATGTTTGAGATGAGTACATCTACACAAATTTATTAAACATCCATTTCAATGTATGGATCACTATTTTGGATGACATCCATGATTTAGATATTACACGATGAACATGACCATGAGATATCATGCATAAAATTCATATGCAGTGTTTGTGAAAAAAAGTCTTCAAAAATGCTAATCACCATTACAAAATTACATGATCATATGGATTTAATGTACCCCACTACCATCTAGTTGATTTTTTGATGTAGTTTGAAACCTCATAGAGGGGTATAAGGTCTTATTGAGAAAAATGTCATGGTGAGTTAATGGACATGTTGTATCAAATTGAATCACCTACCATTTTATTCACATTGAGTGCAACTGACATGTATTTCCATGATCTACATGAACTAATACTAAGAACACCACCAATAGATCCATGAGAAGCCCAAAATTGGTGAATGTTGACCCCTAAATTTTGAATAAGTATTGTTCTATTTTTGGCATGTGGTATGGAGGGACCATTGTATATTTTGATGCAAGTCCAGTACAATATAAGAGGACCATGGCACATAGCTACCAGGTGTAGGAGTATCATGGCACAAAATTTGATAGGAGTATAAGGACAATGCAACATGAGACCCAACATGAGAAGACCCAATCAAGGGAAAATGTGTCATGAGGAACCCAGGAATAGAGGACTCGAAACCAAAGTGGAAGACTAGGGAGGCACGTGAAAAGTAGAGTGCAAGGGACATAGGAGTAGCTAGAAGAACAACTCAAATAAAACACTTCGATCCTATTGATCAAAGGTTTTGTACCATCTTGTGAGGAAAAAAACACTTGGACACCAAAATATAACATAGAATAAGTATATAGGGGTGCAGAGGCCTGCGTCTATAGGAATAACTAGTTGTAAGAGCTATGACTCTTAGTCTGTTGGGATTCTATGTGCCATATGTTCATAATAGTTAGAATTGTGATACTTGGTCAGGGTAAAACAAGTATAAAACCCCTATTGTGAACATGCACATGATGGTATTTTTGGGGAATAGAGATAAAAACTTTGTCTTGTAATTCAGTAAGCTATTAATGAGAATTTAGTGTTTTCCATATTATGTTATAGATGATAAAATATTCTAAGTATTGAATGATGAATGTGTTTCACTTCCAAGTCATCAGTCTCTTTTTATTTTATCACTAGTTAGTAATGGTGATCTTAGTTATTATGATAATCAAATATGGAACATTAAGCATAATAGTAGTATATTTATGATGTTAAATGACCTTCTAAAACTTGTGATTACAAAAGATGAGTAAACACACATTATGATTCAAATCCTTTAGGATCTGGTCTTTCACTACATGCTTCAGGTGAGCACAAGACTAATCTCTCACGTGATAGGGCTAGTATGCTAGCCTATTGGGAAGAAGCTTCAACGTTGACATATAACTAACTAAAAGAACCTAATATTTTGGTTCTATTTCTGGGACCCAAAGCAATTGAAGTATATTCATGGGAAATATTTGAGCATATTATTTTAGATAATATTGAATAATGAGTTACCAATATCAAAGACAAATTTATAGTTCCATATCTTGAACTAGGAGTTTCTGCATGACATTGGGTAGAGCAGAATCTCTACATTTCATTATATGAGACTTTATTTTTTGAAGTCCCAACTCTCTTAAATTCTTGGATTCTAGCATATGCTCAAGGATGATCCAAAAATATTGGAAGAAGGTAGCCTTGGACACTTGAACAATAGAGGAGTTTAGAATGACTTGGAGTTCCCTGGATGTGAGTAGTTAATTTTTGGTGGAAAGGCATTCAAAATTGATACATTTTGGAATACATGGTGATCACCTACTTATGTCCTAAGGAAGCAAAGTTCCAATTTCTACAAGAGCTAAGGGGATGATATCTTTCATTATTTGCCTTCGAGATTAAGAAGCTAATTATTGTCCTTAGATTGGAGACTCTACCCATAGAGGGATAAAATCTCCTGTACATGAGCCACACATTTGGGAGGGGAGACTAGAGGTTGATTGAAGATTATGGGTTTGACATGATATCAAGCCAATGATCATTATGGAAATGAAACTATGATGAAGCTCAATATAGGATCATGGGAGTTAGTGGTGTGAGAAGAGATTAGGAAACCTTGAGGAGTGTTATGAAGAGCTGTAGGGAAGCAGATGTGCATGAGGAACCCATTACTTTTGGTCCATGACCTTTGCCACTTTTATCTTTCAAAGGAGAAACAAGCTGGACTACAGGACACAAGGAACCAAGCTTGAATTGACCAAGCTCCCCTACCATAGTGCATGCTCATGCCTTTGAGTCAAAAAAAGTATGAATAAAAAATTGGGATACATATAGTACAAAGTTAGAAATTGAATAGGTATGAGAGACTGAAACTAGGCTATTAGGTGATCATTCAAAATCTACATTATCTTTCCATCTTCAAGGGAATTCTATGGCAAAACATAGGATGCCTAGTGGATCTGGCCCTTAAGGCCAGAGTTTAGGCCTAAATGTGGGGAACCAACCCTCTTCCCATAGACACTACTACTAGAGGTGTTGGAGGAGGTAGACTTAATCCTCATGGGATAGGAGCTGGATCTTCCCAGCAACCACCCACTCAATCACAACCTACTATGATTTACTATGAGATGACATTAACTTTACTTAAATATATATGGGTATAGAATGTAGCTAACCATGTACACAAGTGTGAATTGATTTTGTAAGCATGTGACATCACATCTTTTGAATGAAAGGCTACACAGTTTGCAACCATGCTTTTAGAGTACACACACAAATGGTATCATAAGTTTGACCCTCAGTAAGTAGTGGTCAACTATGACAAACTCAAAACAACCTTCCTATAGGAATTTCACATTCCTAAGTTTAATCAATAAAGTATAGTGATGCTAAAGGACATAAAACAAGGACATACAAAAAGTGTGCATGAGTGTGATGCATGATTCAAAGCCTTGATTTCTAAATTGTCATTTGATAAAAATCCTAATCAACATGCACAATGGTTTGTGGGAGGATTATTGTTACTTTTCATCAGAATCTATCACAAATAACCTTCACCAGTGCATGTGTGGCACTAGAAGCTACCCTCTATGTTAAATTAGTTAGAAGTATGGATACCAAGATTAGTCCCTTTATGGAGGAAAAATTGATGGCATCGCAACTTGAAAATTTGATGGAAAACAATACACATGATACAAACAATAGTATTTGGTGTATTGACTGTGAAACTTAAGGGTACACAAGGAATAACTACCCATGTAAGAACATTCATGCGGTACTAAAATAAACCTATGAGATTTGTCATGAAGAACATGATGTTTACTGTTGTCTACTTTTTTAATGGGCTAAAAACACTAAGGTATCTAAGTATTGTAAGATTTGTGATGCCTACACCCATAACACCAATGATTATCAATTGATTAGTGATATTCATGAAGTTCAAGTGCATGGCACATGCCAAACCTTTATCATCAATACCCAAGATAATGGTGGCTATCATGGACAAGGGAGAGGATGAGGATGAGGTAGTGGTTAGTTTATACCAAGAACCTATTAAAAATGGGTTCACTAGACCACTATCAAAGGGATTGATCAAAGTACCTAATCTATGCATTTTACAAAAAGGACCATCGATTGAAAGATTGTCCTGATCTATATACAACCATCACTAAGGACCAAAATGAAAAGGTGCTGACATCATTCAGATAGACAAACCACAATGGTGTGCATGACAAAACATCTTAATATTACATCAAGTGAATATAACCGCTCATAGTGGGGGACATAATCCATAGCCAACCTAATCTAGAAGGTACATCAAGAAGAACCATGGGCAACGAAGTACCCTGATGTATAACAATAAAATGATGTCCTTCAAGATATAATGGCACTGGTATGAACACTCCAAGGTGAGATTCAATACCTCAAAGACAAGGATGTGACACAACATGCCATTATACAAAGAGAAGCTAAATCTCAACCAATAGTGCTAGACAATTTTTAGGAACTATGCAAACATATGTTGGATGAGGACATTGTTCTCGAGCTCAGTACTTGGCATAAAGGTCAAGCCTGCTTACCAAATTAAGTCCACCCTCACCTCAGTCAACAAAGCAAATATCAATATTTAAGTCATGCCCAATGTTATAAAAGTCCTAGTTCCTCTTCCTCAGAAGATGGAGAGATATTGGTTAATGTTGCTATCAATAGATGGGTAATTTAGGATATTCTAGTAGATACTAGCACAAAAGTTAATGTTCTTACTAAAGATGCTTGGAAAAAAATGTTTAGTCTAGCCTTGTATCCCTCTCTTCATATCTTATTCATGGAAAATAAGACTTGAGCACATCCCATTAGGGTACTCAAGAATGCCACCATTGACATACTTAGAGTTCCCTTCATAGAAAATTTTGAGGTCATAAAACTGGCAAAAGTTGATGACTATCCCACCTTATTGGGAAGGCCCTGATGCTATGAGAATCATGTAGAATTGAGATTTAAGAATCAATACATAAGCTTTAAGAATACCAACTAGCGTGTAGTAATAACTTTATACCAAACATAAGGACCTCTTTATATCAAGCTTGTGAGCATTGATGAAGACATCAATAATTTGTATAATATGACTG
This sequence comes from Torreya grandis, assembly GCA_037957365.1. Lineage (NCBI taxonomy): Eukaryota > Viridiplantae > Streptophyta > Pinopsida > Cupressales > Taxaceae > Torreya > Torreya grandis. The sequence continues at coordinate 242,255 of JARHVA010000616.1, read as the reverse complement.
CTCAAAATGATGAACAACATGATCCAATGATAGATGGTATTCTATGGTGGATGGACAACCAGTATATCTTAGATACTATAATCAACGCTTATAACTGTTGGGCCCATGGTGACTATGATCTCACCAAAAAGTTGTGCAACACCATAAATAGAGGGCACCAACTTCCTAAATGTCACAAGTTTGTGTACCTCATGGGTTTAGCAATGAGAGGACCATTAGTAGGACCATCATTAGAGAGACTTGATGAAGTTATATGGCTCTAAGGACAAATAGAGGTATGAGACTTTGTCTAGTGCCTTGAAGAGTTCTATGATACTGAGATTAACTAGATGAGGTCATTAGATCACATTTTTGATGGTACTACTATTGGATGGTAAGAGCACATTTTATATTATGATCAAGTTTGAGCTATTATACATCATAGATTTCATCATGAAAATAAGGTTAGGGGGACACTAAGTTATATTGGTGTGCAATCACTCAAACCTCACTTTGAGGCTTGTGAGACACTATGGAGAGCTGAGGAAACATTCTTACTTGAGTACCTCTGGGTCCATGCATTTTATGAGACTTTATGCACTTGGACGTGAGATTGGTACATGCATGAAGAGAGGCACATGGGTACTAGGTTATGATAGTTACTAAAGGAGAACATGATGCCAACACTTTCTTACTCTTCACCAAGGATGGACTTGGTTCTCAGCCTTCAAGCCATTTATGAAGGAATCATTAGAGACCCAAGTCTTGCTAAAGACCACCTATGCCATATTCATCAGGAGCCTAAAGAACCCTTACATTTATTCATTGAGACTCCCACATAATTAGTTCCTTCATCATCGATATTCCTTGGTGAAGATTACTATGAAGAGATCCACCTAAGAAAGCAAAACCTCATCTTTTAAGTAGACAAAGGTGATAGATATACTTCACTCAACCCCTTAAATAACCATCTAGATGTACCTAAAAGTACTAGTTCATGAGTTATTATAGACATAATTTATCCAATGTATAACCCTTATCATGGGCCCATTCAAACTATCCAACATAACATTGGCATTGAGCAAGAGTTGAGATGGCTACAATTGGAAATTATTGGACTGAGACACAAATCTCATATATTTTTGAGTTGATAAAAGAGTATAAGGATGTATTTATAAGGAATTATAAATAAATGAAATGAGTTCACCCTTCTCTAGGGAATCTTCACATAAAGCTGATTGATGGTGCTCCTATGAAGAAACATCCATACAATATAAACCCTAACTTCTAGGTGCATGTGAAGGAGGAGATTGATAACATGCGCTATGTTAGAGTAATTACTCCCATTAATAAATCTAAATGGGTTAGTCCCATGGTAATCAGTATCAAAAAGGATGGGTGTATCTAGATATATGTGGATTACCATGTTTTAAATGCATCCTATATGATAAATCCTTTTCCAACACCTTTCCTGGAGGAAATATTAGAGGGTGTTGCCAGTTGTGAAATATACTCTTTCAAAGATGGGTTCTTGGGGTACCACCAAGTCCAAATAACTAAATTATACCAATCCAAGACTACATTTTCTATTGAATGGAGATCTTTTGCCTATACCATCATGCTTTTCAGGTTAAAGAATGCCCCAGTAGTGTTTTCACAAATAGTAGTTGAGGCTTTCAAAGATTTCATTCAAAAATTCCTCTAAGTATACTTGGATGACAATATGATATATGGGTTGGTCAAAGATTATTATGCCAATCTAAGACTCATGATTGAGCATTGTCGAGTGTTGAAAATTTCTTTAAATTTGAAGAAGTGCCTATTTTTGACACCATTTGGTGTACTTATTGGGCATATCATTTATAAGGAAGGACTCCTGGTGGATCCAACCAAGGTATCTATTATTATCCATATACCAACACCTAAGACTTAGTATGAGGTGCACACCTTCCTAGGATACATAATCCACTACAAAAAGTTCATTCAAGGTTATGCCAAGATTGTATCACCCATGGAAGAGCTTCTAAAGAATAATGAATAGTTTATATGGATGAATTCTTGTAAAAAAGCCTTTGAAACACTCAAAGAAAGGTTAGTTACCACTCCCATATTGTAGTTCCCTAATTGGACAAAGCCTTTTCATGTCCATGTTGATGCATCTAGGATGACAGTTGGTGTGATACTTACACAACCAAGTGAAGGAAACTTGGATCACCTAATTTATTTTGCTAGTAAGAAGCTGATGTTGGATGAAAAGAGCTACACCACAATTGAGTGTGAAGCTTTGTCTATGGTTTATGATCTACAAAAGTTCAAGTAGTACCTTCTAGCCACTCCTATATAGACCATGAGACCTTAAAGTATCATGTCAACAAGATAGTACTACATGGAAGGATTTGTTGTTTGATTGTTCTCTTCCAAGAATTTTAGTTTTTAGTAGTAGTAAAGATCAAAAATACCAATTTCAGACTTGATCATTTATCCCAAATTGACAATAGAGAACCCCCACATGCCATAGAACATGATCTTCCTAACATACAACTATTTTGAGTTGATTGAGTACCTGAAGAGATGGAGGATATTGTAGCATTTCTCAATGCTAATTGTGCACCTGACTCCCTCACTTCATAGGAGAAAAATCAACTTATGATCTGTGCCACACCTTATCAACTCATAACAAGATATCTATACAAAATGGATCATGATGAGGTGCTTCACTACTGTGTGATGCAACATGATTTCCCTGAGGTATTATGAGAAGTCTATGAAGGTATTACTAGAAGATATTATGCTGGAGAGGATACTATGCACAAGGTATTATTCATTAGACTCTAGTGGCCAACTTTATTCAAAGATACAAAGGCATATGTTCATAAATGTGATGTTTGTTAGCATGTAGGGAAACCTAATAGAAGAGATGATATGCCATTGCTCCCTATTCCTTCTCAATAACTATTCAAAAAATGGGATATTGAATTTGTGGGGCCTATCACTCCATCAAGATGATGAATAGGTTCCCAATACATCATTGTAGCAACTGACTAGATCACATGCTAGGTTGAAGCAACACCAATAAAGGACTATACTATAGTAATTTACATGTGATTCATCTAAGATAATATTATAACATGGTTTAGATGCCCCTTAGCTTCATCAATGATTATGGCACCCATTTATTGAATGAGATGATTTGTATCTTGTTGGTTGAGTTTATGATCACACACCACAAGACAACACCATACTAGCCATAAGCCAATGGAACAATTGAAGCCTTTAATAAGATCCTTGATACCACTTTGACAAAAAATTGTAATATTGGCTAGATTGATTGGGATGATAAATTATCTATAGTACTTTGGGCATACTAAATTACATACAAGTACCTCAACAAAAGTACATCATTCAACCTAATATATGGATAGGAAGCATTCATGACAGTGGAGTTTTTTATTCCATTTATTTGGATAGGACATGTGGGAAACCTAGATGATGAAGCCTCTTTGATAACCTGGCTTGATGATTTGATGAAACTAGATGAGGATTAGTTTCTCGCCCACTAGAGTTAGGATGTTGAGAAACACAAACAAAAAGCATAACATGATCACCATCTAAAGAGAAAAATAATTTCTCCAAGCATGAAAGTTCTATTATATGACTCTAAGTTTGTGCACCACCATATGAAGTTTTGGATTTATTGGGATGATTCATTCATTATACATAGAATTTGACCTATAAAAGCTTATAAGTTAAAATGAATGGATGGTTAGTTCTTCCCAGGGCACTATAATGGGAGTTAGCTTTAGACGTATTATGATTCCATTTAATTTTTTTATTTTTTAATCAATAAGGCTTAAGGCCATTAGATTATAATCTACTAATTTCAATAAAAAACACTTCCCTTAAGGCACATGACTCTTTTATGTAATTGTGAGTTATTGTACTTAGATTGTTTTCATGGAGGACCACAAACTCTTTTAGTGTGGGGTAAGACATCATGAATAAGAATACAAGACATAAGACATGTGGGCATGCAAGGATAATAAGGCATAAAAGTCATCTATGGCATGCAAGTGATGAAGGGTGCATAAGTCATTCAATACACCTTGAAAGCACTTTGAAAGGTTCCTGCCATTTAAGTGACATCAGGCTTCAACTTCACTGAAAAGATGGGACATAGTTATCATCTATTTCCAAAAAGGCATGGGAAGGGATGGACCATTAATGTGATAAGTTTAGTTATAGTGAGAATTATGTGAGTTGAATGATGGGACAAATTGGTTAAGGCACTAAATGCTTGCTACAAGATTCAAAGTATGAAGGTCATTAAAAAAATATGCATTTATGGCTAGAGATGACAAGGGGAGGGAAGGAAATAATAGAGGTTAACCCCCCCAAAGGGCCTATAAATAAAGTTACTGAAGTCATTTTTTTAACTTTACCTTGCTTAAATCTTTGAGTGTTAACTGAAAATGGTGAACTAGATAACTAAAGATTGATGAAACCAAATTTATTGCAAAGTAAAACATCTACAAAGTTGGAAAAGTAAAAAAGGTTGTTTCTAGGTTAAAAGGAGAGGTTGCTAAGTTCAGAGTGGTGTGTAAGAGTGGTTATTGTTGAAGTTGTAGGTTACAGGTTCCACCATTATTGAAGTGTAAAGCTTGAGAGTCGAAGGAAGTTGGGCTGCCACCACATTTTCATTTAGAAATGTGGGATGGACATGGATTAACCTTCGATCACCATGAAATGTAATGCAGTTGAATAAAAAGGCTAAAATACTTGAAAATGTTCCATCTATATCAGAGGAGGAAGAGGTGAGTAGAAGATCTTGGTTCCCTATAAGAGAAGAGGCTTTGGGTAACCAAGAAGAAAGACCATAATAAGTGCAGTGCATGGGAGTTGTGGGAGAATGCATGGAACGAGAAGCAAAAGAGAGTGCAAAAGAAGCAAAGATGGTGAAGAAAAGAAAGTAGGTGTAGACTTATTCATCATAGATTTCCCCAACATATCCCCTTATCTTTACTAATAGAGGAGATGCAATACCCAGAGTTGGTCTTGCACATAGAGAACTGGGTCTCCAAGGTGTCAACTACCACCATTTTTGACTATAACCAATGTCAGTTGGGAAATGAAGTGAAAATACAAAATAATTACCAATTATAGACCACCAACACATAAAAATAAGTGGTCTATGACTTGTCCATCAAGAATCAACTGGATAAGGTGGGCCTCTTTCAACTTTTTGAACTGCCATACTTTGGCAAGCCTACTGAGGTAGTTTAGTTCATCCTCTTGTGTGTCCATCAGGACTACATCTAATTCATGGGGCACAACATGAAAATCATGGTAGAGAGGATAAGTGAAGCCATAGGACTTCAGTGCTTGAGGGTAAATGTGTTAGATGATTTGGTGGATATAGAAGAGATCTAATAAACTGCCACCATGCTTATTTACCAAAAGTAGGGGAATGTAATGCATATAAATAACCTACAAGATCTCACCCTTAGGGTTGTAGTGTAGATCATTTCCACCAAGGTCTGTGGGACCAATATATGGAAGGAGGTGGACATGACCCACCTGCACATTGCTCACCAAGTTGTTCAAGGCACAAGTACAACTAGGCATTGTATTTTGCCTAAAAAATAGGTAAATATGTAGAGAAGGTGTAAAAAATGCCTAAGTATAGGTTTCCTTGGGGATAAATCCTTTTATTATTGGTTTTTGTTGAGATTAAGGTACTTGAATATAGCTTAGATTCATTGAAGTGGGTGTACCCCCCACTCACAGGTCCCCCATCGAGCACTTCAAAGCCTTTACTTACCTCAAACACTTTACCCCATCTTACAAGATGAAGATAAGTTACTAGTTTGAGAAGATGAAGGTGGCCTTTGGGAATGACTGGTGAATTCTCAAGGATTTTGCCCCTAATCATAGATCAAGAAGAATTCACTGTAAAGTAACACTACTCCCTGGTGTGAATTCATATGAACCCTTCAAGAGAGCTTTCAGTGTGGATAAAATTTCCATATGCCTTTTTTGCATGCTATTTCATTGATTCTATCAATCATATTTATGATGCACACCCAATCAATCTGTAAGCAAAATGGATTGATGCAGAGTACCACACCCTCCAAAAAATGTTGGGAAAAAAGGCCTTTTCAAAGAGGAGAAAAATATTTAACTAACATCAAGGTTAATAATATCTTGGTCAAGGAGCGATTCCATAAATTATTTTATATGTTACACCCCCACTAGTACCCTCAAGATAAAGGCCTCAAGGAGAGGATACCTTAGGTACTGTAAGTAGGAAGGAAGTGACCAAAGCCAAGTGCCAATACAAGTGGGCAACAAGCCCATCAAAAATGATAGAGAATGATTGAGGTGTAGCCCTCCAGACCCATTACTTCTCACTCTTCCATACCGCATCCATGTCCACATCCACATCCACATCCACCTCACCCTTTACCTTATCCACCTCATCCTTTACCTTCACTATATTTTCAATCTCCATCTCACATTTCATCACTGTCTATTTCATCTTCACCTTCTCATTTTAGTCCTTCCCACTCTCCTACCCCAAACCCTTTATCTCCTCATCCAACTCCCCCACCTTCATTGCCATGACCACCTTCACCTTCACCTTCTCTAAAGACTACCATAGGATCAATGCCATAATAAATTCCAATTTAAGCACCCTAAAGGGACCCCTCTAAGGAATAGATTCATAATTTGGGATCAGACTTTGATAAAATTCCATCCCTAGTCTAAGAAGCCCCATCTAGTGATCAAATTGATATTGATGGAATGGGAGTAGATGAGATGGCCTAAAAAATCCATCAAGAGGGTTAAATTGAGTGAGATCCAGAAAGGGGGAAGGGGTTAGCTAAAGGGGACTATGAACAGAGAGGGACATCCATTATGCATGAACATTACCATTTTGATGTACAAGATAATGACCTCTATATTTAGAAGCACTTCCACCCTAAGGATGTTACCCCAAAAACAAGGAAGTAGGTGTCATTGCTTTTGGAAATGTACAATGAAAATCCCTAATTTTAAATTCCTTTAGATTACATTTTTTCTAGACTAGATGCTCCAGGTCGACTAGACCTTATGAAGATTAATCCACTGTTGCCTTCTCCAAAAGTGACAAGTGTCATATTATTGAAGTTGGCCATAGAAATGATGCATTATAACATTTTTTCAGATTCAGACATGTTCATGATAGAAAGGAAACATGGCTAGGTTGTAGAGATGTATAATAAAGCATAAGTAGAAAAGTAAGTAGAGAAGTAAACACTAGCCAATGAAGTGGCCTCCTTGAAGCAACCAATTTAAGATGACACCAAGGCTAAGGTAAGGGTTTTAAACCTTTGTACAATAATTTTGAATGAGGAACTAGACCTAGTAGATGTCATGCCATTGGATGGGGATGTCATCAAAAAGTTGGAAACATTGGTTGATTGATAACTCAAGAAAAATAAGGAGCACCCTATGCCCAGAGATAAGGCCAAAGAAATAACTAAATAATTCACCATGGTGGCATACATTTGTAAGATCACCTTGGAGAGAGTTAGGGAGGTTATCCCAATTTTGGATGGCATTTTTGTGTGCCTATCACACTTGAATAAAATAGTAGAGGCATGGATCCACAATGAGGAGGTCTTGAGGCAACAAATGATTGATGTCATCCTTTTAATAAAATACCACATCAAGTATGCGAAAGCATTTAAGGACATTGAAATGATGGAAGATGCCATTAATAAGCATCATAAACAAATAAACACAAGTTTTTCTATACTTTGAGGATAGGTTGACAAGGAGGTCTTTGAGTTAGAAGGAATTTAGAAGGAAGCCAACACAATCCCAGATGAATAAGTGAAAAATACCAAGACTCTGACTCAGCTTGAGGATTTAAAAGAAGCAAAGGAGGCCATTGAATGAATAAGTACCAATGTCCTCGATGTATTGTCCTAGTAGGATGCATTGAAGAAGGAACTTGAGCATAAGGGGCCTAAATTTTTGGAGGAAGCTAGTGCGGCTTAGTTTAGGATAGACTAAGGGCTTAATGTGGGGTGATGTTAACCCCTAAGTTTTGAATAAGTATTGTTTCATTTTTGGTGCATAGTGCAGAGGGACCATTGTCCATTTTGATGCAAGTCTAACATGGTACAAGAGGACTATGGCATGTAGCTACCAAGTATAAGAGTATCATGGCATGAAACTTACCAGGAGCATAAGGACAATGGTATAGGAGACCCAATGTGAGAGGACCCAGTCAAGGGAAAATGTGTCATGAGGGACCCAAGAATAGAGGACTCATAACCAAAGTGGAAGACTAGGGGAGTGCATGAGAAGTAGAGTGCAAGGGACATGGGAGAAGCTATAAAAATAACTCAAGTAGGACACTTCAACCCCATTGATCAGAGGTTTTATACCAAATCACAAGGAATAGAACACTTAGACACCATAATATAACATAGAACAAGTATCTAGGGGCATAGAGGCCTAAGTCTACAGGAACAACTAGTTGTAAGAGCCATGACTCTTAGCCTATTGGGAGTTCGTGTGCCAAATGTTTATGATTGTTAGAATGATGACACTTAGTTAGGGAAAAATAAGTATAAAATCCCTATTGTAAACATGTGCATGATGGTCTTTTTGGGGAATAGAGATAGAAACTTTGTCTTATAATTTAGTAAGATGTTAATGAGAATTCAATGTTTGTCATATGTGTTATGGATGATAAAATATTCTAAGTATTGAATGATGAAAGTGTTTCAATTCCAAGTCATGGGTATCTTTTTCTTTTATCACTAGTTAGTAATGGTGATCTTAGTTATTATGTTAATCAAATATGGAACATTAAGGATAATAGTAATATATTTATGGTGTTGAATGACCTTTTAAAACTTGTGATTATAAAATATGAGTAAACACACATTGTGCTTCAAAGCCTTCAAGAACTGATCTTTCTCTACGTGCTTTGGGTGAGCACACAAGACTCATCTCTCATGTTATAAGGCCAACATGCTAACCTATTTTGGGAAGAAGCTTTAGTGCCAAAATATAACTAACTAAAAGAACCCAATAGTGAAGATAAAATATTATTGATTATCCTCATAATTATAACACTATATGAGCTTATGACAGTCAATTTTTCACAAGGAGCTATTGCAAAAAGAAATGTGAGTAAAAGATTATTGGTCTAGATATGAATGGTAACATAGAGGTTCACCACATGTGAATGGGTTCATATGGTTATACAAAACACCAAATATGGATAACCTTGAATGGAAAAATGATTGTGAATGAAAAACTATTGAGAAATACTTCCATTCTATTATTGAATTTTGGATTTGGTTATTTATTGCATTTGAGTTTAAAGTGTGATATTTTCAATCAATACAGGTTTTAATAACACACACAAAAACACACTAGTCAAAATACCTATGTTATTATAAATAGGTGTGTAATGCAATTAGTATCCCACATATATACGCTCATGAAGCAGTGACTAGATTGGTCTCTCGACCCTCACTCTATAAATATATGGTATGAGTATCTTGGGAGAGATTGGTTTTCCTTGTACTACTAATTTTTTTTGAAAGATGGATCTTAAACTAAAATGAACACAATAATCTAAGGGAATCCTCAATATACATTTGGGTACATGAGGCCCAAATAAGTGGAAGAAGATGATTAACAAGTTGCATAATATGGTCTAGTCCCTTTTCACTCACTCCTTCCATAGAATTTTAGTGGATTGTTGCCAAAAA